>PVHT021183646.1:1860530-1888777 GCA_004024745.2 Catagonus wagneri | reverse complement strand
CCTACACCACAGCTCACAGCAACGCCGGATCCTTAACCCACTGAGCAAGACCAGGGATGGAACCCGCAACCTCATGGTTCCTAGTTGGATTCATTAACCACTGAGCCACAATGGAAACTCCTGCAGTCGAATTCTTAACCCACTGCAGCAGAGTGGGAACTCCCAGAAGCCTTTGAGATGCCCAGGATCTCATATGCATTCATTATAAACCGAGACTGTGCCTCTTTCTTCCTCTGAATTTTCCCCAGGACCCAGCACTAGGCTTGGTTCCTAAGGGCGACGCAAATACGCGGCCTGACTCAAGGGGGAGGGAGTTTCCCCGGCTCCCTCACTTGTAAGCTCTGAAGGACATTCAGGAAGTCGTTCATCCCCGTGAGATGCTCTACATCTTGGAAGACGGCCACAAGCAGAGTGGGGATGATGGCAATAGAGCGTGTCAGAATCACTCGGGCAAAGCGTGACCATCTCAGGTTGAGGAATCCCTGCAAGAAAACACAGAAGCAGGATGAACGTCTGCAACAAGACGCAAAACAAGCTTTGAGAAGATTCGCAAAGACCTTGGAAGCATGGGCTCAAGAAGAAGTTACAAAAGGGCAATGTCCTGTTCCTCTGTCTGCCCCGGCCAGCACAGGACGTACCTCCATGACAAACTGGCCAGAATAGGTTCCTGTCATGGTGGAGCTCTGTCCTGCGGCCAGGATCCCCACCGCCCAGATGTAGAGCGCCGCGGGCCCGAAGTAACAGCCGAGCACGACACCCTGGGAGAGGCGAGGGAGAAAGGTGTGCCTGTGTCAAAGGTCATCTGAGACAGCACCGCAAGGAGCATTCTTCTGCGGCATTTCTCCCTCTTCTTTGCTACACACCCACCTATACCAAAGCTGTGCTGAGCGCTGTCCCACAAGCAAGACTCATTTTAAGGCTTTCAACCTAAATTCTTCTTTTTTTTCCCATTATAGCTGGTTTACGGTTTTCTGTCCATTTTCAACTGTACAGCATGGTGACCCGGTTACACATACATATATAGATTCGTCACAGGTAATTAGACATAGTTCCCAGTGCTATACAGCCGGATCTCCTTCAACCTAAATTCTGCTGGATGCTCCTTCCTTTCTCAGCTTAGTCCCTTCTTTTCTCTAGGCTCCTAAAGCCTTTATTCTCAACCCATATCTTAAATATTTAAAAAAAAAAAAAGTGGATTTCCCTTATGGTGCAGTGGGTTAAGAATTTGGCATGTTCACTGCAGTGGCCCAAGTCGTTGCTGTGGTCTAGGTTCCATCCCTGGCCCAAGAACTTCTACATGCCACAGGTACAGCCAAAAAAAAAAAAAAGAAAGAAAAAGAAAAGAAAAAAAAAGGTCTATAACACATTTCCCAAATTATATTCCTTAACACACTATTCTAGAATATGGTAATTAATAGGAGCGAAGAGAAAGGTCCTTCATTTAATTTGGGAAATGCCACATACTGCATACTCCACTCTTGGAGGTTCACAATGTAACCAGCATAAAAGGGACAGGGAGGCCCCAGTAAAGAACTCTGTACTAGGAACACTTTCTTTAGTCAACCCAATTAAGATCCTATAGAACAATATACTATGAACACAGGTTTGGGAATTGCTGACACAATTCATCTTTCTAGCTTATCTTCTATTCCCTTCCACGTAATCCAAAAAGCTTGACTGGCATCTGGCTCGCTGAAAAAAAAAAAAAAAAAATGACACTCCAGAGAAGATATGCTAAGTTCTGAAGAGAACCCACAGAAAAGACTAGATACTCTGCCAAGAATATTGGTTCGGGAGCAAAGACTACAGATCTGAATAGGTTTACCCCTTTGTAGATGTCCACGGCCAGTGTCGAGTTGTCCTCAGGAAAAAGGTTGCTATGGGGACTGCTGCTGTTTCTACAGACTTCAACCTGGAACCAAAGCAGGTGAGAAACAACTTTTACTCTCGAGGCCGGAGCCAAAGAAGCCCTCTCCACACAGGTCAGCTAAGAGACGTGTGCTGGAGCTGAGACGCTGGACACAGGCTGTGACGAGGGCAGAGACTGGCAGCAATGTCACTTAAGGTCTTCCTCCATCATCTTTCTACACCCCCATGTCATCAGAAACATTCACTGGGTTAGAGTGTGCGTGCTAATACATGCGGCTGGGTCACGCTAAGTGATGACGGGGTGAGGGGGCTGAAGACTTCAAATGTGAGAGGACACCCAGAATAGGGAGTCCTGAGTCAAAGCAGATTCTTTGTACGGGAAACAAGGTAGTGATCAAAACTAGACAGCCAGTCGGGGAATCAGGATGACAGATTTCAGAATGACAAAACAGTCTGTCTAGCCAGTTTCTGTTTTCTGCTTGTTGACGCCTCCCAACCTAGCATCACCACATGGCAGTACGGGCAGGCAGGCCACTAGCTGGTATGTAGGAAATGGGGGATGGCAAACCGCCTAATGGATGTGAAGCCACTAACAAAAGCGTGAGGCAGTCTTTAGTCGGAGGCAAGCTCCCTTCCCAGACTGAACCGTGACTGCCGCACTGGCCTAGGGGGCGGCGTTGAGGCTTGAGCGCTATTCCCCCTGAGCTCCAAGCCACTGTCACATCTTCCCAACCCATTCCTTTACCCTCACATTCACTACCACCCAGGACCCTGGCTTACTTACCACCTGCTGGTTGGTTTTCTCAAAAAATGCTTCGGCAAAGACTGAGACAACAAAGACGTTGATGATAAAGGAAACAAAGAGAGCAATGCAGGATTCAATGAAGAAGTACTTATTGGCTTCTCGGACTTCCCGCTTACTGGCTCGGTTCACCTGTCTGGACTAGAGAGATAACAGCAACAGTCATTTTTTTGACCAGATGGAACAAGTTCCCTTGTCATATTTCGTCAGTTTGGAGTCAGGTGAAAGACCTAGAGGGCAAACAACTGACCACATGAAATGTGAGAGAACTTGTTTACATCCTGGTTCACTGAGTAAGAATCCATGACCTTCTGACGACACCACACATGCCCAAGTAGGGGCGTTACTCTCAATCACTGTGGCTGCAAGAACCACTGACCTACAAAAACAACCTGATTTCAGACCTAAGGGGTGGATAACCTTAATTACAAAGGCCTCTGAAATCTCCCGGCAAAATATTGTGTTGTGATGACTGATAAAAACCAGGCTTGACTCTTTCCTCCTGACCTCCAGGAGGCCACTCTGACTTAAACACGAGAGACACCATGCACCTTCAGATCTTTTATGAAGTCCCTTCTCTATGGGGTCAGTAATCTCTGGTCACCTTGGGGATAAATAACAGGGTCCAAGTCTGTGGTGTCCAACCATAGAAAAACATCTGGCTCTTCAGGGCTCTAGCAGTTGTAAACAAAGTGTGTGCCCCTTGCAACTAAACGAAGTATGTGTCCATTGCAACCAAAGGAAAAGACCCCGAGGACTGTGCAGGCCACTGAGATAAGGGCCTCGCTCACCTTGACGAGGGCAGAATGCAGGTACATGTTGTGTGGCATGATGACAGCGCCCACGATGCCCACAGCCTGCTCGATCTGGGGGGTATGACAGCCTGAACACGACGGCAGGAACATTCCCTTGAGGACCTGGCTCTGGCTGGGCTTCACTGTAACATACTACATACCAACGGGACAGCGATCAGCCTTGACTGGAAGACGAGGGCAGGGGAGACCGCAGTGCTAAGTAACACTCTGCATCCTTCACTCCTTAAATTCTTTCTTCTTCAACAACCACACAGATGATGATGAATATAGACCCAGACGAAAAACCAAGCAGTGCAAGGTCAGAGAATTTGGAACCAGAGTGTCCAGAGAGTTTACACTGTACTTTAGGTACACAAAAGAGACGTGGATGAGTTCCTACTGTGGCACAACAGGATCGGCAGCATTTCTGCAGTACCAGGAAGCGGGTTCAACCCCCAGCCCGGCACAGTGCCTCTTTCTTCCTCTGAAGAAAGGATCCAGCATTGCTACAACTGTGGCTTGGATCTGATCCCTGGCCCGGGAACTCCATATGCTGCTGGGCAGCCAAAAAAGAAAAAAAACTAGATGTGGAGACAATGTAACTAATATTCTAAAGAAATAAAATCACAGCTTTTAAGCAAGGGCCTTATTGCTATTAGCTTCACAATAACTCCTATGAGACAGACCCAGGAATACAAAGTCAATTTATTTATTTTTTTTTTTTTGCTTTTTTTAAGGGCCACATCTGTTGCAGATGGAAGTTCCCAGACTAGGGGTAGAATTGCAGCTGCCAGCCTATGCCACAGTAACATCAGATCTGAGCCGCATCTGCGACCCATATCACAGCTCACTGCAATGCCAGATCCTTTAACCCCAAAAAGACAAAAACAGGAGTTCCCATCGTGGCTCAGTGGTTAACGAGCCAGACTAGTATCCATGAGGACATCAGTTTGATCCCTGGCCTTGCTCAGTGGGTTAAGGATCACGGCCTTGTCGTGAGCTGTGGTGTAGGTCACAGACGCTGCTCAGATCCTGAGTTGCTGTGGCTGTGATGTAGGTCCCAGACGCCACTCAGATCCCACGTTGCTGTGGCTGTGACACAGGCCAGTAGCTACAGCTCCAATTTGACCCCTAGCCTCCTGGGCACCTCCATACACTGCAGGTGCGGCCCTAAATAAACCAAAAAAAAGCCCCCCCCCAAAAAAAGACAAAAAGGAATACCCTAGAAACCACTCTCTAATCCTCTCCAAGGCCATTCTGTTGTTGGGATGGCTAACTTGAAACCAGGGAGTCTAGTCTGGAAAGTTGTAGAAAGTCTAGTCATTTTTGACCTAGGAGGCTCTGCAGGCCTTTCTGGACACCAGTCTTTGCTATATCTTATTCCTTCAAAACTGGCCCAGGGCGGAACTGACTTTCTGTTAATACAAGCAATACAGTGAAAACATCTTAGCATTTTAAATGGAAAAAAAAAACTGTTTTAAAAAGCTAATGGACAGCTTGTAACACTTGCCTCATATCCAAATGTGAGGGCCATAACAGTGATGAGAAAACCAAAAAATGCTTCTAGCTTCCGCAAGCCTAAAGGGGAAAGAAAATGCAGCAGTGAGCTCTCAGAAGGCAGACTTCCCCGTCAGCCACATGATGGAAAGTATGGCTCTGACTGACCCCTCCATTCCCACTCTCCTTACCGTATTTGTCCAAAAAGAGAAATACAAAGGTATCTGCAATGGTGATGAGAACTCCACCCCACAGAGGAATCCTAGGTCAGAGATAAGAAATGGAGATTAAAAGAAAGAAAAGAAACATTGAGATACACTCTTCCCAATAGCTCTCCAGATACACAACACTTGGAGGAGAAAGGACTTGGGGGCGAGGGAACAGTGGCAGGAGGCCAGGCCTTGAGTAGTTTAGGATCACAGAACCAACTAAAATACATTCACTCAGGAATTCCCATCGTGGCACAGCGGAAGCGAATCCAACTAGTATCCCTGAAGATGCAGGTTCAATCCCTGGCTTCACTCAGTGGGGTCGGGGATCCGGCATTGCTATGAGCTGTGGTGTAGGTTTCAGACATGGCTCGGATCCCGTGCTGCTGAGGCTGTGGTGTTGGCCGGCAGCTACAGCTCCAGTTCACCCCCTAGCCTGGGAACCTCCATATGCCACGTGTGCAGCGCTAAAAAAAAATTTTTTTTTTAAATACATTCAATCAAACTCTGTATACAATGTCAGACATTCAAGATACAAAGCAAAAAAAGTAGGGGTCTTACTTCTCAAGGAGCTCACTTGTCTAGTAAGATAAACTGACATACAAATAACTGTAATATACACTGGATAATATCCAGCCACACACAGGATAACAGAGGTATGCATAACCCAACAAGAGAACACAGAAGATGCAGAACCTACATCGGCCAGGAGAGCAAAAAGCAGTTCCAGAAAGGCTCCACTGAAAAAATAATACTTGAGTTGAATCTTGAAAACTGGAAATGAGTTGGGTTTTTGTTTTTACATTTGCTTTGACATCTAACAAAACGCTGATTACTTTCTAGAGAAAAAAACCCTCACCTTCCAACAGATAGGAGATTGATGGCAATAGCTGAGCCAATAACTTCCTGCATGTCTGAGCCAATGATAGCCAACTCCACCATCAGCCATAGGATAATTCGCGGAACCTAAACACCAAACAGTAGAAAGACATGGTTCTAAGTAATCATTTCTAAGAACTTCCCCCATAGTTTGGAATTCACATTTTGGCACTGATCCCTAACCAGCCCTTTATGAGCCTTTGGTCTAGAAGATAAACTACTAGGACTCAGCTCCATTTGCCCCTAGCTGAAAAAAGCAAGCGCGCTTCTACGTGGCAGAGCCCATGAGTCAAGGTCACGGCAGTAGCCGATTCCAGTTTTTTCTCTTTCCTTTCCACTCAAGAGAGGAACAGAATTTCCATTTATTATTTCCACATAATTTCTGGACTAAATCCTAAAAGTTTGACGGGAAAATGAGGATAATACAGTCAAAATACTGTTTAGGAGAGAAGTAAAGTACTGCAGAAGAAAATACCTATTCTGACCTTAGATGAAGAGACAAAAGAAACATGAAAAGTTGGAGTTATCCGTAATGTATTAATGCTCAAGCAAGTTAAAAAAAAAAACACACAGGAGTTCCAATCCTGGGGCAGTGGAAACGAATCTGATTAGGAACCATGAGGCTGTGTGTTCAATCCCTGGCCTTGCTCGGTGGGTTAAGGATCTGGCCATGCCATGAGCTGTGGTGTAGGTCACAGACGAGGCTTTGGTTCTGCGTTGCTGTGGCTGTGGCATAGGCTGGAAGCTATAGCTCCCACTGGACCCCTACCCTGGGAAACTCCATATGCTGCGCATGCGGCCCTAAAAAACTAAATAATACATACATACATACATACATACAACTAAAAACAAACAAACAAAAAACACCACAGATATGAAAGGGACTCTGGGCAAAGTCAGTGGAATTAGGTATCCTATAACTAAATTTGAAAACTGATCTGATCAAATAATCTAGCAGAAAGAAATTTAGTAAATGCTGGCTCACTGAGGCCAGGAAAAACACACCTGCTCCAGGTACCTATAACCCAAAAAAATAAGTCACAAAAAACAACTGCTAAGATACATGATGAAAGAGAAGCTAACAGAAATTATAAATTACCAAGGTGGGCTTTTTTTTTTTTTAAGAAGCATATAGGAAAAATAAAAAGTAGATAAAGATAATTTCTCCCAGCCAGAAAAGGAGATTAAACATTTAGGACAAGCTGGAGATATCTTAAGATCAAGCCAGTTTAATTTAAAGCTGTCTTCCAGACACTGGAGCCATTCCTGCCTTAGGCAGCAACAAAAAAGGTCAAAAATGTCCAGAAGGGAGTTCCCAACGTGATGCATTGGAAATGAATCTGACAAGGAACCATGAGGTTGCAGGTTCAATCCCTGGCCTCACTCAGTGGGTTAAGGATCCAGTGTTGCCGTGAGTCGTGGTGTAGGTTGCAGAAGTGGCTCAGATCTGGTGTTGCTATGGCTGTAGGCTGGCAGCTGCAGCTCCAATTAGACCCCTAGCCTTGGAACCTCCATATGTGCTGGGTATGACCCTAAAAAGAAAAGAAAAAAAAAAGTGTCCAGAAGGAAGCCGTAGAGGACAGCGTAAACTCTAGGGTCAGAGTAAATTGAAAATCATTATTAACAAATCCAAAGTTTCTGTCGTGGTGTAGCAGTTAACGAATCCGACTAGGAACCATGAGATTGTGGGTTCGATCCCTGGCATCACTCAAAGAGTTAAGGATCCGGCGTTGCTGTGGCTGTGGTGTAGGCCGGCAGCTGTAGCTCTGATTCGACCCCTAGCCTGGGAACCTCCATATGCTGCGGGTACGGCCCTAAAAAGAAAAAAACAAAACAAAAAAACACACAAAAAAACAAAGTTCCTGCCACATACAGTTTGTAGTAAAAGGAAAAAACTCACTTTTTCCAAATTGATGACAAAGACAAATAACAAAATATGTTATTTGCAAAATGACAAAGTAACATGGGTGCAGGAATGAAAGAGCTTAGAGAGAATGCCCCTGCCCCTTCATGCTAGATGCCAAAAGACAGGTAAAAGGTAAATGTTTACTCAAACCAAATTTTTCTAAGGAAACTTTCTGGGAAAGGTGAATCTCAAGTTAGATTTTGACTTCTTTTTGTTTGTTTTTTTGTCTTTTTTTTTCAGGGCCTCACCCGCAGCATATGGAGGTTCCTAGGCTAGGGGTCTAATCGGAGCTGTTGCTACCAGCCTACGCCAGAACCGAGCCGCGTCTGCGACCTACACCACAGCTCACGACAACGCCGGATCCTTAACCCACTGAGCAAGGCCAGGGATCGAACCACAACCTCATGGTTCCTAGTCGGATTCGTTTCTGCTGTGCCACGATGGGAACTCCTCAAGTTAGATGTTGAAGAAGCACAGAAATGCAGCTTAGAAGCAAGAGGGATTACAGAATTTCCCTTGGGATTCCTGATCTTCAGGGCCCCAGACCCCCACGCCCTCCACTATGCAGTACACAGTGGGGCAGCACAGATTCCTACAAGTAACGGGCAAACACTGCTTACCTTGGGATACTGACGGTGACACACTTCGGCAAGATGCAGCCCAGTGACCACTCCCAGTCTAGCTGCAAGGCGCTGGAGCAGGAGCCCCACAATGGTGGCCAACAGAAGAACCCAGAGCAACTAGAGAACAAAATCCCATCACAACACTCATTAGATACCTGGAGTGGGGGGTAGGGGTCTGCTTATTTGGCCATGTGAGTGGGAAACACTACATTGAGGAAAGAACCCAGGACAGGAATCAAATGACCTGAGTTCTGCATCTTGTTCTGCACGGAACCTGCTAGGTCACCCTGCAGCTTTCTGAGCCTTAGTTTCTCCCATCTACAGTTTCTCCTTTGTTCCAGGAAACTATGTGGGTAAAATAAAATTTAAAAAACAGATGGAAAGGTACTTTTCACCTAAGTGTCACTGCCAGTGAAGCAGCATATCAGCATGTAGCCGCCGAGGTTGATTTCCAACAGGCAAAGAACAGGGAGAGGATGTAGTGTGCTGTGTGCGCTTAAAAGGGACGGGGTAGCACTCGATGCTCACCTTAAATCCAGCCACTGCTCCAGACTGCAAATCAGACTCAATGTTTCCTGGATCCAGGTAGGCAATGCTCATAAGAAATCCTGGTCCCGTGAAAGCCCAGAGTTTACGAAAGCTAAAACACGAGTACTGAACGAGAGAGGAAAAGAGATTAAAATGATTATCACCTCCACACCGCTAAGGTAATTTACCTTTTGATTTTATCACATTTAAAGCAACAATATCAAGAGTTCCCATCATGGCTCAGTGGTTAACGAATCCAACTAGGAACCATGAAGTTGCAGGTTCGATCCCTGGCCTTAATCAGTGGGTTAAGGATCCGACATTGCCGTGAGCTGTGGTATAGGTTGCAGACGCAGCTCGAATCCCGCATTACTGTGGCTGTGGCAAAGGCCAGCAGCTACAGCTCCTGTTAGACCCCTAGCCTGGGAACCTCCATATGCCGCGAGTGCGGCCTTACATAAGGCAAAAAGACAAAAAAATAAAATAAAATAAAAAATAAAGCAACAGTATCAGCTTCATAAGAACAAAAGCTTTAGGGAGTTGGATACTGGGTTTGTCCAACTTTTACTTCCATTTGATCCACTGCTTATCATAAGCTGGCCACCTCTGTCCAAAACCTGAGAGTCCTGCTCTTTCCAAGAGACTTCCATTCTAAAACCCAAGCAACAATAACAGTACTTCTGTGCCCAACCACTACCCAAATGTAAAAAAAGGAACATGAAATTTTTACTATCTTGATCAAAAAATGCATACTAGTGGAACTTGGCTACGGTTAGGGTTAGGTTTTTCAAAGCCCTCAGTTTCCTTAACAGTTTTGGTTTACTCTGACTACAAAAAATTCAGTCTTTAGAGATTGCTTGTCAAAATTTAGATCTGACATTGTTGCTGATCTTGAGCTGTCCAGCAGACTTTTCACTCCCAGGTTTCCTCTGGATAATAACGTTTTCCTCCAAGGGCCTGTCACTCACCTCCTCCTCGGGAATGGAGATCTTCTCGTCGAAGTAGGTGGTGAAGGGCTCCTCAGAGAGCCCCCCGGGGGACTGCCGGAGAGAGGAGTTACTGTAAGCAGGGTTGATGGCACCAAGACTGGCCGAGTCCCCATGTTCTCCAGAAGCATCTTCTGAATTAAGAGATTTGAGAAGAAATCCATTAAAATGAACAGAATACACTAACAACTCATCCTCAGAAATACTGAAATTAAATGTTTGTAATGCTTAAATACACAAAACCAACCTGACTCTATCTCAATGTTTAGTTCTTTTTATTTACACTTTTAATAAATTTCTGAATAGGCAATACAGTCACATGGTTGAAAATCTGAGAAATGCAAAAATGCATATGGTAAAAAAAAAAAAAAAGCTCCCTCTCACCCCACTTAGGTCTACATCAATTCTCAACACTATTCTCACAACGGTTTCCTCCTACACCAATTCCAACACTATTCTCACAACGGTTTCCTCCTACACCAATTCCAACACTTATTCTCATAATGGTTTCCTCCTACTTTCATATTTCTATTCCCACTTGCCAATTTTTAGAACCATTTCATTTTCCTCTAAAAATACTGATGTCTAGGGCTGAATATATAACACTGCCAGACTGCCCCATTGGTAATCTAAAATCTTAATGTTTAGAAGGAGACAGGTCAGTCCAGTGGGACACCCTCCTTTCCCCTTATTTCGTAGCACTTACTGGAAGAATCACCCTTGGACATTATATCTCCATCAGCCTTCTCCAAAAATGTGCAAGTTGCAAACTCCTGCCACATTTCAGGCTAAAATCTGAAGCTGCAGGGAAACCACCAAACAGGAACCCTCTGCCTCCTGATTCAGGCCAGCAGTGAAGAGCCTGGGGAGGGGTGGGGGAGGGCTCCCTCATGATGAGTGCTCATCTCAGACTAATCACGGGTGTTTCCCACAGCCCTGCATTTTTTCAGCTAATTTTAAATGCAGGGAGGAGGAGGGTCTGGAAGAAAAGGGCTAATCCACTAGAAAGATACAAAACCCAAGTTGGCTGTGGACACCCAATGGCTATTTTTAACAACAAGGCCCTGATCTCTGGGTTTCCAAGAAATCTCTGCAACCTGCAATTAGAAAAACAAAAGCTTTCCTTCTGTAGGGAGCTGACCCACTTCACCTGAAGTGGTACTGAACTGAGGAGGAAATTTACAGAAAAGGAATGGAAATTCTGAACCAGACATTGAGAATCAGGAAGGATTAGTCAAAGCACTCAAGAAGTCTAATCCAACAACTCTAAGATGCTAGCTTAGTATTTTACTGCTCCAGGCAGATCAGCAGGGCTGTGCACAGTCAAAGCACTCTGGAGGCTGATATGTCAGGTCTGCAAAAAATACTGCCTTTGCAAGCATTATTGCTATGGAAACCGAATTCATAGCTAATCTTGGCGCATCTCAGAATTGGAAATAACATATGAGGCAGGTCTCTGGCTACAAATCCATCTTCATTTACAGCCTAGGTCACCAGGTGGTAACCTCTGAATGGAGGCGGTCTCCATGATGACACTGCTGACGGAGGGAGAGGAGGTGGGGACAATTTTTGTTGGGACAGAGGACAAGAACGACAATACGGGAAATTTCTGTTACTGGCTAAGCCTAATTTCAAATAAAAATTAGACAATAACACAAAGTTATAAATTACCAGCCGGTGTCTTCTGTTCGGGACCTAACACCATGGTGGATACCTGAGTGCCTGAGTTCTTAGAATAGGATTCTGGAAAGGAGAAAGGGGAGGGAGAGGAATTAGCGAGAACAAACTGAAAACGAACAAGTTCAGAATCAGCCTTCTGTTACTCTGTATGACTGAACGGAAAAGAGTAACTGTTCCACGGAATTAGATAACCCTGGAAATAATTACAGTTATCAGAACACAGTTAAGAGATGTTTAATAAAAAAAAATGTCAAAGTCTTAATCATGTTTTTGCTGGCAAGACTTCAAAACCAAACTGAAACAAAAGGTATTTCAGGGAAGCAGGCAAACACTTTTTAATAAGTACTCACGGAGAGGCTGCTAAGCAATCACCCAGTCTCTGCCTCTGCCTCCAGATTAAGCCAAATATTTAAAACCAGACTGTCTCCCCCCAGTTCATGTTTCTATGAGGTTTTTTTTAGTTTGTTTGTTTTTGTCTTTTCTAGAGCCGCACCCACAGCATATGGAGGTTCCCAGGCTAGCGGTCTAATTGGAGTGGTAGCCGCCGGCCTTCGCCACAGCCACAGCAACGCGGGATCCGAGCCGCGTCTGCAACCTACACCACAGCTCACGGCAATGCCGGATCCTTAATCCACTGAGCAAGGCCAGGGATCGAACCCGCAACCTCATGGGTCCTAGTCGGAGTCGTTAACCACTGAGCCACAACTGGAACTCCCTGTTTCTAAGAGTTTTTAAAGGCAGAGATCTAAAATTCCCTCTGACCTAACAATTTAAGCTCATGTTTCAATTTTCTGGAAAGGGGGGAGAAGCACCTCACCAGCCCTCAGGGTGTACCTCAGGGCCACCATGTCTCAGGCTCAGAGTTCCCTGAAGAGAGACCTTAGCTATAGCATTTCCGGTCTCATTCCCCAAAACTTCAACAACTGGGAGAAGAAACTAATGATCACGACCCTCCGTCCTGGACCCTCGGGGAGAGCTGAGGCACCCGGGGCAAGGCGGCGTCCGCAGCACACCTGCACTTCTCCCCATCCAATAGGCAATAAGCAACCTACAGGGAAGCTGGGGGCGAGGGGGTACCACGGATGTCCAGCATCCTACTGGATTAAGTTTAACTGGGGGGCAGGGAGGAGGAAACTCCTCAGGCCACTGATTTACGGCACATTCTCCAGTCAACTCCATCAATAAGGCTAATTTTTTAAAATTTTGATCTATTGCTTACAGAATCTACTTCTCAGCTGATCGATCCCAAATTTAGAAGGTGAAAGATAAACTGTTAGCCACCCCTCCCTAAATCCCAATAGTAATTATCCTACAGAAAAAGTTAAGAAGCCTTCCCTTAGCTATCTTTTACTACTTAAACACTCTTTTTTCTTTTACTCTTGTATCTTTATTCCTTCTATCTGAACAGTCTTCTACTTTCTTATTTAGACAATCTACATATTCTATTGCTATTCTGCAAAATTATAGAATTCAGACCTGAAGGCGGTTTAAAGGTTTCATCTATCTTTCAAAGTACCACCACTTGCTAATTTGGAAAACATAATCTTTCATTTCTGTACTCACCAATATCA
Source organism: Catagonus wagneri (assembly GCA_004024745.2). Lineage (NCBI taxonomy): Eukaryota > Metazoa > Chordata > Mammalia > Artiodactyla > Tayassuidae > Catagonus > Catagonus wagneri. The sequence continues at coordinate 1,875,433 of PVHT021183646.1, read as the reverse complement.
AATATTTTGTTATAAGGAACAATAGCCACGTCCTTCCTATCAGATTTTGAGCCACCCGACGTTTTCACCAACACACCCCAATAATACAGACTAAATCCGACCACTCTCTCAGCCAGTCACAATGGTACTTCACCTAAATGGGATTTATACATCTGACCACTCAGCAGCAGGGCCTCCTGGAATCCAATCACAGCACAGTTCTCAGGCCCCACCCACAGCCTTTTTTTTCTTTCCTTTCCTTTTTTTTTTTTTTTTTAAGAGCAGGACTGTGGCATACTAAGTTCCCAAGACAGGGGTCAAATCAGAGCTGTAGCCGCCGGCCTACACTACAGCCACAGCAACAGCAGATCCAGGCCATGTCTTTGACCTATACCACAGTTCACAGCAACACCGAATCCTTAACTCACTGAGCGAGGCCAGGCATTGAAACCGCATCTTCACGGATACTAGTCAGGTTCTTACCTGCTGAGCCACAACAGGAACTCCTCTACTTTTATTTTACTTAGAATTTTAAGAAGCCAGGATAACACATAATAAATTAGAAACTACAGAACAGATCTTGGGCCATTTAATATGAGGCATCTTTATTATACTGCAGTCAGCTCTGAGAAAAATATTATTAGAATATTATTAAGAATAACTCAAGTTTCCAACTGCAACCCTACTCACTAAAAACTTATTCGATTATTTTTGCAGTGATATCCTGTACAGAAGGCCCAAAACTCCTCTCCAATCAGTCTTTAAAACATATAAAAAGCAGGGAGTTCTCTTGTGGCTCAGCAGGTTAAGGATTTGGCATTGTCACTGCAGCAGCTCAGGTCACTGTTGTGGCTCGGGTTCAATTCCTGGCCCAGGAACTTCCACATGCCCTGGGCACAGCCAAAAAAAAAGAAATATATATATATATATAAGTAATAAAAAGAAAGAAAAGAAAAAGCAAATGAGTGACATAGTAGTGTGTTTTCCCTAACCCTGCAGTCTGCAGAGGTGATAGTTAAATAATTTTAAACAGAAATATTTCAAGATAAATTTTTTTTGGGTCTTTTTTTAGGGCCACACCCTCAGGTTCGTTACTGCTGAGCCACAATGGGAACTCCCTTCAAAATAAAATTTTTAGTAATTACTATTAGTACTCCAAGTGATTACTCCTATACTAATTATAGAGCCAATAAAATACAAGAAGTGAAATCTTAGAAATGTATTATTCTAGGAGTTCCTGTTGTGGTGCAGCAGAAAGGAATCCAACTAGTAACCATGACATTGCGGGTTTGATCCCTGTCCTCACTCAGTGGATTAAGGCTCTGGCATTGCGGTGAGCTGTGGTGCAGGTCACAGACTCGGCTTGGATCCTGAGTTGCTGTGGCTGCGGTGTAGGCCGGCAGCTACAGCTTCTATTCAGCCCCTAGCCTGGGAACCTCCATATGCCACGGGTGCGGCCCTAAAAAGACAAAAGACCAAAAAAAAAAAAAAAAAAAAAAAAAGGTATTATTCTAAAAGAGAAAATAGATTCTAGATTTCAACTTTTTCACCAAAACATTTAGTCAACAAAACTATAAGCTCCACCATTTACAGTGTCTACAGACATAACTAGGGCAGAGAACAGAGGGTCAGTTATGCTTGGTGTGCTGCACTGTATTTAAGTCTCCATGAAAACTTAAGACCATTATGGAAATACTAAGTTCTTAAGAAGACAGTTTTGCTCTCTAAGACTATGCCACCAGGTCCCTTCAGTCGTTTAATTACATTAAGGAAAAGATGAAGTAGAGATACAGGGAACAAAAATCAACCCCACAGTACTCTAAAGGCTATGATTAACAAAGCTTTGGTATTCTAGCTCACCCCCAACCATTAAGTGTCACCTTCTGGTCAGGCTGGTAAAGTTTCTTCCTATCAGGTAGCAATCAACAGCAGGGAAAAAAAAAAAAAACAGCGCTCATGGTTCAGTGTAATATAACTATTTTATCCCATTCCTTATCAAAAGTTGTAAGACTGTTTTACAAGATAAGAATGCCAGTCAAATTACACATTCTGTCTGAAACATCAGAAGCCTGTGTATCTGCTGACCCAGGAATTTCGTTTCTAAGAATGCAAACTGAAGAAACACTCACACAAGGAAGTATGTGCAAGAATATTTCCAGGAGTTTCCGTCATGGCTCAAAGGAAACGAATCTGACTAGCATCCATGCATGACGACGAAGGTTCGATCCCTGGCCTCCCTTGGTGGGCTAAAGATCTGGCGTTGCTGTGAGCTGTGGCGTAGGCCGGCAGCTGGAGCTCTGATTCAGCCCCTAGCCTGGGAACCTCCATATGCCGCAGGTGCGGCTCTAGATTAAAAAAAAGGCAAAAAGACAAAAAAAAAATTATAAAACAGTACGCTACCACTTACATAGCAAAAAGAGAGCATACACACATACATGCACAGAGGATATCCAAAGGACAAGCCAAAAACTGGCAATGCTGTCCCTAGGAGGAAGGCGTCGCAGAGAACAAAAGAGGTCAGGCACGAGGACGACCTCTCACTGAATATACACTGTACACGGTTTTGCACTTAGAAAAAATTTACCAAGAAACCTTTTTTTTTTTTTAATGTAAAGGTCATACGGATTCACTCAGTTTCTCAATGAACACTTCAGGGACATTCGACTGACCTCTCTCTGACAAAGCTTCTGCAATGGATTATCAGGCATCTGAAGCCGTCTGCTTGGCAGGCATCTATGGCCTCAAGCTAAATTTACTACCTCTTTGACCTCGTGCGCAGTCATGCTCTGAAACTGCGATTTGGAGGTTTTACCTGAATTCGAAGAATTAGAGAAATTCTCCTCCGGAGAGTGTTTCCTGACTCCCTAATTTGGGTTAAATGGCCCTCTTTCATGTTGCCCCAAGGCGCGTCTACTGCTTACTATTATCACATCGTGACCCTGAGACCATTTATTCCCTGATACGACTCTTACAACTTTTCTGTAAGTCTGAAAATACGTCAAGATAAAAAGTTAGCCCCCAAACACATACTAGCTATAACAGATTCTGATCATCTAATTAACAATAATTCCACATGTTCTCTTAGTCTTTATAAGAAATGCTAGAAGAACAGCCTGGACAGCCCAAACCCGTTTTAAGAAAGTGTGAAATACTAAGTATTAAAATAACACAACTTGGAGTTCCCGTCGTGGCGCAGTGGTTAACGAATCCGACTAGGAACCATGAGGTTGTGGGTTCGATCCCTGGCCTTGCTCAGTGGGTTAAGGATCCGGCGTTGCCGTGAGCTATGATGTAGGTTGCAGACGCAGCGCAGACCCTGCGTTGGTGTGGCTGTGGCGAAGGCCTTCGGCTACAGCTCCAAACCAACCCCTATCCTGGGAACACCCATATGCCACAGGCTCGACCCTAAAAAAAAAAACGCAAAAAAAAGAAAAATAATAACACAACTTTAACTTAAAATTTTTCCCTTGAGGAGCTCCCGTCGTGGCTCAGCGGAAACGAATCTGACTAGGAACCATGAGGTTGTGGGTTCGGTCCCTGGCCTTGCTCAGTGGGTTAAGGATCCAGTATTGCTGTGAGCTGTGGTGTAGGTCGCAGATGCGGCTCGAATCCCACGTTGCTGTGGCGAAGGCCAGCAGCTATAGCTGCTATCAGACCCCTAGCCTGGGAACCTCCACATGCCGCGGGTGTGGCCCTAGAACGACAAAAATACAAAAAAATAAAATAAAATTTTTCCCTCGAAAGTTAAAAAAAGTTTGAATTCTTTTTTTATAAAATTCTCCTACACAGAACAAAGGCGGTCAAAACCATTTCACTGGTTTTAGAGCTGTGTCTAATGTTGTTTTAAGTCTCCCTAAAATTAATTTTAAGTTTTAGAGAGGAATTTTTTGTCTTTTTTTTTTTTTTAAGGGCCACACCTGCGGCATATGGAAGTTCCCAGGCTATGGGTCAAATCGGAGCTACAGCTCCCAGCCTATACCACAGCCACAGCAACACAGGGTCCAAGCAACATAGGCTTCAACCTATACCACAGCTCATGGCAACACTGGATGAGCGGGGCCAGGGATCAAACCTCCATCCTCACGGATACTAGTAGGGTTCATTACTGCTGAGCCACAACAGGAACTCCCTAGAGAGGAATTTTTTAAACAGTCCTCTATTTCTTCTCCCCCTTTTTTTCTGCCTTCCCTTATATAAATAAAATCCAAGACAGCATTAAGTAGGAAAAGTTTTCACAGAGGCAACCAGAAAAGTGTTCGCAGGGAATCAACTGATTTAAATGTGAACAGGGATGTTTAAAGTTGACCAGCAAAGCTACCTCTTCTCCCTCTTGCTGCTTCCTCAGCTAACGTTCAGTGCCAGCAACATCATGGTGACAAAAAGGACGCTGCCAGATGTACAGATCAAGGCTTTAAAAAGCAATACCCAAGTTGTTTATTAGAGAATAACAAGGAGTTATGTTTAAAAAAAAAAAAGAAAGAAAGAAAGAGGGAGTTCCCGTCGTGGCGCAGTGGTTAACGAATCCGACTGGGAACCATGAGGTTGCGCGTTCGATCCCTGCCCTTGCTCAGTGGGTTAAGGATCTGACGTTGCCGTGAGCTGTGGTGTAGGTTGCAGACGCGGCTCGGATCCTGCGTTGCTGTGGCTGCGGCATAGGCCAGTGGCTGCAGCTGCAATTAGACCCCTAGCCTGGGAACTTCCACATGCTATGAGTGTGGCCCTAAAATGACAAAAGGCCAAAAAGAAAAAAAGAAAAGAATTCTGTTTGTCTTGAAGAAAATGTAAAGATTTCCAGGTCCTTCTAAAATTCCCTTTTCCCTAAAGGTCTAGTTTAAGACTAAAGTCCTTGGTATTCCTACTAAACCATTACTATTTCTAACATCTACGTTGTGCAAGATGTTCTTCCTGAAGGTGAGCTCCTGCCCCTGGATGACTGGAAGTCAACAAAATTCAGGAATATTCAGTAGTTCAAACAGAGCTAATTGTTGTCTGAACCCTATGTATTTGAATAAGGACCATCACCAGCCATTTTTAAAAATAAGAAATTACTACTTCTTGTTTTTCCATTCCAGGACAATAAAGAAGCACAATTTCCTGAGCCTTCCCATTACAATATCCATCTAATTCCAAAACTCAATCTGCCCCCACTGCAGGTGAGGAGAGCTCTGAAAGCTTATTAAAGCCATGTGAATTTCTAAATTATAATTGAGGATGTGAGGTTTGGAAATTTTTTTTTTTTTTCTATTTGCCTTTTCTAGGGCTGCACTCATGGCATATGGAGGTTCCCAGGTTAGGGGTCCAATCGGAGCTGCAGCCGCCGGCCTATGCCACAGCCACAGCAACACGGGATCCGAGTTGCATCAGCAACCTACACCACAGCTCATGGCAATGTCAGATCCTTAACCCAGAGGGAGACCAGGGATCGAACCCACAACCTCATGGCTCCTAGTCGGATTCGTTAACCGCTGAGCCATGACGGGAACTCCTGGAAACATTTTTTAAATTGGGATTCAAAAATGGGGGGTTCCCACTGTGGAGCAGTGGGTTAACAATCTGGCTTGTCTTTGCAGCATTGCTAGTTTGATTCCCAGATCGGGAACTTCCCTATGCTGCAGGGCAGCCAAAAACAGAGAAAAAAAAAAGGAATTGGATAATAATGATCCTATTTTTCTCTCATAACAATGAATTTAATATAAAATGAAAACAAGGTGGGGCAAGACAGACTGAAGACGGATTATACCTACTTCCTGACAGAAGAACAAAGGACAAAGCAAAAAAAAAAAAAACCCTCTGGTGTTTGTCAGTTTAAGAAAAAGTCCTTGAAATTTTAATCTTCTCTTCCCGAGTGGGAAATATTTTGGTAAGGTGCGACTCACACAAGCATGCCCAGTTCATAAAGTACAAACAATGCTGCTATTGTACAATGCAATTACCACGCATCAGAGCCTCCCTGTATGTGGACGTCTCTCTCACACTCGGGCACAGTGGCCACCAAGATACCAGCTTGGACTGTTCTTCATTGCACTGACTTTAGATGCCACAGCAATAATCTCAAAACTGGAGATGTCCTGCTTAGTCTACCAGAGAACCACAATTTCAACTCAACCTCAAGTGTGCTGATTCCACCGGAGCTGGATGTTTGAAAATCTGTTTTACAAGTTGAAAGAAACACATGACATTGAGAACCACTAACGATAGGGGAGAAAAACAGAAAATGTTAGGCAGCAAGAAGAGGATAGAGGGGATAAGACGTGGAGAGCAAAGTACTGCTGATAATGAAACCAGATGCCTGGGTGTCAAAGACGATAACGATAACGGTTGGGAGAAATGTGGCCGGGCTGGCAAGAAGTAAGTACTCAACAAAAATATCACTCATCAACCAGAGACTTCAGGACTGGAAGGGCCTAATTAATACCTATTAAATAGAGCTCTTCGCTTTCTCTGCTCAGTGCTCTGAGGCTTAACCAGCTTCCAAACCTCCTTGACGGCTCAAGGTCAGGGTCACTAAAATCTTACTTCGGAAACTGTAGCTTGGTCTTCATTCCTCCCAACTCGCAGTGTAAGCTTCCCCTGGCTGCCTCCTTACCCCAAGTTCACAGCAGGGCGTTATCTCCTTGACGGACCAACCTGCCCTCCTGGCCTGACACATCTCTCCTGGAACACCACTCCACGCTCTTCGAGAATGACAGACGCCTTTACACTTAAGAAAGTCTATTAAGGAGTTCCCTTTGTGGTGCTTCGGTTAACGAATCTGACTAGGAACCATGAGGTTGCGGGTTCGATCCCTGGCCTCGCTCAGTGGGTTAAGGATCCGGTGTTGCCATGAGCTGTGGTGTAGGTTGCAGACGCAGCTCGGATCCCGCGTTGCTGTGGCTGTGGCGAAGGCCGGCGGCTACAGCTCCTGTTAGACCCCTAGCCTGGGAACCTCCATTTGCTGCGGGTGCGGCCCTAGGTAAGGCAAAAAAAAAAAAAAAAGAAAAGAAAGAAAGTCTATTAAATCAGTCTATACCCACTTCTTGTCTCAGGGGGGAAAATGTTTGCCCTTTTACTTGCTTAAGTTAAACTCTTCTCTGGCAAATGTTAAAATGATTATCATGAGATTATATTCAACTTATTTATTCCAATGACAGACACTGGTGTCCCAACGTAGACTGACCTTAAGAATTTTCTTTCTTTTTTTTTAGGGTCGTACTCACGGCATATGGAAGTTCCCAGGCTAGGGGTCTAATCTGTGGCCTATACCACAGCAATGTAGGATCCAAGCCACGTCTGTGACCTTGACCTTAACAATTTTATTTTATTTTGTCTTTTTAGGGCCTCACCCAAAGCATATGGAGGTTCCCAGGCTAGGGGTCGAACTGGAACTGTAGTTGCTGGCCTATACCACAGCCACGCTGGATCCAAGTCTCATCTGTAACCTACACCACAGCTCATGGCAACACCGGATCCTTAACCCAATGAGTGAGGCCAGGGATCAAACCTGAGTCCTCATGCATGCTAGTCAGATTTGTTTCCACTGAGCCACAACAGGAACTCCAGATCTTAACAATTTTAAATTCATATTTTCCTCAGTGTTTCTTTTCTATTTTATTTTATGCCCGCACCCACAGCATATAGAAATTCCCAGGTCAGGGGTTCAGTCTGAGCCACACCAGCCTACACTCCAGCTACAGCAACGCCAGATCCTTTAACCCATTGCAATGAGCCAAGAATTAATCCAAACCTCTGCAGCGACCCACACCAATGCAGATGGATTCTTAATCCACTGCACCATGGCAGCAACTACCAATGTTTCTCATCTTGAAGAAAAGAAAAAGTGTGTATAAAGACAGAAAATACATATAAGATTCTCCAGTCCCATAAATGCCTACTTCTGCTCTTGGGAGCCTGCTAAAATTTCAATAATTATAAAGTTTCAATAATAATAAATCACCTCCTTTCGTTACCTAGGAATTTTAATAGACACCTGATTACTAGTGATAAATGGGACCAAAACAAACCAAAATAACCCATACAAGATGACCTACTAGCAATAAGCACAAAGACAAGACTGAGAACCCCAATTCCCCAATCTAAGTCTTTACTGGTCTTTACACTAAAAAAACTGGTCTTTACACTAAAAAAAAAAAAAGTAAGTTACTCTGATCTTAAATTAAAAGTGAAAGAGGAGGAAGAACTCCCTGATGCCACATCAGGTTAAGGATCCAGCACTGTAACTGCTGTGGCGCAAATTCAATCCCTGGCTCAGCCAAAAAAAAAAAAAAAAAAGAGGCAGAAGAGGAAAATTTAAATCACCACCCCTTTGGCTTTGCTCCCCACTAGCGGGGATGTCCACACTCCTCCCTGAATGTGCTGTTTTGTTTCTAAACTGCTCCCCTGTGTGCTCTCCCACAAGCTATGCTTGTAATAATAAACCTTGTGCTTGCTTTTAGTTTAAAAAAAAAAATGGAAGAGGAATTAGACAATAAATATACTTGTATCATTCCTGGCCAACGATTTTATATTCCATTATGATCTTATTATAGTTTATAACACATATTTATTTTTTTTGTTTTGTTTTGTTTTGGCTTTTTAGGGCCCTGCCCATGGCACATGGAGGTTCCCAGGCTAGGAGTCAAATCGGAGCTGTAGCTGCCGGCCTACACCAGTCACAGCAATGACAGTTCCGAGCTACATCTGTGACCTACACTACAGCTCACAGCAATGCCGGATCCTTAACCCACTGAGCAAGACAAGGGATTGAACCTGCAACTCATGGTTCCTAGTTGGATTTGTTTCCACTGCGCCATGACGGGAACTCCTATAACACATATTTGTTGTTTTACTATATCCACAATATTCCCGATGATACCTCAAGGCTCTTCATGTCTCCTGGGGCCAATAAATGTTAATTGTTCAATATATGTTAAATTATCAAAAGAATAAATGGCATCTGATGGGTGAGACAACAAGGCTGTAGGTCTTCTAACTCTACATATTCTGGACTCAAATGCTCCCTGCCTTCTTTTCCCAAGTATTTTTTATTCAAACCAGAGAGACTCACAAGATAAAAATAACAATATTAAGGCAAAAGGCTTCCATTTCTGCCTAAACACTAAACCTTTAAACACTAAATCTTTAAACACATCATTCCCTATCCTCCTTATTTAAGCAGAGGTTTCACAAAGACACTGTCCTCCACTCTCACCAAACCAGCATCCAACTTTCAATCCTATACAAGTACTAAACTGTCTTATTCCATATTCCACAGTTAAATAACTGAACTTCTATCATGTGTACTTCAGCCAAATCAGTCTAGCATACTACTGCAGAAAGCTAAATTTTTTTTTCTTTTTTTCCTTTTTCGGCTGCCCCATGACCTATGGAGTTCCCAGACCAGAGATCAGACCCAAGCCATAGTTGTGACCTACACCACAGCTGTGGCAGCGCCAGATCCTGTAACCCACTGTGCTGGGCTGGGAATTGAACATGCGTCCTGGCACTGCAGAGACGCTGCTGATCCCACTGTGCCACAGCAGGAAACACCTCGACGCTCTTTTTTATAAATTCAAAGTTTCTCATTTTGTGATTGGTTCCCAACAATGCAGCGTATATAAACAGCAGCTTTCTTGGAAGGGAAGAACTAGAAGACAAAAAAAGTCTTCCACTAGAGCCTTCCAGATAGCACCAAGTAAACCTGAGAGGGACTCTTAAGCTTACAGAAAGCGCTTAAGTCTGCCAGCAGACATTTCTATTTGTGTACAGGGTGAGGAAGGGGAAATAAAGATGTCTCTGATTCCACAGCACCCACCCAAGCTCTCAGCACTAAAAAGTCAAATAGAGGAGTTCCCGCTGTGGCAAAGTGGGTGAAGACTCTGACTGCAGTGGCTCAGATCACTACAGAGGCACGGGTTTGATCCCTGGCCCAGTGCAGTGGGTTAAAGGAGCTGGCGCTGACACATCTGCAGCTTGGATTCAGTCCCTGGCCTGGGAACTTTATATGCCGAGGGTGCAGCCATAAAATTTAAAAAAAAAAAAAAAAGGTCAAACGGAAAAGATTCTACTTTGTAGATACCAGTCTCTAACCTTTAACCTTCACTTCACTGAGTCAAAACTGAAGCAAAGCTGTTTAGTAGCTCTGTGGAGTATTCCAAGGGATCGCTGTTGATTTCCTAACTGTAGCGTAAGATTAGATTCGCGGCAAGCTTCCTCATTCATTAACAAGAAGTGCTGCCAGGCTGCCCAGAAATTCCCCGCCTGAGTCCCACAGTCATCCCGGAAACATGAGAAACCAAGTATGCTGTAATCACGGCCTTTTTAGTATTGGGTCAAGAAAAAACGTGCCTTGGTTAAGACTATAAATGAAATAGTATTCAGTGAAAAACTAAAAACAAAGAAGTTTCATTTACTCAGCACAGCTATCATGGACAGACCTAGTATCATATAGCGGTAGTTTCCAATCTTAACAATAAACACCCAGTAGAAAGCCTCCAGTCACAGGTGATTATACCATACCCTCAGATCATTAATGACATGGATGGAAAACACAGGCCTAGAGGTTCACGGGCAATAGGCTCACAAGATTCTGAGCAAAGGATAAGTAATAAATAAGGTCAGAACTCTTTTAGTGTGGAATCTTTAAGGGGAAAGAAGGCACGTGTAGATAATAATAACAAAAACTCCTACATGCCAGGAATGGTTCTAAGCACATGAAGAGTATTAACTCATTTAAAACTCACTACCAACTCTTTTAAGATTGGTATTATCCAACCCCTTTTTAAGTATGTGGACACAAAAGAACAAAGAGGCTAAGCAACTTGCTCAACGGTTTGCGCAGCCAAGAAGTGCTGCAAACTAGTCCGGGTTCAGATACCACAGGAGTCAAGCCAGAAACACAGTGCCCCCTGGTTTCACCAATATTCACTAGAATTACGGCCAGCAAAAGTTTCTGGAAACCTGTCTCCTATTGCCTCCCCTTCCATATAATTTCTGCTTTTGCTTTTCACTTTAAAGAGATGGCACATTCCCTTAGCTTCGTAACACTCCCTCTGGAGCAGTGGACAGGAAAACTCAAGCCCAGGTTCCTCAGTTTCTCCTCCAACGACGCTCTTTGAGAGTCTGATGTATAAAGGGAATTTGGAGAAACAAAGTGAAAACGAACCCAAAGGAGGAACGTCAAAAAGTAAACACGGTTTGAAAAGCTGGGGCATGAAACCGAGCAGATAGAGTGCAAACCACCCCACTTACATACCCTGTGCAATAACGTCCCCCACAAAAGTACCTGGAGGCTGGAAGCTACATAAAAAGCCCGAAAACCTATCTACACACAAGTAAGTATTCAGCAGCCTGTCCAGGCCCTAGACCCGAAGGCGCTCCTTGGATGTCGAGAGCAGTAAAATGAATTCTTTTGTTGAAGTGGGGCGGCGGGAGGCCCCTGGAGCGGACGGGGCGCCAGGGCACCGCAGATAAGACAGGGCCCGCGGGGACCTTGCCCTGGACCGGTCGGCCTCTTCCTTGGCGCAAAGCGGCATCTGCTCACGGTCGATCACGGGCCCCGACACCGCGGCAGGTCCAGCCAAGGGTTCAGCCATATCTCTCTGGCCGCGGCGGGGAAGGCGAGGCCCCTGCGACCTCGGTCTTTCGCTCCCCGTCCCCCTCCTCTCGGTTTCCCTTCCAATAACGCGGTTCCATCTGGACCCAGCGCCCAGGCCCTCCCCGCCGGCGTCGCTCCTCGTAGCCCCGCTCCGCGCTCCGCGTGCCCCATAGTGGCCTCGGCGCCTGCTCCCAAGCCGGCCCTCCAGGCGCCTGGCACCCTCCCCACCGTAGTGGAGAAAGCGGGTCTCCTGCGTGACCCCTGACCTGGCCCGCTCCTCGCCTTACCGGTTCCGCAACCACCTCACGAGCGGTCCCATCGCGGGTGGCTCCATATCCCGGGAGCCAGCGCCACGCCAGTCTACCCCCTATAAGAGCAGCGATTGGCCGACAGGAACGCAGCCGCACATTCCTATTGGCTGGGTTCCCGTATTCCCTGTAGCTGCCCGCGCGCGTGGCGGGCCGACTGAGTATCCGGACGCTCCGCCCACCCCAGGTCAAACTTGGAGGCGGAGCCACTGCTGCCTGGGGCTCTGCAGCAGAGCGGGTGCTCTCGCTGGCCCAGCCCAAAGTGTGGATGGGAGGCTCCCATCCCGCTGGCAGTCTGGAGACTCTAAGATTCCCGCAGTAGTTCGCCGCGACCTCACGTTAGGGCCCGGAAATCAAGACCATTTTTTCTGAGACACGGCTCTGCAGGAGATACAGCTCCACCCTGTAAAGTATACCCACCTGGCAGGATCTTTTCCTCTCCCCCGCAGAGCCACATCATGGCATGTGCCGCCCCACCAAGAGGAACCTCGAAACATCAGCTAGTGCAGCCAGTTCGACTACATCAATGTCCTACTCCCAAGCCTGGGCAGTGACTTGTTTTCTTCCCTCCTAACCAGCTGCTTCGCTTCTTCCCCAAAACTTTATTCTCCACCTACCCAAAATCAATCCCACTCCACCCCCAGCCTCATTCTCACACCCCAGATTCTTTCTCTGAAGATGACGGCCGGATTAATTGTGCTTTAGAGGGGAGAAAATAGTCTGACTAACCATCCTAATTTTCTACAATGCCGTTACCAGAAACAGAGCTACCAGAAACATTCTTAGACACCCGTCTCCCCACACCGCCCCCCGCGTCCCGGGACGGCTTTCGTTAAAGGTAACCAATTATCTAAGAAAGTCATAGGCTTAGAGAGAAAGAGCATAAACCCCTCAGACTTCCTTCTTCAAGTAAAAACTGCTAGGAGAAAATTTTACTAGTTGGTAAATGTTAAGAGAAGGAGGGTAAACTGCAAAAAGGAAAATCCAGATAAAGTACAAAGTAAAAACAAATTCAGGAACCCCTCCCCCCTAAAAAACTGGGCTAAGCATCAGTTATCTGGTACAGGGGCTGGTTTCCATACAGAATTTCTCCTAGAGAGAAAAGAAAATGCACAAATTAGTTCTGAGAATCTAACAACACATCTGGGGAATTTTCAGAAAGGCTTGATGAAGTCCCTCCACATCAGAACCTTTCTTTTGGGAACTTGTACTGCAACTAGAATATAAAATGGCTGAAGTCATTCTTATTGCTGCTCCAAGTCTGCTAAGGTGGGCAATTTCCCTGGGCTGCTCTGCACTTGCTGGCTACTTACTTAGCTCACAGCATGGGGCTGCCTTCTGCTCCTTCTTCATTGCGCAGGCGGGGCTTGGTTTTTCCCAGTGCCGGCTCCTGTGTCTTCCCTCTCTATATATGCAGACTAGCACGCCTCCCTTGGTTAGATAAGGGACACTTCGGCTGCTCTGGGCAACACATTTGTAAAGACACCGCATGGAATTCCAAGAAGCAAACCACACCATTCAAAGCATAATCAAATTTCATCTTTGACCTGCCATGAAAACGGCAGCATCATATATCTGCCACTCCTGGATATAAATGAACAATTAATTGCATTTGAAAACGTTTATTCTAAGATTTCATCTGTCTCATTTAGCAGGAGCTGGAGGTGGGGCTGTGGGTGGGGGCGGTGGAGAGGGGTGGAGTAAAAAGTATTCCTTTTCTACCGGATGCCACTCCCCTTGGAGCCAAGCTGGTTTGGGCACTTGAACAAAATCTGCATGTGCACTAGGACTCTGCTCCCTGGGACGTAAAGTGAAACCAATTAACCCCAGTCCTGACAGTGCACGGGCATTTTCCACATTGATACGTGCAGCACCAATGCAATTATGAGGAGTCTCAGAGTGTAGGTGAAAATGCCACCCGGGTCCGTCCCTTGGGATCTGAAGGACCGCTGGCATCACCCTGGTTAATTAGTGATCCACAGGCGGACAACAAAGCCCCACAAACCCAGGAAACAGTGCCTGATGGCAAAGAAAAAAGCAAAGCAAAACAACTGAGTTTGCAAAAATCAAATCCAGATCAAGCCAGGATTTCTCAATCTGGGAGGAAAGGAACTGGGGGAAGAAAAAGACGGCCTCAGCCAAATATAGTTTAGTAGGCCAGCTGGAGGCAAAGCTGGAAAGGAGAGGCTTTAGAGTCTGGTGAGGAGAATGGGGTGGGCCATTGGAAGGAAGACCTCGCTGCCTTCAGAAAGTTTTCTGGCAGTTTTAAGGAACAACTGCTTAGTACCTAAAAACATAAATAAATAAGCTAGGCGTTTCCTTGTTGTGTAGCGGGTTAAGGGTCTGGCATTGTCACTGCAGCGGCTCGGGTTGCTGCTCTGGCGCCAGTTCCATCCCTGTCCCAGGAACTTACACATGCCCCAGGTGGGGCCGCTGGGAAAAAAAAAAAAAAAGGGATGGAGTTCCTGCTGTGGCCCACAGGATCAGCGGTGTCTTGGGAGTGCTGGATTTGTGTTCGATCCCAGTGATTTAAGGATCTGGTGTTGCCCAGCTGCGGCTTAGCTTGAGACTGTGGGTCAGATGTGATCCCTGGCCAGGGTGGCTCCATATGCTGCAGCAGGGCCAAAAATTGGGGCGGGGGGGGGGGGGAAGCGACTAAATGTCATCTCATTACAACTTGACCTATCTCTTTGTGCTTGTTCTACAGGAGACAAGTTCCCTGAGGCAAAACTGCCTTAGATCAGGCTGGGCTCCAATTTCTCCCCCTTAATGAGAAAATAGAAAAAAAAAGAAGAAAAAGGAAAAAAAAAAAGAAGTTGCCCAGGAACTAGCTTTTTGCAAGAAAAGGCTCTGTTTTGGTTTAGGAATTCCAAAATAGGAATGGATTTTACAGTGAGAGTCTACCAAAGCCCCCACTGCCTTTACTCAGCAGTTACTCCTAACATACACACTCCACGCCCACCTTCTAAGTCCCTAGCTCTCACTTAGAATAACTGCCAACAAAAATGAAATTCACTTTTCACTTTTTTTTTTTTTTTTTGGCT
>PVHT021183646.1:1793742-1860430 GCA_004024745.2 Catagonus wagneri | reverse complement strand
AGGAACTCCTGAAATTTTTTTTCTTTTTTTTTTTTTTGCTTTTTAAGGGCCATAACCATGGCACATGGAGGTTCCCAAACTAGGGATCGAATAGGAGCTACAGCTACTGGCCTATACCATAGCCACAGCAACGCGGGATCTCTGACCCACTGAGCAAGGCCAGGGATCAAACCCACATCTTCATGGATACTAGTCGGATTTGTTTCTGCTGCACCACAACAGGAACTCCTGTGAAACTTTTTTGTGTGTCTTTTCTAGGGCCTCACCCATGGCATATGGAGGTTCTCAGGCTAGGGATCTAATCAGAGCTGTAGCCGACACCACAGCCACAGCAACGCAGGATCCGAGCCGCTGCGACCTACACCACAGCTCACGGCAACGCCGGATCCTTAACCCACCAAGCGATGCCAGGGATTGAACCTGCCACCTCATGGTTCCTACTCAGATTCGTTAACCACTGAGCCACGATGGGAACTCCTGAAATTCTTAATATGTATCAAACAACATACTTAACACGTTACAGACAGGAAGTAATTGACAATAAATTTGGGAGGCAGGAACTATAATCTTTGTTTTGAGTATTAGGAACATGAGTCTTAGAGAGGTTAAGCAATGCATCTAAGGACACAGCAAATTGGTGGTAGAACCAGGCCTTGAGTAAAAATTTGTTAAATCTAAGAACCAGCACTCAAACTGCCATACCGTAAGGCCTCCATCTTATACCCCTAAAACAATTCCCTTCCATTCAAATCTCTAGCTTGAAGATGACCTCTTTGATAAAATCCTATTAACATAAATTCCTTAAACATTCCACATTACCACAACTGCCAATTAACTTCTATATAGATGTTAATATGTATCTGTATCAAGCCTGCTCTTTTGTGTGTGTGTCTTTTTAGGGCCATACCCGTGGCATATGGAGGTTCCCAGGCTAGGGGACCAGTTTATTATAGTGTAGCTTACCCACAGGCTGGGATTGGGCAGACAATGATCTGGAAGAATTCGCAGCTGCACTCCACACCACTGAGTGGCCACTGGGACAATTTTAGAGTTAACCTACGTATGGGGGTAGGTACTTGGAAACAGTAAGTAGATTCTTAAGCCAATATTTATGAGTAACTAGTCCCGTGGGTGTCAGGAATACGTCAGCGAAGGTTTTCATCATTGTTTGTGGATCAACAGAGCATAGGGGCCACCTGGTCCTAATGATTATTAAACAATATCTATTAACTACAAAGCACTTGACGACAGAGAAATGCCTTACGGTATAGTTCAGTCCTGGGCAGGGTCAGCAGAAGGACAGGAGAAACTCAAAGTGTCCAAGATGGCATCAGTCATGCTCACAGCCATGTACCTTCCTTATTTGGTAAACTCATTATTGTTGTTGTTGTTGTTACAGATACCATTGAAATATCCCCCTCTGTGATGCATTCCCTGACTTCCCCAGGCAGAATTAGCCCTACATTCTGTTAGTGTTGCTACCTAAACACTTCTTACTTTACCACTAACTCATTCTGCACATATTTATTGACAATCAACTATGTACCAGACAGAGGCTGGGTGGTACAGACACAACACAAATAAGATAAGCACAGCCCCTGAGAGGGTTAATGTGTTGTGCCTTCTTCTCCCACCAAAATGTGAGCTTCTCAAAAGGATAATTATATTATCTTTGTACACCTGGTGCTAACAAAGTCCAGATAGGTACGAGATGTTCCATAAATATATTATCCCTTTTTTTTAAATATGGGTGTCAGGCAGTGAAGAATAATAAATAGGCTGTGTTTGTTTGTATTTATGTATCTATCCGAAACGGAATCTTTATCCTGAAAACATTACTCCCATGGAGTTCCCGTCGTGGCTCAGCGGAAACAAATCTGACTAATAACCATGAGGACTCAGGCAGGTTCCATCCCTGGCCTCGCTCAGTGGGTTAAGGATCTAGTGTTGCTGTGGCTGTGGCGTAGGCCAGCAGCTACAGTTCCGATTTGACCCCTAACCTGGGAACCTCCATATGCCGCAGATGCAGCCCTAAAAAACAAAAAATAAAATAAAATAAAATACATTACTCCCTATGATAAAGGCTGGAATGCACAAGTAGGATCCTTTTTGAGAATGAAAGACTGGAGTTCCTGCTGTGGCGCAACAGGATCAGCAGCATCTTAGGAGCGCTGAGACACAGGTTCGATTTCTGGCCCAGCAGAGTGGGTTAAGGATCCGGAGTTGCTACAGCTGTGGCTTAGGTTGTAACTGTGGCCCAGATCTGATCCTTGGCCCGGGAACACCATATGCTGCAGGGCGACCAAAAAAGAGAAAAGAGAAAGAATAAAGGACTTATTAGTCCTGTTTGGGGTAGGAATACTGCTGGCAGATGACCTCAGCTGTCACGTCATGCCCCTTTCTCGGGCAGCCCACATCAGTGACTGATCCATGTGTGACTGAAAAGCTTTATCTTCTTCCTGAATCTCCCAAGTTAATGGGTCCGAAAAAGTGATCTGCATTCCTCTACTTTCTTAACGCTCGTTTATGTTTCCATTTTTGTGGGTCCGCCTGAGAAATTACTTCCTCATTAACTAAGTGAGATCATCACCAAATACAGTCAGAACCCATCATGAACTCTTCAACGTTCTCCATATTCCCAATGGGATACCGCCCTCTCACAGCTCTGCCTTTCTTCCGCTTCCATCACACTGTGTTCTCTGGGTCATTCTGCTTGAATTGCTCTTTCTCTACCACCTTCAACTGGAACTCTTCTTCCGCCTCTTCCTTACATGTAGATATTCCAAGGTTCACTCCTTCATCCTCTTCTAATTCCAAACAATCTCTCTGCAATTTCAGGCTAATAATACTAGGGACCCACTCAGCATTAGAGACATTCATGGGACAGGTTGGAGTAAAAAGAACAGCCTTTTAAGGGGAGAATAGACTTGGATTCCAGGTCAAGCCAACTAGGAAAACATGAGTAAATTATTAAGTGTGTGTGTGTATGTTTCTACCGTGTGTAGTGGCTCAATGTGGGATTTCAGTTCACATACCAGGGACTGAACTGGGCCGAATCAGTGAAAGCACCAAATCCTAACCACTAGATCACCAGGGAACTCCCCTGTGTTTCATTTCTTTAGCTGAACTGGGTTAATACCAACCTCTAAGGACGCTCCTATATTTTCTGTCCCCCCCCCACACACTAATGTTCTCTTTCACCTCCCTGTCTTTTCACATGTTGTGCCTATGCCGCAGCACTTCTGCTCTGCCCATCCTTGACCTGGCTCACTCCTGCTCACCACTGATGTCTCACTTTAGATATTCCTTCCTCCACAAAAAGCCCTCGGTGATCCCAATATCTTCTAGGACACCCTCTGCTGTATTCCTTTCACGTGGCACTATCCCAGGGAATTTTTTGGCTGTTTGTCTATAACCCTCTTTGAGGGCCAGGACTTTGTCCTACTCACTCTTGTATCTTCAGGCGGGACTCCAAGGCTGGCAGCATCCCTTCCCAAACCCAGCACCTTTTCACCTCCCTGAGGATGATTCCCAAAGACTAGTCTCTGGAGCCTCTTTCCTCGAGCTAAACTGCCCTATGTCTCTCTCCCTGGACCTCCAGCTGCAAAAGATTGCTACATCCTGAACTCGCTTCCTCTCTACTCAGACTGTATTGTTCTTACACATTCCCTATATATGCATTTTCTGGCATTGAGAACTGGAAGTCCACATGGACCCCTCACCCTTCCTTTCATCAGACAATGCACATGGGAGTTCCTGTTGTGGCTCAGCAGTAATGAACCTGACTAGTAACCATGAGGATGCGGGTTCAATCCCTGGCCTCACTTGGTGGGTTAAGGATCCAGTTTTCCTGTGAGCTGTGGTGTAGGTCGAAGACATGGCTCGGATCCAGAGTTGCTATGGCATAGACTGGCAGCTGCAGCTCTGAGTTCACCCGATGCCCGTGACTACAGCCTCCCTGCACACAAGGTTAGCTGCCACCTTCCTGCTTAGGCCTTCACTGCTCTGACCTCAACAACCTCATTGTCCCCTGATCAATCTGATCATTTTCTTCCCCACTTAGAAACTTCCAAAGCTGGAGTTTCCACAGTGGCATAGTGGGTTAAAGATCCAGCATTGCCACAGCTGTGGTGTACGTCGCAGGTGCAGCTCTGATTCAACCCTTGGCCCAGGAACTTCCACATGCCACAGGTGTGGCAAAAAAAGAAAGAAAAAGAGAGAGATGAGGTCAGAGATTCAGCATGACCAACTTTCTAAACTTGAATGGTTTACAAAGACGTCTTTGTCTCTTATGTTTAATGTCATCAGACAACATTAGAAGAAAAAGGATACACAGGAGTCCCCTCTGTGGCACAATGGGTTAAGGATCTGACACTGCTGCAGCTGTGGTGTAGGTCGCAGCTGTGGCTCACATTCAGTCCTTAGCCAGGGAGCTTCTAGATGCCACGGGTGCAGTCAAAAAAAAAAAAAAAAGAGAGAGACACACAAACACACATTTGCTCCATTTCATTTCATTTCATTCACTAATTTTGTTTGTTTTGTTTTTGTCCCTGGTCTGCAGCAGCTTGATGTGGGATCTCAGTTCCCAGACCAGGGATTGAACCCGGACTGAAGCAATGAATGTGCTGAGTCCTAACCACCTGACCAAGGAACTCCTCATTTTATTCATTTGATATAGCATTGAGGATCTACTGTATGCCAAGTACTGTTCTTTTTTTTTTGTCTTTTGTCCTTTTAAGGCCGCACTTGTGGCATATGGAGGTTCCCAGGCTAGGGGTCTAACTGGAGCTACAGCTGCCGGCCTATGCCACAGCCACAGCAACACGGGATCCGAGCTGCATGTGCAACCTACATCATAGCTCATGGCAACGCCGGATCCTTAACCCACTAAGCGATGCCAGGGATCGAACCTGCAACCTCATGGTTCCTAGTCGGATTCGTTTCCACTGAGCCACAACAGGAACTCCCCAAGTACTGTTCTAGATACTGCAATATAGCAATGATCAAGATACACAAAGTTGTTCTCAGAGAATTTACATTCAGGGGGGCGGTGGAGGGCACGAATAATAAATCAATAAGTATATGTCAGGGAGTAATAAATTCTATTAAAATATAGAGAGCATGGAGTTCCCGCTGTGGTGCAAAGGGATTGGTGGCGTCTTGGGCATGCTGGGATACAAGTTCAATCCACAGCCCAGCACAGTGGGTTAAGGATCCAGCGTTGCCATTGCTGCAGTATACGCTGCAACTGTGGCTCAGATTTGATCTCTGGCCCGGGAAACTCCATATGCCTCAGGGTGGCCCCAAACACATAAATAAATAAATACACAAGTAAAGAGCAAGGTGAGGAGCAACAAGAGTCAGAGGTGGGAGATATGGACTACTTTATTTTTACACTTATCACTTTTTAGGGCCAAACCTGCAGCATATGGAAGTTCCCAGGCTAGGATCCGTGACAATGCTGGATCCTTAACTTACTGATCGAGGCCAGGGGTCGAACCCGCAGCCTCATGGATACTAGTCGGGTTCATTACCAATGAGCCACAACAGGAACGCCAAGATATGGACCATTTCAGAGGGGACCCTTAGGGAAGACCTGACTTTGAAGAATAAATGTGAAGTGAGAGAGCAAGTCACATAAATAGCTAGCTGGTTCTCAGGGATGAACTTCCAGGCAGAGGGAAAAGCAGGTGCAAGGACCCTGAGACAGAGACAATGACTTCCCCTGAGCAATATATGTACATTCAGTAACATATCTATATGTATGTGAACACATTAATCCCTTATTGTCCGATCTGGGAATATTTGACAGAGATATTACGACAGTGATTTTACTAGTGATATTATACTGCAAAATCCATGAAGTCTTTCTAGTACCGATTCAGCTAGGCAAGCATTTATACATCTTGCTGAGCATGCAGATGTGCCTGGACTGAGAGTGCCTGGAGGCGGGGGCTTCCTTTTCCTACAGAACCTGAACCTGGGAGAAGCCCAATAAATGGCAGAGGTGGAATAATGAGCTGTGTGCCACAGCGAATATCAGAACTGATGGCAGAGATCTCGGGTGACCCTGTAAAGCTGGGTGGGGAGACCTTCTCTCCAGGAGTGTCCCTACCTGTCCTTTTGCTCTAATTGCCGTGGACGTGCCAGACAGCACAAAGTGGCTCTTGAGGGTGGTTCCTACCGATGCTGGGTAAAGGTCCCTTTATTCAGAGCCAAAGACTAACACAAAGCAAAAATTCCTCTGATCTTAAGCCTTAGCAAGGGTTATGTTGCCTAGAAGGGGAAAAGCTTGGGGTGGGGCACGTGTGTGGCAGGTGGAAAGCAGTGGAAGTCAGAAGGCGAGACCTGCCCTCCATAATAGGTGGGTAAGTTTCCCTGAACCTGTAACCAAACCCTGCTTCTCACTGCTCTTCACCCACTGACGCTCTTTTCCGTGAATTGCACTGACTTCTGACATGTTTGATGTTAATTCTTTTTTTTTTTCCCTTTTGGTCGAATTGGCAGCATATGGAAGTTCCAAGCCAGAGACTGAGTCTGAGCAGGAGCTGAAACCTCTGCTACAGCTGTGGCAACACCGAATCCTTCAACCCACTGCACAAGCTGTGGATGGAACCCTCACTGCCACAGAGACAATGCCAGATCTTAACCTGTTGCGTCATAGCAGGAACTCCTGATGTTAATTCTCTACCGTCCATAGTAGCTGGATCGGTCTACCTTATATTATTTTTCTTATTATTATGGTCACATAGATATGTCCTTTGGCTAGCTATTTTAATTTTCAGAGTATGTTATTCTTAAATCATGTTCGTGAGCAATACCTTCTAAATTTAGCTCAGGGTCTACCTTAATTGCTCACTGCCAGCAGGAACTGATAAAGGCTTTTTGATGATGATGATGTCTGCGATGATTGCACTAGAAATCAAAGGCTACTTTTTGTCATTTTGGGATACTGCTATACTGGAAATGCTAACCTCCTCTTAGAAGGCTTTTCTCACAAATTGGTTTCAGCTGGGCTTGCCTAAACCTTCCAGTCTGATGGTCAGGAGGCCTGGGTTCTCCATTACACTCACCACCAATTTCTGGGTGACGTTACATGCCTCAGTTTCACAATCTTCTAGTGCAAACTAGAAAAAGCTAACAGGGATTGAAAGTAGGCAAGAGAGGGAAAATAAGAAAGATGTGGAAGGACTTTAAAAGTGGATATAGGGGAGTTCCTGTTGTGGCGCAGTGGTTAACGAATCCAACTAGGAACCATGAGGTTGCGGGTTGCTCAGTGGGTTGACGATCCGGCGTTGCCTTGAGCTGTGGTGTAGGTCGCAGACGCGGCTCAGATCCTGCGTTGCTGTGGCTGCGGCGTAGGCCAGTGGCTACAGCTCCGATTAGACCCCTAGCCTGGGAACCTCCACATGCCGCGGGTGTGGCCCTAAAATGACAAAAGGCAAAAAAAAAAAAAAAAGTGGATATAGGGATACTGTCTCAAGTCCACATCTCCTTTCTTTAAGGGCCAGTCCTCTGAGACACTCTTCTTTTTCCACGCAAGCCTAATTCTTCTTCCAGGAGTCTTAGGTTCCTGGTGTGAAGGATGAAGACCCACCCTCTGTATCGTCTTTTACAGAGACTCCTCCCAGTGATTTCTTTTACCTCATCTTTGCCACTGCTGCTTCTTTACAGAACTTCAATGAGCTCATTTTCTAAGCCTGGGGCCTCATTTATATTCTCACTCTGTTATTTCTAAGAGAAAGACTCAGAGGGAGGGGGTGATATGCCTGGAATGCCAAAGATTTCTCACTAGAGAGAAATGTGGTGAGGAATCAAATGGTGAGCCCCAGAAGGTCCAGAAGACAGAAAAGGAACAGGCAAAAATAAACCCCAGGTGAGTTAAAGACCTAAAATTGTAAAACAAAACAAAACCTTCAAAATATCTGAAAAAAATACAATATCTTTATGATCTCAAGCAAGAATTATTTCTTGGAGTACCCACTGTGGGGCAGTGGGTTAAGAATCCAACTGCAGTGACCTGGGTTGCTGCAGAGGAGCAGGTTCAATCCCCAGCCTGGCTCAGAGGATTAAAGGATCCAGCATTGCTGCAGCTGTGGCAAAGGTCACAGCTGTGGCCTGAATTCAATCCCTGGCCCAGGGAACTGCCATATGCCACAGGTGTGGCCATTAAAAAAAAATTTTTTTTTTCTTAAATCAAATTATGGAAAAGCAGAAGTCATAATGGATAGTTCTGATAAATGATCTAAAACAAATATCAGAAACTCCTACATAGAAGACATCTTAAGGTACAAGTGACAAGGAGAGGATATCTGCAACATACAGGTATATCAGAAGAAGACAGGCTACAAATAAATGCTGGAGAGGGTGCGGAGAAAAGGCTACCCTCCTTCACCGTTGGTGGGAATTTAAATTGGTACAACCACTATGGAAAACAGTATAGAGGTAGCTCAGAAAACTAAAGATAGAACTACCATATGACCCAGCAACCCCACTCTTGGGCATATATCCAGACAAAGCATTCACTGAAAAACATACTTGCACCCCTATGTTCACAGCGGCACTAGTCACAATAGCCAACACATGGAAACAACCTAAATGTCCAATGACAGATAAATGGATTAAGATGTGGCTCATACACATGATGGAATACTACTTGGCCATTAAAAAGAACAAAATAATGCCATTTGCAGCAACATGGATGGAACTAAAGACTGTCATACTTTGTGAAGTAAGTCAGAAGGAGAAAGACAAATACCACATGATATCACTTATGTCTGGAATCTAATATAAGGCACAAATGAACCTAGCTACAAAAAAGAAAAAAACTCATGGCCATGGAGAACAGACTTGTGGTTGCCAAGAGGAAAGGGAAGGGACTAGGAGTCTGGGGTTAGTAGATGCAAACTATTACATTTGGAGTGGATTAGCAATGGGATTCTGCTGTGTAGCCCAAGGAACTATATCTGATCACTTCTGATGGAACATGATGGAGGATAATGTGACAAAAAGAATATATGTGTGTGTGTGTGTGTGTGTGTGTATGTAAGCTACTTTGCTCTACAGCAGATATAGAACACTGCAAATCAACTAGAATAAAAAAATTTTTTAAAAGAATCATGTACCCCTATTTTTTTTTATTTTTTTTAGGGCCAAACCCATGGCATATAGAAGTTTCCAGGCTGAAAGTTGAATCGGAGATGCAGCTGCCAGCCTACACCACAGCCACAGCAATGTAGGATCTGAGCCACATCTGCGACCTACACCACAGCTCATGGAAAGACTGGATCCCTGCCCCACTGAGCAAGGCCAGGGATCAAACTTGCGTCCTCATGGATACTAGTCAATTTGTTTCTGCTGTGCCACAACGGGAACTCCATGTAGCACTATTTTCAATAGCCAAGACGTGGGAAAAACCCAAATGTCCATCAACAGAGGAATGGATAAAGAAGATGGATATATACAACAGAATGTCATTCATCCATAAAAAAGAATGAAATAATGCCAATTACAGCAACAAAGACGGCCCTAGAAATTCTCATACTAAGTCAGACAGAGAAAGCCAAATATATGAGACTACCAATATGTGGAATCTAACAAAAAATGATGCAAAAGAACTTACAAAATAGAAACAGACAACGATTTTGAAACCAAATTTATGGTTAACAAAGGGGAAATGTGGGGTGGGAGGGATAAATTAGGGGGTTAGGATTAACACATACACACTACTACATATTAAATAGATAGGTAACAAGGACCTATTGTACAGCACGGGGAAATCTACTCAATATTGTGTAATAATCTGTAAGGGAAGAGAATGCAAAGGAATGGATATATGTGTATCTAAGTTGATTTACTTTGCTGTACACCTGCAAAGTAGGTCAACTATACTCCAATAAAATTTATTAAAAAAAAAAGAAGATGGGTATCTGTAAAGGATTCCTACAAATCAACCACAGTAATAAAGAAGATAAACAATCTAATAGAAAAATGGACAAAAGGCATGGATAGACAGCTTCCAGAAGAGGAAATCCAAGTAACCTATAATACATAGAAGAACCTAATCTACCTTTCTAGTAATCGGGGAAATACAAAATAACTGACAAAGAGATTCACTTCGCATCTACTGTGTTAGCAATGACCTTTAAGACTGACCATTTTTAAATGAAGGTGAGAACGTAGAGAAAAAGGAATCTCATATCCTATAAAACTGACAGTCACTTTGCAGAGAAACCCACGATGGGAACTCCGAATTTTTTTCCTTTTAAGTGACTCCATCCAGTGACTTGTATAATTTTGCAGAACTAGCATTGATTGAGGTTATTTCAGGCTGCATCTTCCCCAAATAGTACTTTGATTCCAAACAAAATATCATATATAAAAACATCAAACAGCACGGATGATATAACAGGAGACTTTGTAAGAATACAAAATATAAGGCCACTTCCTTTCTGATGAATCATTTTGAGAGGAAAACATTGTCTTATATTCAGTTATATAAGATACTTATTCAGTTAATAAATATTTAATGAGCACCACTTGTGTGCCAGGCACTGTGCTAGGAGCTGGAAATATAGTAAGCTTAGACTGTCACTGGGGATATTAAATGTATAATGCCACAATTAATTATTTTTTTTTATGGCCACACCCATGGCATATGGAAGTGCCCTGGTCAGGGATCGAATCCGAGCTGAATCTGCAAGCTATGCCACAGCTGTGGCAATGCCAGCTCCCCAACCCACTGTGCTGGGTGGGGGATAGAACCTGCGCCACCACAGAGACAATGCCAGATCCACTGCACCACAGCAGGAACTTGCACGGCTAATTAACTATGGTCATTTAAGTACTATGAAGGGTCAGTATAGCTAGCTACAGGGTAAATAACAGGGGGACCTAAGTCTGTGCGGTGAAGAGCCTCCTGCCACGCTGCTTTTTAAATTTTTACTTATTTACAGAGTTGCCTTTGTAGCTTAGCAGTTAACGATCCTGCCTAGGATCCATGAGGATACGGGTTCGATCCCTGGCCACACTCAGTGGGTTAAAGATCCGGCATTGCTGGGGCTGTGGCATAGGCCAGCAGCTGCAGCTCTGATTTGACCCCTTGCCTGGGAACTCACATATGTGGCCCTAAAAAGCAAAATAAATAAATAAATAATTAAAAAAAATTTATTTAAGTATACTTGATTTACAATGTCATGTTAGTTTCAGGTGTACAACACAGTGATTCAGTTTCTTTTCCCTTATAGGTTATTACAAAAGATTGAGTAGGTTTCCCTGTATTATACATTAGGCCCCTGCTGGTTATCACATTTTCTACATGGTAGTATGTATATGTTAATCCCAACCTCCTAATTTATTCCTCCCCTTCCTCTATCATGCTATTTATGTACAGTGCAGCAGTAACCCATGTGCCCAGTGGGCATCTGGGTTTAAATCTTGACTCAAACCTTGAGTAGGTTATTAACCTCTTTCCTCATTTATAAAGCGGAGCTAACAATAGTACCTACCTCATAAAGTTATAATGAGGATTAAACAAGTTAATATGCATACAGCTCTGAAAACAATAGTACTTGCTCAATAAATGTTAGCTATTGTTATCATTTCTGCTGGAACCAGAAAGACAAGCCAAGAGGAAAGGAAGAAGGAACTGCAAGCAGAAAGCACTATGTGCAGCAGTTCCCGTTGTGGCTCGGCAGAAACTAATCTGACTAGCATCCATGAGGACGCAGGTTCAGTCCCTGGCCTTGCTAAGTGGGTTAAGGATCCGTCATGGCCATGAGCTATAGTTTGCAGAAGTGGCTTGGATCTGGTGGGCTGTGGCTGTGGCATAGGCCAGCGGCTACAGCTCTGATTTGACCCCTAGCCTGGGAGTCTCCATATGTTTGGCCCTAAATAGACCAAAAAAAAAAAAAAAAGCAGTATGTGCAAAAGCACAGAGACATAAAGTTGCCTGGCCTATTCTAGAACTGCAAGGCCAATGTTCCTTAGCCCAGAAAGCTAAAGGGAAATAGATATCATGAGATATGAGAGGGGCTAGGAGGTAGGCTGGGTTAAGGAGTCTGAACTTTATCCTGGGAGTCAGAGGAAACTTGAAAGATTTTACAAAAGGGAGTGACAAGCTTAGATCTACAACTTCAAACGCTTTCTTTGGCTATGGCATGTTGAACTGATTGGAGGGAGGCCAAGACAGATGAAAGGAAAACCAGTAAGGAGGCTACTTTGGTAATTGAGACCAGAGGCTTGTCGCTTAGACTAAGGTAATGGCACTGAAGAGAGAAGGAAGCTGGCCACCCGAAGAAAGAGAAGCAGAACCAACAACACTTAGTGTTATGTATGTTAGGGTGAGGGGAGGGAGAGGCACTAAATAATTCATAAATATTTGAGGAAGGAAAGGATGAATTTCTGTGTTCCTGCCATATTGTTTTGTCACAGGAAATGCCTTCCCTCTATTCCATACTCCCAGGCAAAATTCCTCCCCATTTCCTACACAAAACTGTCTCTGATCAATCTTATCACCTTTCTTACTGTGTTCCAGAATTTTAGAACTGAAAATTCTTGAGAAATACATAGAGGTCTATGTTGAGAGGACTTAGAAAATGTCTTAAGGTGGAGATCACGTTTTAGTCAACTTTCTATTCCGCCCACCCCATCTACCTAACACTTGTAGAAAATTCACCAATCTACAGAACTTTTCTTCTGATGTATGAGCGGTTCACTCGTGAACAATGTATGTTAATATAAAGCTCTGTGACCCATAGAGCGTTACACAGATGTGGGGGCTTTCACAACCATTTTCTTCTCCAATATTAACAGAACTCTTATTAAATAGGTACTATTGTAGAGGAAATAAACCCAGAACTGAAGTGACATATCCAATGTCACACACACCAAAGGAAATGGCAGGGCTCAAATTTGAACCTAGATCCCCTGGGTCCAAATGGGATGCTCTTTTACTACCTCCCATGGACTCTGGATATTCATATATCCTCAAGAGGACTGTTAAATCTGGAAAGCAGCTGAGTGTCGCTTCTAGGAAGTCAGTTTCAGATGTTAAGTTATCAAACATATATATTTTTTTAGGGGCACACCCGTGGCACGTGGAGGTTCCCAGGCTAGGGATCTAATCAGCGCTACAGCTGCTGGCCTATGCCACAGGCACAGCAATCGCATCTGCAACCTACACCACAGCTCACGGCAATGCCCACTGAGCAAGGTTCCTAGTCGGATTTGTTTCTGTTGACCCACGAAGGGAACTCCCAAGTTATCAAACATTTACTGAGCAACTCCTAGGCTCCAGGCAAGACACCTTGTGTCGGAGGTAGGGTACAGCAGAGAACAAAGCAAGAAAGGGCTAGCCTAAAGTCTAGTTCTGGGAGCCAATCAAACAACAACAAATGTATAATTGAACCCCTTCCGAGATGGCCTACACTCTGCAGTGTGTTTCTCCCCAGGCTGCTCTTTTGCCTTTTGACACAGACTGCATTCTGTCTATGGAATGTGTATCTCCCAGGCCACTTCTAAGATGGCCCACACTCTCTCTCAATAAATCTACCTCTTGGAGTTCCCGTTGTGGCTCAGTGGTTAACGAATCTGACTAAGAACCATGAGGTTGCGGGTTCGATCCCTGGCCTTGCTCAGTGGGTTAAGGATCCAACATTTCCATGAGCTGTGGTGTAGGTTGCAGACGCAGCTCGGATCCTGCGTTGCTGTGGCTGTGGCGAAGGCCGGCAGCTACAGCTCCTGTTAGACCCCTAGCCTGGGAACCTCCATATGCCGCGGGTGCGGCCATAGATAAGGCAAAAAGACAAAACAAATTTTTTTTTTATTAAAAAAAATAAATCTACCTCTTGGAGTTCCTGTTATGGTTCAATGGTAAAGAACCTGTCTAGTATCCGCGAGGATGTGAGTTCCCTCCCTGGCTTCGCTCAGTGGTTAAGGAACCAGCACTGCCGTGAACTGTGGTATAGATTGAAGACAGCTCGGATCTGGCATTGCTGTGGGGTAGGCCAGCGGCTGCAACTCCGATTCAACCTCTGACCCAGGAATTTCCATATGCCACAGGTGCAGGCCTAAAAAAAAACAAACAAAAAAAAAAACCTACTTCTTACCTATCACTTTGTCTCTGAGTTCCTTCTGCACTGAGACATTAGGAACCTGAACTTCAATGTGCTGAGAATAGGTATGCGATTCCAATTAAAAAACAGTGGGTTTGGAGTTCCACTGTGGTGAAGCAAGTTAAGGCTCTGGCAATGTCACTGCTGTGGCTTAGGTTGCTGCTGTGACCTGGGCTCTATCCCTGGCCCAGGGAACTTCCACATGCCAAGGGTGTGGCAAAAGAAATTATAAATACATATATATAAATATACATGAACTATGTAAAGGTAAGTGCTATAAAGAAAATACACATGGTGATGGGAGAAAATTATGTCCCTTTGATCAAAGAAAGCCTCTCAGAAAAGTGACATTAAGACCAGAGCTTGGAGTTTCCCTCATGGCTCTGCAGGAACGAATCTGACTAGCATCCACGAGGACGCAGGTTTGATCCTTGGCCTCGCTCAGTGGGTTAAAGATTTGGCGTTGCCGTGAGCTGCGGTGTAGGTCGCAGATGCGGCTTGTATCTCGCTTTGCTGTGGCTGTGGGTAGGCCGGCAGCTACAGCTCTGATTGGACCCCTAGCCTAGTAACCTCCATGTGCCGCCTGTGCGGTCCTAAAAAAGGGAAAAAAAAGACCCGAGCTTGGTCTTCAGGAAGCACTTAAGAAAAGACATTCCACAGACGTACTCTGAGAAACCCAGCAAAAGCAGAGAGGAATTTGTCCACACAGAGGCTGCTCCCAGGCCTCCAGCCTTCGCCTACCAGTGTCAATTGGCACTAGAGGGCGCCTCCAGTCCTCCCAGCCCCTAGGAGGAGCCATTGCCACAGGCCCGGACAACCTGACATCAGACACCTGCCGCGCCAAGAACCTGAAGCTCCTCGTACCGAGAGAAGGCAAGAGCGGCGGCGCTAGGAAGTCCGGAGGCCGCAGGGCATCGCCGCGAGGGGTCACGACGTCCTCAAAGAGAACACGTCCTCAAGATCGGAACCTAACCAAGGGCACAGACGCCCCCGCTCCCTCGGGCACAGCCCGTTTCCGGCGCCTTTAAACCAGGAAGTACTGGCGGTGTCCAATCCTGGCCCTCCTTCCGCAATTAGCTTTAGCGTCCACTCTTCGCCCGGGCAGCGCGAGGCGAGTCGTCTACCGTTACCAATCAGCTCTCAGGAAAGGCGCATGCGTTATCGAACGAACTCGACGTACGGGAACTTTGACCTGAAAACGACCTCCTCTTGTCTCCCCCGCCCTCGCTGCGAAGATGGCGCTCTCCAGAGTGTGCTGGGTTCGAGCTGCTTTGTGGGGTTCGGCGGTACCCCCTGGACCTTATGTCACCCGGAGGCTGCAGTTTGTTCGCTCTGGCTTAGCCTGGGGGGCCCCTCGGTGAGGGATCTGCAGAGAGAAAAGCATTTTTGACGTCCAGGCCCTTTCAAGTGTCTCAATCTTGTTTGCATTCTGTCTCCTAATTTTCAGAGTTCCACGCCCAGGCCCCTGGATTTTTATTTTTCTGCTCAGAATTCGCACCCGGATGCCTGCTAGAGACCTGGCTTCCTGACTCTCTCAATTCTCAGTACCCTGTGTTGTGTGAAATCCCCCCCCCCCACACACGTGTTCTGAGCTCAGCTTTCAGACTCCCTTTTTCAGCTCAGATTTTACCGCTGTATACCTGGTTCTCACCTCTTTGGCCTCAGCCTGCTGCTCAAATTGCCCCTCAGGCCTTCCGCTCTCTCCAAATGGCATTCCCAGTATCCCTTCTTGCCTGGCCTCTCATCCGCCTTACCTGTTTTTCTCAGTTGATCCCACGATCTTCCTTGGATTTCCGAAGTTTCAGGTCTTAACATACATTCTCTGAAGCAGGTGTTTTACGTTATGAACCCCAGGCAAGAAGGGGCTTCCAGGGTTGGTTCCCACATAGCCTCTTTGATCTTCCTCGTAGGTCTTCAAAGCTTCACCTTTCTCCAAAGACAGATGTGAAGAGCTTGATCTCTTACGTGGTGACCAAGACAAAAGTGATCCAAGAGAAATACCATCGTTTCTTGGGTCGTCATTTCCCCCGCTTCTATGTCCTGTATACAATCTTCATGAAAGGTAAAAATAAAACTGAAATGAAAATCCATTGAATCAGCTCTTGGGCAGTGTCGAAGGCTTAGAATAAGTAAGATTGTCTGCAGGTTCTGCTGTGGGGGTGTGAGCAGGTGTTTTCTGTTACATATAAATGCCGGAGCATTAAACTGTTTCTTATAAGCTAGCACTTCTTGAAAAAGATGTAATGATAAACACTTCTGACAACACCTAGGAGGAATATAGGTGTTTTTGCACTTAACCACCCATCTGCTTGTAGTAGAAATTATTTGTCGTGCACGGGGGCTGGGATCTATGGCTGCATAGACCTGCTATCAGTTGACTTAGCTTGTAAGAAAATGTGGTCTAATGTTTGTCACAGATTTCTCTTGAGATATAGCATGTTGTGGAAATAGCACTACATGGACTTAGTTTCTGAATGTTTCTGTTCAAATCAGAGCTCTGCTAGTTACTAGGAGATGGTATAGTGTTCAGGTGTCCACTCGGGAGCTAGACCGCTTGGGTTCGCATCCCGGCTTGTCACTAGCTGTGTGATTGTTACTTAACCTCTCTGTTC
This sequence comes from Catagonus wagneri, assembly GCA_004024745.2. Lineage (NCBI taxonomy): Eukaryota > Metazoa > Chordata > Mammalia > Artiodactyla > Tayassuidae > Catagonus > Catagonus wagneri. The sequence goes on along the minus strand of PVHT021183646.1, from coordinate 1,843,704 downwards.
TTTGGTTTTTCTCATCTGTAAAATGAGGGTAGTGACGGAACCTATCAACCACGTGGTTAGGAGGATTAAATAAACCCATACAAGTAAAGCCCTTAGGGCCTGAGTCATAGTAAGTGCTCAGTAAGTAGCTTTAATTATTCTTATTCTCTATGCTTTTATCATAACACCAGTTATAGTAAGCTACCACATTGTCAGTTCTGAATATTATAATAATTATTACTAGCTTCATGGACTTGCAAAATCTGTAAAGTGAAGATTAGAACGGCTGCTTTGTCTGCTTCTAGATTTATAACTAGAGTCAAATGAAAAAAGAGTCAAAGTATTTTGATGGTTTGTTTTTAAGCCTTTTATTATGGAAAATTTTAAACATACACAGAGGTAGAATAATATATATAAAATGAGCTTCCATAGAATAATATATATAAAATGAAGTCAGTCTCACTTCAACAATCATTGACTCACAGCTACCAGTCTTATTTCATTTATACACTTGCTTTCTGCTGTATTATTTTGAAGTCAACTTAGGCATTATAGCATTTCATTCATAAATAAGAAAGTGTTTTTGGAGTTCCTGTCGTTGCACAGTGGAAATGAATCCGACTAGGAACCATGAGGTTGTGGGTTCAATCCCTGACCTTGCTCAGTGGGTTAAGGATCTGGCGTTGCCATGAGCTATGGTGTAGGTCACAGACGCGGCTCGGTTCTGGTGTTGCTGTGGCTCTGTAGGCCGGCAGCAACAGTTCCAATTAGACCCCTAGGCTGGGAACCTCCATATGCCGAGGGTACAGCCCTAAAAAGACAAAAAAAAAAGCGTTTTTTAAAAACTGAAGTCCTAGATCAGTGTAAGAATTATCTTGGGGTGAAGAGAAAATGCAATCTTAGAACTGTGTTGAAGAGTTCCCATCGTGGCTCAGTGGAAAGGAACCTGACTAGTATCCGTGAGGACACAGGTTCAATTCCTGGCCTCGCTCAGTAGGTTAAGGATCCTGCACTGCCGTGAGCTGTGCTGTAGGTCGCAGACGCAGCTCAGATCCCGAGTTGCTGTGACTGTGGCATAGGCCAGCAGCTACAGTTCTAATTCTACCCCAACCTGGGACCCTCCATATGCTGCGGGTGCGGCCCTAGAAAACAAAAAAAGGCAGAAGTGTGTTGGATTTTAGCAATTATAAAAGAGTTCTAGAAAGGAGATAAGTTAATATTGCGTTGGGGAAATACATAGGGTTAATTGAACAAGACTTCCCAAGGCTAAAGAGCTTTGACTTTTTATTTTAAAGGGGGAATGAACCAGAAGGGGGTGACCATTCTTTGGTAGATCACGGAAGGAAGGCCAGCTTGGCTGGAAGAGAAATGATATGCGGGGGAGAGCTGGGGGAGAAGGATAAGAAACGAAATATAGGTCGCTCTCACAAGAATTTCAAGTGACCTAGTTTAAAGCTTTGATGTAGTGTTGGGGAGGGTGGGACCTGTGCGTGTGGTGGGTGAACGTGGAGTGAAAAGCTGCGGTGGTCAAATTGGGATAACATCACACTCTGTCCTCTACTTTAATGAGGCAGGATTGCAGATGTTATGGGCTGATGCCAAAAAGGCTAGAAGAATAAAGACAAATATGTGGAAGCACAATATAAAGTTTCATCAACTCTCATACCGGGAGATGGAGCATTTGAGACAGGTATGGGCCGGGGGCAGATATCCAGAAGTTCATGGTGAGATAGTTCAAGTTAACCCAGATCTCAGGGATGTTTTTCTTTGCTATTTTCTTCACAACCGACCGAGCTTTTGCCCCTTGCCATGACATCAGATTATTTGTCAGAATCGATTCATTCAGAGTTACGGACCCTCCGTAGCAGAGCTGCACAGAGTTTCTGACATACTTTCTCAATAAAAGTTGTAAACCGTAAAATCCAATTCCTTTCTGAACATGTAAGAATCTGCAAGGAAGCATCCAAAATGCAGCAGGAAAGTATCATTTGGTGGTGATTTGATGGTAGTTTTCAAGCTAACAGTAAGAATTTAGACTCCGTTTTGCAAATGAGGAAGAATTTACTGAGGGATTTTGGTGTAACGTTAGGGATTATTGGAGATACGGAAGTCAGTAAATCTGGGCTTCTGTCCTCAAGGAACTTAACTACAGGTGGATAGAAATAACCTTGATCCTTATCTGGGCCATAATAGATGTTTACTGCACAGGGGGGTGGAGGGATTGTCCATTGTGTTAACTTACTTGGGTTAAAACTTCATCTGTGTTTATTTCTGCTTAGTTCCGTCGAGACGTCAACAAGTGTCTTTTCCTAGGTATTCTTTCCATTCCACCCTTTGCCAACTACCTGGTCTTCTTGCTAATGTGAGTACAGAGTTCTGTCTCCCCAGCGTATCGAAGATATGTAGATTTTTATAAGTTATAAATTAAGCAGAACTTTCCATTGCAGTAGCTAGGCAGAGGCTGTTGATCTTCTCGTTAGTCTAAGGCTTGTGAAAGCCACCTGAGTCACTGGGATGGCTGGTAGGTGTAGGTGAGCTGGACTCTCCCTATCTCTTAGCTACCCCTGTGGCATGTGAAATAAGGTAATGACCCTCTCCATCATCCCTAGAGGCAGCAGCCCACTCCCTGAGAGCCATAGCAACTTGGAACAAATTTTTATCTTCAGGAGAAAAGTGGATTTAATATTCTGATAAAATAAATCTTTGTGCATGTTCTAGTTATCTGTTGCCATGTAACAAACAGCCTCAAAGCCTAATAGCTTAAAATAAGCATCATTTTGGAGCTCCTATCATGGCTCAGCAGAAACGAATCTGACTAGCATCCATGAGGGCATGGGTTTGATTCCTGGCCGCGCTCAGTGGGTTAAGGATCCGGCATTGCCCTGAGCTGTGTTGTAGGTCATAGACGCAGCTTGGATCTGGCATTGCTGTGGCTGTGGTGTAGGCTGGCAGCTACAGCTCCGATTCGACCTGGGAACCTCCATATGCAACAGGTGCGGCCCTTAAAAAAAAAAAAGACAACCCCCCCCCAAAAAACTCCAAGCATCATTTTCAAGACTTTGTGGAGCAGGAATTTGGGCAGGGTCAGGTGGGATGATTTTTCTCTTCCATGCAGTGTTGACAGAGGTCCTTCAGTGATATTTATCTGGTGGCTGGACAGTCTGAGGTCGCTCTTAGGTCTGATGCCTTTGGTAGCATGGCTTGGAAAGACCGGAACTGTCAACTGGGGTGCCTACATGTGGCCTCTTTTGTGTGGTGGCTTCAGAGTAGTGGAACTTTTTACGTGGCGGCTCAGGGCTCTCAGAATGAGTGTTCAGCAGATAAGAAACTCGTGACCTTTTATACGTAGCCTTGGGAGTCAAACAGACTTCGTTCTGTTGGTGTAGTCACTCGGGTTTTAAAAAGTAGGGGACAGAGACCTCACTTCTCAATAAGAGGGAATTTGTGACCATGTTTTAAAACCACCACATGGGGAGTTCCTGTTGTGGCTCAGTGGCTTAGGAACCCGACTGGTATCCATGAGAATGTGGGTTTGATCCCTGGCCTCACTCAGTGGGTTAAGGATCCGGCGTTGCCATGAGCTGTGTGGTGTAGGTCAAAGGCACGGCTTGGATCCCTAGTGACCGTGGCTATGGCTGGCAGCTGCAGCTCCTATTTGACCCCTAGCCTGGGAACTTCCACATGCCACACGTGTGGCCCTAAGAAACCAAAAAATAAGTAAATAAAAATAAAAGATCTTTTTAAAAAAATAAATCCACCACATGTGGAGAGAAATGAATTAGAGAAAATCCATTTTGTATACATGTAGGACTGTGCTGCAGTTTGAGGTTGTCAGCCTCACATAGCATCCAGCTCTGTTGCAGCTCTGACTGAAATGTGTTCGCCGCGTGCTTTAATTCAAAAGGAGTCATTTATCCCATGCTGCCTGCACGGCTCTTCCATTACTGCTTCCTTTTACATAACCTCAGGAATGTTGCTTGAGATTGGGCTTAAGTGTATCTTTAAACCTTGTTCTGAGACTCATTTACAAGAAAGAACAGCAAGGTAGGGAACTAGCGTCTCCCTCTCTTCTTCCTAGCATTCATGTCTGCTAAATGCTTTCTTAGCTCACTTTGAAAATGCCAGTTTCAGCGAGTGACATTGTGATTCCTTTTCTTTCCAGGTACCTGTTTCCTAGGCAACTGCTGATCCAACATTTCTGGACCCCAAAGCAACAAATTGATTTCTTAGATATCTATCACAAGCTCCGGAATCAGTCCCACCCTGAAATCCTTAGTTATTTAGAAAGAGTTATTCCTCACATTTCTGATGCAGGACTCCAGTGGCACATGACCGAGCTGTGCACCAAGGTATTCCTTCCCGTTAACCTTTCCTGCAAGCTAGGACTCTTGTGAGATCCCGAGGGCACTGAAACGAGGTAAGAGGGCCATCCGGAACCTTCCTAACATCTGCCCATTTCTTCCCTCTCCCAAGATGCAATGTGGTACCCACCCATTGAAACAAGATATTCTGGCTCTGAGAGAGTGCTTCTCTGCTCATCCTCTGGGCATGAACCAGCTCCATGCCTTGCAGATGGTGAGCGCTTGGAGGCTTTCCTTCTTCCACAGCCTTACCTTGCTCCAGCTCTTTCTTGCGGCAACATCGAGTTGACTTTCTCCCCCTGTGTTGTTGTGTCACAGAGAGCCTTGAGTCGAGCCATGCTCCTCACACCTTACCTGCCTTCTGTCTTGTTGAGACACCGTTTAAAGACTCATACCACTGTGATTCACCAGCTGGACCAGGCTTTGGCAAAGCTGGGGATTGGCCAGCTGACTGCTCGGGAGGTGAAGTCGGTAAGCACTTGATTGCAGCGTCAGCCTTCAGACCTTGGTGGGTTTTTGAGCTCGTGGGGCTGGGCGATTCCAAGCAGCGCCTTGCCGTGTTGTAGCTGAGCCAGGCTCTTTATTCTCTCACCTCATTTCTCTTTCTTTTTCTGGGTGATCTTAACTAGTAGGAAGGAATTGCCCACAGTAGTCTTGGTTTCTCCTTCTTTTCATCTGGCCCTTCAAGAACTGAGGACGCTACACTTTTATAGCTACTGTTGTAGATTAGTTTAGGCTTCTTTGCTTGTTATCTTGTCCAGATCAGAGTTCATATTACCATGGTGAAAGGGTTCTCGTGGGGATGCAGTTTTAATTTATTTAAAGGGGTTTGGGATTAGCTGTGGGCTTACGGTTCCTTGGCACACTGGCTCTGTGATAATTAAGGATCTTCTCTCCTGTGAGTGACATAGGCTTGTTATCTTCGTGGCCTGAATTCCACCCATATTGCTGAAGAGAGGTGTCGAACTTGGCTGGGAGAATGGCTACAGATTTCCTGCAGCCTGAAAGGTAAGACCAATCCGTATGGTTATGCCATTAAAACCCATTTTTGCATTTTATTCTAAGATTACTTGGAAGTTTATTATTAGGTAGTGTGAGATCCTTATCGAATGCCTATGTCTGATTGAAAGGGTGCAGACTCACTTCGCCTACAGGGTCAAGGCAGGCAGTTAGGTAGACTGCGCAAGACAAGGGAGGACTGGGGAGTGTGGGAGCCTGAGGGAGAAGCAGGGGTTCTCAACCTTGGCGCTCTTGATGCTTTGTTGGGGTGAGGGGGCTCCCCCACGCCTTCCAGGAAGGAAACAGAACTTTGAGAACAATGGCTTCTTAATGTCACAGCTCCCCACACTTGGCCTCTGGTATCAAGCCCTGTGTAACAGGGTCGCTAGAAGGCAGACTTTTTCCCTGGCCAGACCATTAACGTTGATGGTGTTTTCAGAAGCTGAGCTGTCCCTCTTGCTGCACAGCGTGGTCCTGCTTTCTATCAACTACACCGGCACAAGGCGCTGAGCGACCGTGGAGCGGATGGCATTGCCCTGCAGTCACATAGGACAGCGGCATGGGACCAAGCAGCGCTTGTCCGCAGTCTGTGTGCACTGTTAGGTGTGTGGGAGGCAGAGGAGCAGGCGCCACGGCCTCACGGTGTGGTGCCCCTGCGGGAGCTGGAACTGAAAGAAACCTGTCACCTGGGTGGTTCATGAGGTGTCATCCCACCCCTCTCAGAATCCGCCTGAGCCGGCAGTGGGCTCTGCACTGCGCTTTTACTGTGGTGTTTTAGGTTCAGTTTCCAGGCAGTGTGCTTTCGCCCCAGGTGGGGCCCTCTCTTGGCCTAGGACCTAACCACTGCCATGTTCTGTACAGCTCTTTCTGTTCAAGGCAGTTTCTGGCCGCTGAGGGGAACACACTGGAGCTTTTACAGCCTTGCATGTACTTTGATGCTCCCCTCCACCCTTGGTATATGACCAAACAATTGGGATTTTATTGGTTTTCCTCACTGGACTAACCACTCTTTTTTTTTTTTTTTTTTTTTTTGGTAACTAAGTAATTTATGGGAACATTCTAATGGAAAAGAGAAAAGGAAATGCAAGTGCTTCTTGACCCCCCTCCCCAAGAGTTCACAGCCTTCACCTCCCTTGTCTTAATTTCTGGGCTGTGTTACAGCCCATGGGTCTTAAAACTATTTGCTACCTCCACTGTGTTGCAGCGATCCGACTGTAACTGACAGTGGCTGCCTTCTTTGGGCCATGGATCAATCCTGTAAGGTACTAATTACTGTCCAGCCCCGGAGACCAGGCGAGGTCTACACTGAAATAGTAAGTTGGGTTCAGCTTTGGCCTATGTGTATCAGTGACCTGTAGTAACTTATTGTAAATGCATGAAGCAGTGTTTTTAAACTCAAGTAAAGACTGACTGAAATCAGTTGCTGGAAATTACTTATGCATACCCTAATCATTATACTAAGGCGCCTTTTACAAGTCTGACGTAACCTAACTAATGGGGAAATAATTGGTTGGAATAGAACCTTCTGATGGGATGGAAGTTACAAAGGAGCTGATTTGAAGTTGCTCCTCTTGCTGGATTTTAAGATGATAATTAGGAATAGAGATTAGATATATATATAATAATGGAATTAAAAAATGGGCCCCAAGATAGGGACTGCAGGTGGGAAAAGCTCCAACAAGGCAGGATCAGGGCCTGCTTCAGCTGAAGAGGCGTATAGGGCATACGATGCAAGTCAGGCTCGATGCTCCAAAGAGAATGTTCTATTTTTCCACCGTAAAACATTCCTATTGTGAACATTAATCCTTAACTGGCCTAACTGGTTTTATATACAGTGCTGGAGAAGCATCTTTTCTTTAACAAGTAACTGAGTTGTGGTCTGCCAAGATACAGAATAACACATCGTTCTTTCGAATATTTCTTTAATATTACATTTAAATATTCTCTTTAAATACAGCATTATCACAATGTAAAGGACCTAAAAGGCAAAAAAAAAATTTTTTTTTTTCAGAGAACCAGACAAGCTTTGGATTCACATTGAAAATACTACCTGTGTACAGTATGTGAGAAAGGAAATTGGAAAATAATGAGTTGTAATAATGTCATTTATTGTATCTAGGCCTAGACTAAGCGGGATTGAAGCTCTCTGCTTCTGTGACCAGAGGCCTAGCCTTTCTAGCAACCACGAGCCATTCTGTCCAACTCGGGTAGCACCAGAAACGAGATGGACTAGGTTGCAGTAAAGGCCCTTTGCTCGACAAGACAGTTAATGCTAAACGGTTAACATTTAGCATTTAAAAGCTTGGGATAGGTGAGTCAGAATTGAAGAGTTAGTGAAGGGATGGACTTATAATAAGAAACTAGCTGTTCAGAAAAATTAAATTATCTTGGAATTTGGCAATGAGTTTAATTAGATTCAAATTCTTGGTTTGATCCCAAATGTGTCTTCCTGAAGAGGTGAAGCCCACTTTGTTGCTTAGGCTGGAGCCTCCAACAAAGGAGGGGGTGCAGAGTGTTCGCCCTCCCCTTCCAACACAAACCTCTAGATTCTTCTCCAGAGTCAAAGTCCCAGTTAAGCTTCAGTGTTACACTGGAGGGGGTGTAGCTGAGTTTGGGGTGGCATTTAGATCTCGGGTATTTATGACTCTCAGCTGCTTTTTGTGAGACTACAGGATGGGGAGTGATAAGGGCCTGTGACTTAGAAACTCTCCTTTAAATGTAAAACCTAGCAAAAACAGGAATGAACAGGAGAGGCAGAATGAGTTCAAAGATGTTTCAGGTTCAGCTCAGACTGGATAGATGAAATGCTGCTGTGACAAATGTGAAGTTTGCTTTCAGACACGGGCCTTGCTATCCCACAAGATAAGTAGAAACAATTATCTCCCCCACCAAAAAAAAAAAAAAAAAAAGTTTTTTTTTACCTTGTTTTTTCCTGGTTAATAAACCATTTCAGAAATGAAGCCTGGCATAAAGGATGCTCCCTACTGCCTCCCTTTTAAAACAGAGGTAAAGCTAACTTTCTAACAAAAGAATAGTGTTCAATGGAGCACTTCTTGGATGTAAGAGGACAAGAACCATATTCCCCCTTAATTCGAGCAAGAGCTGCATCATTCCTGCCCCATAGCCCTCAAAGGTTATAGTCAGAACGTGAATTTTTTAGAACCCGGGAGTTGTATTTAAGAATTGGTTTGGCTCCCAATTTTGATGTATCAAGATGGAGGGATCCAATAAGTATTTGCAGTTCTTAGGGGTGAACAGCGAAATAACAGTAGAGGAATTCTAAACCCTGTATATCCACGAGGGCAGATACAGAAGAAAAAAGAAAACTAGTTGGTGACCTCAGATTGCCACATCCTCCATTTCTTTAAAGCTCAAATCTTCCAAAGCGAGTGGTGGGGGGGACCTGGGTGAAAAAGCAAGCATGGCACAAAGTCATCGTTTCAGACAGCAGCCTGTGCCTGCTACCTCTTTGGGCAAAGGCTAACGCTCCACGCTGGCCTCCTGCGGGATGTGTGAGTGCCAGACTAAGGCTGCCTGGCGGAACTGGGGTCAGACACACGCAGAAGCCTCAGGCTCTTGATGCCACGTCCCTAGCAAATCTAGCATTTTTGGGGGGAGGGGTGGAGACAAAAGCCAAGTTTAACTCTAGTACCTAAGAACATGTGAAAGAAACAATTCAAGTTACAGACCAGGAATCCCCATTGTGGGGAACAGGTCAGAAAACACCAAACATGTCAAATATTAACTTATTTACCAAATGGGGGGGCCAGGGAAGCCAGGTGAAGTTTTTATAAATCCTGAAGGTTTTGTACAGAATCAGAGACCCTTCCACCCCTCCTTGCAAGATTCAACCCGGTGATGTTTCCAGCTGTATTACTACGATACACCAAAGTGGGCCATCAGAGTAGCCACTGAGAAAAATGAGCTTGAACCCCGCCTGGAGCGCAGGAGAGGGGAAGGGGCTTTGCCATGCCGTCCAAATTGTTGTGTTCTGGTCCCTATGTGAATAGCTGCTTGAATCACCCAGCTTCTCCTGTGAGATCCTAGTTCTTCGTTCCAAAGGCCCAGAAGGCTCAGTACGCAGCCTCCTCTGCCCCAAGACTCTAGCCCCAGATCGAGCCGGGGCTGGTCGCCCTTTAGAAAATACTTGTATGAACAATCCTTTCCCACCTGTTCCCCAGAGACCCCAGTAAAATAACATGGGAGCAGCAGCTGCTTCTACAGTTTGTTGGGAAATGGCGTTAGATAAAATAAGGGAATAAATAGCGTGGGTAAGAGGCAGAGTCTCCGTCCCTGTGTCACACTGCCAGAGGGAGCTCCGGGGAAGGCTCTTCAGGGGGCCGGCCCTCGCTCTGCTGTGCGGCCTTCTCCGCCACGCAGCCCTCGTCATCGTCCGTGCGGAAGGGGAGGCTTGAGGGGGACCAAGAGGGGCGGAAGTCTTCCCTCTCAGGCTCCTCGGGGTTACAATCTTCGGGCACTAGCGCTTCTAGGGTGGACGCTTTCCCCGCCTCTGACTTACAGAGGGCAGCCGGGTCTGCGGGGCTACAGGCCACCAGTGAGGTAGCGGGGAGGGAGAAGACACTCAGATCCTTCTCCTTGGGGAACGCGGGAGCGCCTTCTTCTGTACCGGGCTCTCCCTTCACCCCCAGCACTGGCCTCTGCTCCACCTGGTAATAGACCAGGGGCCCGCTGTTCAAGTAGGATGGGCTGTTCACTGCCGAGGCGGTCGGGTGGTCCGAGTTCTCGGCAAAACACAGCACGGAGGAGCCGGGGGGCAGCTGAGCCTGGATGAGAATGGGGGCCGTGAGGCCCGGGCACAGCTCTTCGGGGACAGCCAGCGGCTCCTCCAGGATGCACACGCCCAGGCTCTCTATGCTGGAGTCCAGGCTGGCGCTAGAGCCGCTGGAGTCCTCCTCCGCCTTGAGCCGCTCCAGTTCCTCCGCGCTCTGCAGGTGCATCACTGCCGTCTCGTTCTCAGCGATGAACTCCTGGAAGTCCTGTGTCTCTGAGCCCTGTGCCGCTGCCAGGCTGCAGCTGGCAGCGGGGGAAGGCTCCTCGTCCGGGGCTGGCGGACGGCTCACCTGCCGCTTGCTCTCCAGCTCCAGCTTCATGATGGTGTGGAGGTAATGAGTCCGGACCCGGATGGGGTTGAATTCGATGCGCCCAGCCATGTTCCCACAGCCATCCCGGGAGCAGCCACATGGGAAGGACATGCGGTCCACCTGAGGGGACAAGGAGGTTGCATCCAGATGAGACAGGAGACGTTAGCTGGTGAACACGGGGGGTTGCATTTTAAAGTCTTTTTACAAGTCACAACATAACATGCAGCTAACAGCTCTCGATGAGAGTGAGCAGACCACTTGCATTTCAATTCCGGCACAGCCGTTAAAATTAATTAGTAGTGTGACCTCAAGAAAGTCACTTCTTTCTCTAGGGCTCTTGTTTCCTCCTCTTAACAAAAAAGTAGACAAAGATCGTATCAAAGGGCGCTTCCAGTTAAAAGCCCGGAGATGCCTCTGAATGCTGACAGTTCTCCGAGAAAAGAAATTTATGTGCCTCAGAGACTTTTCCAGAACTTAGCTACTTTATTAAGAAAACAAAGGCCAGGGCCCTAGCCTACTGCATTCTTTGATGACAGGCAGGGGAAGGGTGGTAAATAGTTAGCTAGTCCAAAGCAATACATTCTGGGGAAACTAAGCAAAAGTGCCTTCATTTGCCAAGATGCTATAATGAGGGTTCCAACAAAAGTAATGGCCAGCCTTTCACCAACTGCTTTATTTCTCCCTGACGGTTGGCCAGCCTGGTTCAGCGGCAGTCATCAAGGTGACTTACAGACCACGGGTATCTGGAAGGATATGCTGTCCACCTCCTTATCTCCCTTTGAAATTCCCAAAATGAAAAAAAAAAAAAAAAAAAAACCCACCACGCATATCAAAAATAAAATTGAAAACGTGAGTAGATAAGTCTGTACAAATACACGATGTGGTCCTACAACATTAACTTCTTCTAGAACTCTCCATTCCAAGTCTCAGGGGCAGTCCTCTTCTTAGGACTGTCCGAGTCTGTATAACAGACTGACTTGTTATGGGACTTGGTCGGAGAAAAGCATGATCTGGCCAGACCTGCTATAGCTATTTGATACCAACCTGAAAATAAGAAAGAAATGGTTGATCAGGACAAATTCAACCACAGGACCCACAGCCTCAGTATACAAGTTCCAGATAAATTTCACTCTTTGGGATGGTATCGCCACTCTCAATGGACATGTGTCTTCTACACTGTCCCTTGCCAGAGGGCCACCTGGAGGATGATGCTTTCTTTCTCTGGACACCATGGACTTAAGCTCTGCCAGCCCCAGTCTGATCCTGAATTACAGCTGCTGAGAACTATTTTGATTTTTACAAAACTGGAGTAGATTAAATGCTTGCAGCATAAAATCTAAAGGCCTACCCACCCTCAGTCCTCTGCTCCCATTCGACTCAAGGAATCAGTCATTATTTAAGGGACAGCTACTAAATGCTAAACTGACAACCCCTGTTCCTCTCTGTGCTGACAACTGGTCCTATCACCTGAGGTGAGAAACACAGGAAAAAAAAAAAGATCATAGCCATGCCCACAGCCTAAGAACCTGTCTGTCTCGCGGGTGGAGCGGGGCTGTAGAACTGGGCGTGTCCAGCCATGGGAGGCGCCCCCAGCCTTGCCCCTCACACACCACCACGTGCCCTTGACTGTGGGGCAGATGCACCATCGCAGCCCAGCTCGGACTGACCTGGCATTTGATCCCAGCCTGACTACAGGCACACGCTTCCGGGTCACAATACAGTCGACAGTCACAACCGCACTCTTCCCGTGACAGGCGGATGGCTCGAAGCTCTTGCTTCTCCTCGGCGTCGATGCGGTGGACCCCAGAGGCCCGCAGCAGGGCCCGCCGCCGTTTAGTGGGCAGGGGCTGCAGGAAGAAGTAATCATCCACCTCCACATTCTCCACATCAATGTCCTCGTCTGAAACGTCGTCCAGGGTCAGGCCGTCAGCCTCCACCGACTCCACGGTCCCGTTCTTGGTCAGCTGCCAAGAGATGGAAGCAAGGTCAGGCTCCAGAGCGTTAAAAGCAGGGGCCCTCCCGCCCCTGCACTTAGGGCAGCTCGGCCCGACTGACCTTCCGGAAATACCCCTGCAGGCCCTCCCATCACACAGGTGGCTACTGAGCACGGTCAGTGTGGCTAGGACAACTGAGAAACTGAACTTTTAACTTAGTTAAGTCTACCCTACTGGAGAGTGTAGGTCAAGAGAATAAATCAATCCAGGAGAGGCAGGTGGCGAGCCCACAGAGCTCGCATGGCACCTCTTGGGAATCAAAGTTTCTCAAAACCTCTGCCTCGTCTTCTCTCCGGGAAGATAACCTTTCCCCACAAATACATCCTCCATTCCCAGGCTCGTGTCCTTTAGCTCCGGTTAACCTGCCTTCTAACACATGAAGGAGAAGGGGTATCGACAGCTCCATGTTCCTTGGATGTGAACAGCCTTGCACAGCACCCTGCAGTCTGCTCCCCAAAGTCCCCCAAATGCATTCCGGGAAGAAGACTACACGAAAGTAAGGCTTCCTACCAGGTCTTTGTCAATGAACCTGAAGCCCCAGTGTGAATAATTATCTGTGCCTAGCCCTACACAGAAGAGTTTTGTTTTACAGGGAGGAAGAAAAAAAAAATGAGCAAATTATTTATGACTATCAAGAAAGCCCTCACATCCAATCCGTGGCCTAGAAGAAATATGTTCTTTCTCCTTTCTGATCCTCTTTTACTTGGTTTCAGAGAAGCTGGATGCGAGGTAGGGCGGCAGAGCCCTATGGAGTGTACCCTCTGCAGGCAGAGATCCGGGATCCCTGCTAAGAAGGACGTGAGCTAGGAAAGGCAGTCTTAGCGGGAGGATGGGCTGAAGACGCTCTGTGGTTGAATGAGCTGTGAAGACTCACCAGAGGTTTCAGGTCAAGAAAACGAGGCCTCATAACCCCCAGGGCTCTGGAAGCTGCGAGCAGGATGAGAGCCAAGCTACTGGAGGGTTTGGCTGATTTCATCAGCCAGCCAGAGGGTGCTGGTAAAGGAACAACCCCTGGGAGAGGCGTGATGCAACAGACCTGGCTAATAAGCTATACACCTGTTTTGTTTGTTTGCGGAGGAGGTACTAGAGAAATGAGAGAAAACGGCGCTTCTGGGGACCCCTAGTCTATCACTTCTGTCCCTGGTGGGCCAATGACGAGGGGCCTTTCCGCCAGCTTAGCATTGCTCCTGCCCATTTCACCAGGGGTGGGCGCCTCCTAATCACCCCCGTCTTGCTACCGTCTCAAAGGAAAGGTATTCGAGATGTAATAGAAAGAAACCCCTGTAGATATGAGAATTTAATATGGTGTTAATAGAGGTGGCATTTCATATCAGTGAGAAAGTCTTCCAGTCATTAAAAGGTATTGGAACAGATATTCTTTTGCAAAAATTTAAGTTAGATTCCCAATTCTTACTATTCATAATCATGAATCCATATGCATAAAAAGCCAAAAATGAATGAAAATATTAGAAATCACAATGAAAATATTAGAAAAATTAAAAGTACTAATACTGCTACAGGGCACTAGTACCTATTTTCTTTTTTTTGTGGCCATCTAAAAGGAAAACAAGTATTAGACAGCATATGGGATATGCAGTATGTATACATTTTTGAGACAAACTGTCTCCCCTATAGAGGGCTAGAGATAGGAAAATTTCTGAGAAAAGAGTAAAACTGGGCCTGGGGAGAGCAAAGTCAGGGTTTTCTCTTGACATAGAAAGATGTATTAGGAGTTCCCGTGGTGGCTCAGCGGTTAACGAATCTGACTAGGAGCCATGAGGATGTAGGTTCGATCCCTGGCCTTGCTCAGCGGGTTAAGGATCTGGCGTTGCCGTGAGCTGTGGTGTAGGTCGCAGACGCAGCTCAGATCTGGTGTTGCTGTGGCTGTGGCGTAGGCCGGCAGCTGTAGCTCCGTTTAGACCCCTAGCCTGGGAACCTCCATACGCCACGGGTGCGGCCCTAGAAAGTTAAAAAAAAAAAAAAAAAAAAAAAGAGATGTATTAGATGTCACCACTGTGCTGCTCACGAAACCTGCTATTATGTAGGAGTCCTATACCTCGCTCTTGAGTTTGCCCCTAAACCTGCAAGGGAGGACACAGAACAGGGTGGTGTCTGCTTTGACGGGACATCCCTCTACCAGATTTAGGGAAGGGATTTCTTCTTAGGGAAAGGGAAGAGAACTCTCATTGCAAGTGATAAGAACAGTGTTTATTTGCCAGTTGTTGCTATGGCAGCAGGAAGGTGAAAGGGTCAGTGATGGAATTCCTCAGACAGAAGAAAGGGAAGCCTGAATGTCATTCTAGTTAGAAAAACAGGTGTAAGGCTTTAGGCGTAGACTGTGGGCGGTAGACACAGCTCTCAAAGGTAGAGAACAGTGAGATCTAGTTCACATACATCCTTGGCCACCAGTTCTCCAACCCTACCACCTTCTGGTGTCTCATTAGGATTTCACCCACAACCCTGGAAATAATGCAGCCACCTGTTTTACTACGGGTTCGTGTACTGGGGGCCCATGAGAAACTTAGCCGGGCCTAAAGCAGTGTTTTCCAAATTTGGAACCAGGAACTCTGGGGCAATTTTTTGCAGCCTGATGGTGCCAAGCTGTGCTGAGAGCAAATGGTAGCCACAGAGAGCGTAGCCACAGAGAGCCGTCTGAGACGGGTCTTCCTCCAGCCCTGCTCTCCTCCTCAACTCAAAGGTGGTGCAGCATCAGACTGTGGGCCCGGTACTATACAAGCTGAAATAACTCTTTGGTAATGCTGTTGTTTATACCTGAAAAACTATCACTTAGAAGCAATGGAGTCACAGAAACAGCAGGATTCTTTCAGAGGATGTAAAAAAAAAAAAAAAATCCCAAACCTGTTCTGTGCGTCAGGCCAATGGACAAGCGTTTGACAAGAAACTGAAACGCTGTGCTTCCTCAGGGTCCAGGGGTATTTACACTTCAAACATTACAAACATTTGTAGGAGTTCCCACATTGGCGCAGTGGAAACAAATCCGACTAGGAACCATGAGGTTGTGGGTTCAATCCCTGGCCTCGCTCAGTGGGTTAAGGATCCGGCGTTGCCGTGAGCTGTGGTGCAGCTCGGATCTGGTGGTGCTGTGGCGTAGGCTGGTGGCTGCAGCTCCGACTGGATCCCTAGCCTGGGAACCTCCTTATGCCGCAGGTGGGGCCCTAAAAAAAAAAAAAGAAAATTTGCAGAGGGGCCAAGGGTAAGGATTCCAGAGAAGCCATCTGCCATCTCTGGTAGCTCCCCCCCCCGAAAAAGAATGGAGTTTCAGGCTAAGATTGGATTCCAGACTGAGATTCTCATTAGAGAGATGTGGAACCTCTGCGTACCAAAGGCAAGAGTCCAAACAAACCAAACCAAAAAACACAACACGACAGACCTAGGTGGCTTCCCGCCTTACCCCGGCACACGGGAAGACCCGGGCCCCAGACCCCTTAGGCACCTTCATCTTCTTGGCGTGGAGTTTCTCCTCCTTGAGGTGTTCGCGAAGAATCTCCCGATGGTTCACCTCCTGCTCTTGAGCAAACTCGCAGAGCGTGTAGCTGCGTACGGAGTTGTGGCGCTGCGCCATGCCCAGGGAGCTGCCGCCCTGGCTGGGCACACTGGTGAAACCCTGGCGCCGGGCGAAGTAGTACACGGTCACCTGGTCAAAGCGCACATTCTTCCTCCGCAGCTGCTTCTGCCGCTTCAGGATGGATGTGGCTGAGAGGGAACACAGAGTTTTATCAACCCAGAGATGGCCTGTTTGGGGCCCTCAGTCTTTGTCCTTCCTCTGGGCTCTCAACTTGGCTCCAAAGGTACCCACTGTACCTCGAGACCCTCTGAATTTTCAAATCCTAACACACAGCTGGAAGGGCCCTTGAACATCATCTGGGCCATACCACTGCCGCCAGACCGACCTCCTCAAACACATGACCACAAAAATCTGTTTTTAGTCATCAGCTGGAAAGAGAATCTCTAGGTAATCTTTTCAGGATGTAACAATCTACATAGCTTCACTGTCCGATACAGCAGCTACTAGCCACATGCGGTAACTAAGTTAACTAAAATGAAATCAAATTTAAAATTCAGTTCCTTGGAGTTCCCACTGTGGTGCAGCAGGTTGAGGATCCAGTGTTGCCACCGCTGCAGCTCACATTCAATCCCTGGTCCGGAAATTTCCATATACCAGGAGTGCGGCCGAAAAACAAAATTCAGCTCCTCAATTGCCAGGCTAATCACATTTCAAGTGCTCAACAGCCACATATGGCTAACGGCCGCTGTAATGGACACTGCAGATAGAGAACATTTCCATCAAATCATAATACTGTATTGGATATTTGAATGGGGAATGGCAAACTTCCCCCAAAGAGGTCCAGGAAGTAAATACTTGAGGCTTTGTGCGCCATGAAGTCTCTGTTGCAACTACTCAACTCTGCCACTGTAGCATGAAAGCCATCAGACGCTGGGTGTGGCTGTGTTCCAATAAAGCTTTATTTACAAAAATAAGCAGTGGGCCAGATTTAGCCCACAGGCAACCCCTGATCTATAGTATCAGAAGTTCTTTCCAAGAAACTAATTAAGCCGTAAGAATTAAGAGGTGTGGAGATGCCCAGCTGTCCAGGAAGTAAGCATTTATGCCCGGCTAGAGCTACAAGTTTGTGGAGCACTATGGGATTCTGGTGGAAAGGGGTAGAATCCTGACTCTTTCTCCTCCTTCAGTTTAATTCAACCCATTTTGGGACTCGCCAACCACAGCACAGGGAAAGGCAGCTGGAGTAAATCAGACTTAAGTCTATGATCTTCGAGGCACGGGGGCCTCCAAAGAACAAGGCTGAGCTAAGCAAGAGTGGGCAAGATTACGATTCAGGGCAGATCCCCAAGCTGGAGAGAAGCTGTCTCAAGGCCTCCGATGCTTGGGGGAGTGGGTGTAGGCGTGGAGGGAGCGGCTGACTTACGGGTGAAGCTGGCAGTTGTAGGAGGATTGAGGCTGTCGCAGCTGTCGGCGCTGTCACTGCTGGAGATCTCATCATCTGAGTTGGAAACTGATGAGCCCACATCCACATCGTCAAACTTCCTCTTGAGACCCGAGCCCGTGAATGCATCCATTGGTTTCACAGGGGTTTCCTTGGGGAGCCCACCGCGTTGGCCCCAAAGCCCCTGCTCACCACCAGTTAGCCAAGTGCATTAGGATTCTGCCCAGCGGAAAGGAGGAATCAGCACTCCTGTCCTAAGACAGACCCCTCCCAAGGCTCCACGCGCAGCTCTGTGATGGAAGAAAGCAAGCACCTGACCGTCTGCTTTCGAAACTAAGTCATAGCTCTACTCGTTCCAGCCAGCACTCTCCTACTTCTGTTTCTCCTCAGCCCCTCTAGTCTCAGTCACTCTTAGAATAACGAGATGAGTAGCAGCGGCACCTTTCCCAGGGGGTGAAGGCCTCTGGTTCCAAGCCAGCTGGGCTCTAGGCTTCATTAGCCCTGGGATACCCGTGGCTGTGCTCCGGCTCCGGCTCGCTCAGGAGAGCTCGCCGTGGGGCTAGGAGGGGCTGGGGATCAAAGGCAGAATTAGGCTGTGCCTAAACCTAGACTAGACCCAGTTATTTTTCCTAGTGGAAATACTGCCTGGCATTTCCCAAAGTGCATCCATTAAGTAAACTAGTTCCACAGATATTAATAGCTTTTACATGGAAATAGGACTGCTGTGTCAAACTACTTTAAAAAACTGCTTACGGGAAGACCTCTTAGTGGCTTTTAATATGCTAATGAGCATGGTGGAGGGTGGGAGGAAACCGAAGGCAGTGTTTCCGCACACACACGATTAAGGAACTCTTTTGTTTCTCTAGTATCTTGGGGGGTGAGGGGGTGCAAATGAACCTCGGAACACTACGAGAAATACCGCTCTAGGCCCTCAATTTCAAAGTACATTGACAGTCAGGGAAATGCTTTTACCCAGATCTTCACAAATGTAAAGTGTCTCACCAGGATCCTAAAAAGCCGAAATGTGTTTCTAAAGAATGGACTGAAGGGGGGAAAAAAAAATAAGAATGGACTGAAGATAAGAATCTGCAAAGGCTTCAAAGCCCAGACTCTTTCCCAATCGCGTACTGCTCCATAAAATAGGGCTTGGCCGGTCTGCCATCATCCTCTGTGCGAGGAGGCCGCAGCTTTACAGGCTTTGCCCTCAATAAAGAAACCAGCAAGGGCACAGCAGCAAGAGAAGTGACAGTTTCCCCGGGTTCCATCAATCCGGCAGGCAGTTTTCAGCATGCTGCCCCGCAACCAAGGAGTCTGGGATAGGTCATTTCCCAGGCAGAAATCTTTCTCTTCCTCCACCTTTGCACTTAAAGTCCCCAAGGAGATGAATCCGCTCGGCAGAAACGCTGTCAGAGCCAGAGCCACGTGTGATGACCCGAAACCTCCCGGCTTTGCCTCAGTAATGCCAGAATCTCCCCAGACTATGATCTCACTAGCTGCTAATTATGCAGCAGGAATAACAACACTGCCCAGAAAGTCAGGGCCGCAGTACTGCAGAGCAGCTCCCCAGAATATACTGTGGTGTCAAGAGATGCCTGCTACAGAGCTGGTTTTCTGACCGTCTCTTGGAAGCGATTTGCCTGCTCTTGAGTCAGCTCTACACAGTCAACCAGACCTAATAAGCACTTTGGATATTTCCTAAGCTATCCAGCCAGAGCTCATCAAAATTCTGCATTCAAGTCACAAGATACACCTAAGAAACCTCAGTCCTTGTAGGTCTCAGGCAAGCACATTCCTGAAATGAACTGGCCGGCGAGAACAAAATTATCAAGCACTTGATGAGAATTGTAATTAAATGTAAAAATGAGCCCAGAGTATCAATTCTGCTCTTCAGGTTACGATCTCACCATCAGAGGTCACATTCCTAGGACACGGCTAAGTCCGGAGAGGGCCAGGGACTTATACGGGTTAAGATTTCATCTGGGCTTAGAGAAACCTATTAACTAACAAATTCCTCATCCCATTCTAATACTGGGGGAGGGGAGACCTTTGCAGTGGAATACTTTTGTGGCTGGAATGAGAACAAAAAATAACAGAATAATGTTGACAAATGAATTTAATATTTCCTCCCCACTTACAAGCAGACTGAGCTGGAAATCTTCCTCAGGAAGCACTTCAGTCTAGCTTCGGTTTTTACTGAGATCCAGTTAGTGTTGCTACTAGGAAAGCGCCTTTTTCCTCCGCTTGGAAGCACTCGGGGATTGAGGAATAGAAGCAAAAGTGCGTTCCTGCCCTTTGCTCAGGTGCCCCTTTGCTTCTGGTACTGTGGGGGTTCCCTTCGAGGAGCATTTCTCTGTAGGCCCTGCGTGAGGCTGGGTCTGGTCCAAGGTCAGCGTTATTATCAGAATTCTCCACTGTCTTAACCCAGGTGCCCTCAGGATAACCTCTCTCTTCAGGTCACTTTTGTGCACTGAGGCACAGCCAGGTCTGGCTGCTTGTTCTAGTCTCTTTTTTTCCTACGACTTCCTCACTTCCACTTTTGGAATAGAGGTTTCTGGGGAATGACAGGAGGCAGGTAAGTAAGAAGAAAAAAAAGCTGTGAAACCTAGGAGAAAAATATTTTCCTTAAAATGCCTGAGAATCATTTGAATCTATGGCTATATGTGTAACCAGTGTGCATACTGACTGAGCTCTCTTCACCCTGTTCGGGTGCTAGCATCACACTTTCTCCGACACTGACCCATTATTTAAAAATAAAAACCTAGAAGTTCTCACGTGGCAGGCAGCAGGTTAAGGATCTGGTGTTGTCTTAGTTGTGGCACAGACTGCAACTGAGGCTTGGGTTCCATCCCTGGCTGGGAACTTCCACATGCTGTGGGTGTGGCCAAAAAAAAAAGGAAAAAAAGGAAAAAAGAAATATACAACAATTCTGTCCTAACAACCAATATAAATTGTTTTTCTCTTGTTAGGGCCACACCTGCGGCATATTGAAGTTTCTGGGCTGGGAGTTGCGTCTGAGCTGCAGTTGCCAGCCTGCACCACAGCCACAGCAACACTAGACCCAAGCTGCAACTGTGACCTATACCACAGCTCGCGGCAACGTCAGATCCTGTAACCCCACTGATGGAGGCCAGAGATCGAACCTTCGTCCTCATGGATATTAGAGGGGTTCGTTACTGCTGAGCTGTGATGGGGACTCCCAATATAAATTTATTTATTTATTTATTTATTTTTGTCCTTTTGCCTTATCTAGAGCCTCACCCGCAGCATATGGAGGTTCCCAGGCTAGGGGTCTAACAGGAGCTGTACCCGCCGGCCTTCGCCACAGCCACAGCAACGCGGGATCCAAGCTGCGTCTGCAACCTACACCACAGCTCACGGCAACGCCGGATCCTTAAGCCCACTGAGCAAGGCCAGAGATCGAACCCGCAACCTCATGGTTTCTAGTTGGAGTCGTTAACCACTGAGCCACGACGGGAACTCCCCAATATAAATTTAAATTTCAACCCAGTTCTCCTTGTCCAATTCTTTGGTGTGAACTTGACTTGTTAGATAACGATGTCCACCAGGCATCAAGGAGAAACCTCCCATCCATTTCCCATGGCCTGAAGAAACCTTTTTTCGCCAAAGAGAATAGGGTCCACTTTCCAATTTACCAATTCAACTTCCTTTCGGGCCATAATTAGAAGTCAGTCATTCCCACTTCTCCCAACTATTTATTCACTGGCAGAGGATCAATGCCTGTGTTCAAGAAAAACGTTTCTCAGTTATACTGCAAGCACTAAAACCCATACAGCCATAATCAAGTTGAGACTGAAAATGCAGGTCATAACTGACAGTTAACTGTCAAAATGACCAACTCAAACAACAAATGCTTTTGGAGAAAATAACGCAATCTCTATAAAAGCTTTTATGACAGTAAAATTAAAGATCGGCTGACACTTTTTAGCTACATGCCTTACTGTTTCTAGCTGAGCATTTCCCAAAGGTATCTGCAATAATTTGGATCCACAGTATTATAGAAGATAGTAGGCTAGTACCAAATAAAATAGATTTACAGCATTATCTGCATTTCAGGACTCCATCTGAGCCTTTTTAGGCCTGTGAAGATTCTGATTTCAACCCCTCAAAACAAAAAAGCAGCATATGTAAGACTAGCGAAAACGGAGCTGCCCCTCCTCCAATTTTGTGGCTGCAGAATGTATTGGCAAAGTTTAGGTAATGAAAGTCTCTCTCATAAATGAGTCCACAGTAAGACAAGGTGTTATCTCACAGAAGGTCTCTCCTCTATTCGGCTGGATCCCAACCTTCTGCTAAAGGTCAAGGGACAAAAATCTCTAGTAATATCGTCCGTGCCACTGCTTGCCGCTGCTAAGTGTTATATCAACCTCAATAAGGTCCTGATTCTGATTTTACAAGAAACTGTGGTGGATTCTCAAATACTATGAATTTCACCATCCAAGTGTCCTTATGGTTCCTAGAATTATGAACTTACAAAGTGCTGAAGTGAAAACATCCTGTTTAGACTAGCCATTTTTGAGAAGCCCCCACTCCAACTCTCACTCCTTGGTTTTTATCACTTCCCTGACACGAGGTTAGAAATGGCTTTCCATGTTTAAACTCTCATCGTGTGAAGGGCACGAGATCTTTTTGGGGAGAACTGGAACACGATGCTGCAGGAACCATTAACTCTCAAGGATATCCAGTCATTTATAACTCTGGCCCACACTAACATCCTCCTGGCTTTGGACATTTGCAAAATGGAAAGTCAGTAGAGAAAAGGAAAATCTGAATCAACTACGGATTTACCTTGAACTGAAAACTGCAGGACAAGGGGACACTGTGTCTCCTGGGGATAACTTCTAATGTTTCATACTGAAGAACGTTTTGTGTGTCACAATGCCACTCTAAAACCCCTTTAAAAGGATGAATCAAGACCATGGCACTAAAAGGTACGGATGGCAGTCAGCTGCGTGTTTGGGCCTGAGAAAAAAGATGAAACTAGCAACCAGGGCAAGGGATGCTTTCGTTTTCCCACACAACGAAAATGGGAGACATCAGGAACCTGAGCTGAAAGGACATGTCAAGTCACCAGTTCCCCTTCGTGGACACCCTCGCTGAACCCTTCAGCTCCGGGGCATCTTTTTCTCTTTGATTCCTGCTAACCTTCCCGCTCATTCCAATCGTCTGCTGCCCCCCTACCCGGCTTCCCATCCCTTCCTGCCTGATACTCACAAATTTCCAACCACTCCTCCCACATTTTCCTCTTATTTCCTCCCTCCCCTTCCTTCACTTCCCTCCATCCTACATCATCTCCACTCCATTCCGAACTCAACCCGCATCCGAATTCCTGCCGGCTTCTAAGCCGCCCGTCGGTCTCCCTCAAGCTGCCCCCGCAGTCCGGGCCCGCGTCCTCTGTGCCCCTAGCTCCCACACCTCTCCCGACTCTTTCCCTTCCCACAGGCGCCCTAGCTCCCCGCCCCCCTCATTTCTGACCCCTCCATCCGAGAGGTTCTGGGCTGACCACTCCTCCACAGCCGCCCAGGGGCTGATCCCGAGAAAGGACGAGGCGGCACCCTCCGCCCCGCACCCCCAGGCCCATTACCGGCCCCGCTGCAGCCGCCTCCTCCCGTGATGGTCTCTGCCGCCCCCGCTGCCGCCACCGCCGCCGCCCTAGCCCGGGTGGGAATGAGGGAGGAGAGAGCGAGTCCCGGGGCCGCGGCGACGGTCAGGGAGTTCCCAGGGCAGCAGGGCTGGGAGGGGTGGTGGGTGGGCAGGTCGGCCGGCAGGCGGCGGAGGGCGGGCGGCTCCCGCAACTCCGGCGCCCCAGGCAGCAGCCGCCCAGAACCGCCCCGGCTCCGGCTAACAATAGGATCCGGCCGCAGCGCTCTGACTCTTATAGGCGCCGGCACGTCCGGACCGAGCCCCGGGGCAGGCTGGGAAATGGAGTCTACGTGCCCGCCCCCACACCCAAAGGCATGTCGGGAGTTGGAGGCGCGCGGGCGCACAGGCGCAACTCACCAGCAAAAAGGCTCAGGAGGTGGCGTCTGGGCGGCAGCCGACCCTGGGAAAGCGAGTTTGGCGCCGCTGCAGCCATATGAAGAGGAAGAGGGAAGACCCTCAGCTCTAGATCTTCAATGACTAAACAAATTCTCCTCTGCAATTCCCCTTTTCCTTTTGCCAGGCCCACACTCCCGTGCCTAGGGAACGTAATCCTCTTTATCCTCGCTCATGACGTGCTGCAGCCTGCCCATGGTATAAAGGAAATAAAAGCAATGCAGAGTAATCGGAACATGTATCGATGGGTTGCTTCCTTTCCGAAATTTTCTTACATTATTTCTGATCTTCATAACTTTGCAACCCATTTTTTAAACGGGGAAGACGAAGACTCAGAAGTCGTATGTCAATATGCTAAGGACACCCGTAGACTTGCTTTTCTATCTCACTCAGAATGTATACGTCTCTTCCTCGTCGTATAAGGCCCGACAAGATATAGGTGCATCCTTTCGCCTCACCTACTCCCACCCTACTTGTCATCTTGTCTCTTATCCCCACCCCCCCTTACTCTCCTTTAACTACACTGGCTCAATGGCTTCCTTGGAGTTCTTTGAACAGGACAATCATGCTCTCACCTCGGGGCCTTTTTGCTTGGAACACTCTTTTACCACGTGGACACAAACTTACTCCCTCACTTTATATTTGCTCATCATAGATCATAGATCCCCCATCATAGATCTTTATATATATGCTTCACCTGCAGCAGTGCGGGAGTTCCTGGGACAGGGATTAAATCTGTGCCACAGCAGTGAGGGGAGCACAGGATCCTTAATCCACTCTACCACATAGGAACTCCTTTAACCATATTTCTAAAATGGTGCTTCCCCTAAGTCTCTATCCCCTTGCCTTATATTTCTTAAGCATTTACCATTCGGCATATATTTGTTTTTCAGTATTCTTTCACTTGATTACCATGAGAGTAGGGAATTGCATACTGTATCCTCACCACCCAGTATTTGACTAAAGCCTGGTATTTGACGTTTAGGAGCTCAGTGGGTGTTTACTGGACATTTACTGAATGCGTTGATGGTGGGACCTAACTCAGGTTAGGCTGGTTCCAAAGCATAGTGCACTTTTCATCACCAAGATAAACTAGATCTTCTGACTACAAAACCATCTTAGTTTGAGAATTGAGAGTTTAAATGGCTTGGAAAAAAGTGCCAAGAATTCAAGTTCTCTGATCCAGGTGATATTTGAGACTCCAAGAGGCAAGGAAACAATATTGCAAAATGAAATAGCAGATCACAAAAAAGTACCATGCACTGACTATCCACCTATCTGCTACAATTTAAGCATGATATATACATATATATATATGTATATATCTGTATACATATATATATATATATATATGTGTGATCAAGAGCATGATTCCTGGAACCAGACGGCCTGAATATAAACCCCAACTCCTCTCATTAATGGTGTGACCCTTGGCAAGGTGCCTAACTTCCCTGTGCCGTGGTTTCCTCATCTGCAAACTGAGGACAACAGTTTGTATCTCCAGTTTTATGGAGATTAGTTAGTACAGTAGAAAATGTTTACAAGTCAGTGTGATATAAATGTTCATGATTCTGTTTTTTCCTGGATACACAGAAATCAAAAAGAGAAGGTCCTAGACTATAGAATCAGTGGGCCGAATAACAAAAAAAAAAAAACAGCCTAAAGGGCATGTTAGATAGGCTAAGTGTTTCATATGCCTACACATCTAGAATGTGAGCAGTCATGGAAAACTGTCAGTGCCCAAGCTTTGTTGGCTAATGACAGCAAACTAGAAGACAGCCAAAGCAAAGCCAGCACATCATGAGAAGAGAGCAGAATCCAATTTGGTACTAAACTCTAGATCAGTCAAAAGATCATCTGGACTTCTAACAAATGTCACAACTACTTATCACAGAGACGTTTATTCATCACATTTCACTGTCTTGATAGAATCACTAGGGAAGTTACTACAGAAGTACCAGTTTGCCCATAATAACTGCAATTCTGCCTTCAGCCTAAGCAGGACCTGTGGAAGGCAAACCGCCAGGAAGCACAAGTGCAGTAGAGTAGAAACTACAGGTAAAATTGAAAGGAAATGCTGTTATGATTATGTAAGTAATAACAGTGGTCATCTAATTCTAAATGTGATGGCTTTGTTCCAGATCATGCACAATTCATGAATGGGTGGGTTTATTTTAGTGACAAAGATGTCAACTAGAAAGAAAAAAACATATGATCAAGAACAGCAGCCGAAGATGAAATGTCCTGTTTACACATCTTGCTGTCATGTCTGCATGTAGAGGTGATCTTGTAGTTGAAAGTATTCTAAATTTATTGAGCAACTGATTAAGTACATTAAATACAAAATAAAACTTTTATATTCATAAACCTTTGTAATCTCCACAACCCTATGAGTTAGGTTTTATCTCCTGTTTAAGATAAGAAAGTTGAGGTTTGGAGTTCCCATTGTGGCTTGGCGGTAATGAACTGGACTAATATCCATTAGATGCAGGTTCGATCCCTGGTCTCGTTCAGCGGGTTAAGGATCTGGCATTGCTGTGATCTGTGGCTTAGGTTGCAGATGCAGCTCAGATTTGGCATGGCTGTGGCTGTGGCTGGCAGCTATAGCTCTAATTCAACCCCTAGACTGGAAACCTCCATATGCCGTGGGTGTGGCCCTAAAAAAAAAAAAAATTGAGATTTAAGAGATTATTTTGTCCAAGGTCACATCCAAGAAGAGCAGGATTTGGGGTTTGAGCAGAGCCTTATCTGACACCAAAGTATATATTGTATCAACTACTCATTTTTTAAAAGGCATTTTGCATCAACTACTCTTTACCAAACAAAAGATAAAGAGTATACTCTCCAGGGAGGTTGAAAACTAATAGATCAGAGGATACTATGTGCTGTGCTTCTTAGAGAAAAAGAGTTAAAAACAAAAATCTAAGTCATTGTATTTGTTTCTTTGATACAGAATTTGTACATTTAGCCCTGAAGTATATGTTACTTTACCAGTTTACTTAGTTATAGTCTCACCTTTTTGTGACTATTTCCATGCTAACTGGGAAAAGGACAAGGCCACAGCAATTTAAAAGTACAAACAATGAAGAAGCCATGTGTTTTATCAAGGGAAGAAGTTTTCAGAAAGGACACACACAGATTTATATATGTGTATCACATGTGCACGCGCACACACACAAAATCCTATTAAAAAAGCAAAGGAATTCCTACTGTGGTGCAAAGGGATTGGTGGTGTCTTGGGCGCACTGGCACAGGGGGTTATGGATCCTGCATTGCCACAACTGCAGCTATAGGTTGCAACTGTGCTCCTATCTGATCCCTGGCTGGGAAATCCATATGCCTCGGGGCAGCCAGAAAAACAAAAACAAACAAAAAAGGCAAAATAACAACCAGGTTTGAGGGAGTGGAGTGCAAGGGTGAGTTTATAGAGGTCAAGCTTAATAAGCCTAAAAAAGGTGAATGAAAGCCTGAAGCAAAGTCATAAAGATGTTTAAGGAAAGATATTAACAAAATCCTTAAGTGAAAAATTAGACATTAGAACTCCGGAAGAAAAGAGGAATTTGCAGTGATTAAAAAGAGGAATGTGTGGAGTTCCCTTGTGGCTCTGGTTACAGCTGTGGCGGCAGGTTTGATCTCTAGCCTGGGAATTCCACATGCCACAGGTGTGGCAATAAATAATAATAAATAAAACGAGGAATTTGTCCCTCATCTTATGCACATGTATGAAAATGAGATTCACTTAATAGATAAACTGGCTATTACTCCTGTCCCCAAAGATACAAAATAGTACAATAATACAATAGTATTTTTAAAATAGCAAGTTCCTTTATAATTGACATTAATCCAACTGAAAATTTTAATTCATATACAACTTTTAAATCTCTGAATTTGAGAATGCAAAGGCTAGGCTTAGTTGAATTTCCAAGTTAACTTGTTGAACAGGCCAATATCCATAAGGAACAACACAGAGGGGACCTGGAAGTGACAAGGAATGGTGAGGAAAAAGGGAGAAATTAGAAACAGATGGAAGTTTAATGTCAAAGGTAAAAATACAATGTTATTGAAAGAAGCAAGGAGAAGTAAATAATAGCAAGGTCCTACTGCATAGCAAAAGGAACTATATTCAATATCCTGTGATAAACTATAATGGAAAAGAATATTAAAAAAAAGAATATATATATGTATAACTGAATCACATTGCTATACAGCAGAAATTAACACAACACTGTAAATCAACTATACTTCAAATTTAAGACAAGAGGAGAAATAAAGTATTAAAACAGAAGACAAGTGTTGATCGCATTAACCTCATGTCACATAGACCATCTTTTCTAGCTCATTCCATTTTGTGGTGGTAGTAAATTCTTCCTCATTTAAGCCTTAGAGTTTATGTAATGAAACAAAAATTTAATCACAAACTAAAAATATTCCAGCAGGAAAACCCTTAGCTTATGACTGAGAAAATAGAGCATCTTCAGAAGGAGAAGAATGGAAATAGGACTACTTTATTATTATTTTTAGGGCCACACCTGTGGCATATGGAAGTTCCCAGGCTAGGGGCTGAATCTGAGCTACAGCCGCCAGCCTATACCACAGCCACAGCAACACAGGATCCTTAACCCACTGTGCGAGGCCAGGGTCCGAACCCGCATCCTCTAGTAGTCCATCCTCTAGTGGACCATCCAACATGGTCACTAATTGGATTCGTTGCTGATGCGCCATAAGGGGAACTCCCCAGGACTACTTTATATGAATTAGTATATAAAAAATGCAGCCAGGTAGGGCTTTTGTGCCCTTCCTGCTGAGACTGGAGTTCTCAAAACAGACCAGCAGAGGCCATAATAGATCAAATTCCCATTGAGGCCAAGGAAGCCAAGTAAAGATTCAGAAGCATATTTAATCCCTGGCCCAGGAACTTCCATATGCTGTGGGTATGACCATTAAAAAAAAAAAAAATTCAGAAACAGAAAAATTGAAATAAAAAAGGAGTTCCCTGATGGCTCAGCAGTTTAGGATCTGGCATTTTCACTGCTGTGGCTTGGGTTTGATCCCTGGTCTGGGAACTTCTGCATGCCATGGGCATGTCCAAAAAAAAATAAAGAAAAAATGGCTCAACTTCACCTCTCTGGTGCTAAGCTAACTGGCCATAGAAAAAAGCCCCAGCGAAGAGCAAGAAACTCAGTCCTGACATCAAATAATTTGCACCTGAAATTTGTTACTTTCAAAACTGAATGTTGAAGCTTTGGTCAATCCTTCGTGGTGGTTTGAAGACAGCCCAAATCTCTGCAGCAACCCTATACAAAAGACTTTCTCAGAAAACCTGGGGATACGAAGGGTTTTCAGAACACTTTCATTAGGCATAAATTAGAAATGGCTAGTTCCATTATGCCAGCCTTCTTCACTTGCCAAGCTTCTCCATGCTCCTCCAACTCCCAGCGGTGAGATCATGCTGTGCCCCTCACAGCATGCCCAGTGCCTGACAGCAACTGACTTCCAGGAATCAGGACGTCTGCCCCCTCAGGAGGATCTCACTTCCTCGGGTCTTTCAGATATTGGTTGTCTTGTATTTGTTGCACTGTAATCTCTTTCTAGACAATAGGACCATTCCCATTTCCCCTTCCTTTAAATAAATCATTTACTTGGGCAGACAGTCTTATTACTGGAGCATAATACTGGAAAATCTTATTACTTAAGAGCCACATTTTATGTAGTGACTGGTACTCAATCCTTAAGAGTTCTGCAATGACCCTTACACTTCCCAATGACTCTCTTTCAACCATCAAATCTTCATACAGTAGATTCTTCTAGATGGAACCTATTATAAACCTCAGGGAACAGTACAGACAATGCCAAGTCAAATGGGATACTACTCTGCTTTGCACTAGGGCCCCAGATCTAACCATTCTCCTTCTCATATACCTCATCCTAATGCAAACATTTAAACATCTCCTTTATTTTAAATATCACATTATTTAAAAAGTAAAACCCAGCAAATCTTACCTCTAGGAATATATCTTAGAGATAAGATGTAAAAAACTTATGAGGATGTATGTTTAAATGGACTTAACCTAAATGGCATCCATAGGGAATGGCTATTTTTTCAAAAGAATGATGTCAAACTATAAATCCTAATACAGAAAGATGTTTCAAGCATGGTAAACACAAAAAGCAAACCGCAGATCATTAGTACTACATGAGCCCATCTGGATATTTCCGAGAGAGAGAGAGAGAGGGAGAGAGAGACAGGGAAAAGGGAAGAGAGAGGGAGAGAAAGAGAGGAGAAACTTTTTTGCAATGACTACTTCTGTAGAGTGGGACTAGTAAATAAGTAGAAAAAGTCACATGATTCTTTACTGTTGGAATTTATCACTTCATGTATTACTTTCAGAACGAAAAAGCTAGCTTAAAATTTTCATTTAATTGAAAAAATCAATAGCGAACAAGTGCAATTCTTTCAAGAAAGCTGAATAATTACAATGCTCTATCATTACACTAATTCTTACCAATTATATAGCATTGGCACTATACTTTTTGGAGCTAAAGAAAGCCTAAGAGGTTTTCTCGTTAATTTAAGGATTTATGATTACAAACTTATGTAAATTCACTTCTATATAAATTTGAAAACTACTCTTAAAAAACCCTAACTCCAAGTAAAAAATTAGTAAGTGTAAATTTGTAGTAAATATATTAGTAGAATTCTGTGTATCATTTATAGTAAACAAGAGTCATAGATTCAGAATTAAAAGGGATCTTTTAAAAGTCCAACGCCCCCGGAATACCATTCAGAAAGAACTGAAATAAATAAATAAATAAATAAATAAATAAATAAACAAATAAATAAATAAAAAAGAACAGCAGCCTGCTGAGGAGAGAGCTGACTTCCCTGAAGCTGTGAACCAGTCCTCGGAACATAACACAATTATAATTGTCCCCCAGGGAGTTCCCATTGTGGCTTAGTGGTAACAAACCCAACTAGTATCCACGAGGACAGAGGTTCCATCCCTGACCCTGCTCAGTGGATTAAGGATCTGCCATTGCCGTCAACTGTGGTGTAGGATGCAGATATGGCTCGGGTCCCGAGTTGCTGTAGCTGTGGTGTAGGCCGGCAGCTGCAGCTCCGATTCGACCACTAACCTGGGAACTTCCGTATGCCATAGGTTCGGCCCTAAAAAGCAAAAAAAAAAAAAAAAGTCCCCCTCAAAACTGGGACATCTGGTAATCACTCACTAAAAACGTATTTTGGCCTAATACGTACAGTTGTCCAGGTCAATTTTAAATAACTCATTTGACTTAATTTTCCACTTTCAAAATTTACAATTTGTTTCAAACCAAAAGAAATCAGACCATGTTGCAGGTTGATTTTAATGAACGAAAATCTCTGTATAAAAACATTTAAACTTTATCAAATGCTTTAAAAATACACACACATACACACGGATCCAAATCCAGTACAAAACCTTTTGAACATTACCTTTTTTTCACCTCAACATAATGTGTGAAGGATTTCTGGATAAAACTTTACATGTGAAAAATAGAAGACCCATAGTCTTAACACATATACACACAAGCGCACACAATCACAATCAGCAAGAGCTAAAGTATATGGTAAGAGTGTGAATGGGACTAGGATGAATTTCATAAAGCTTACATAAAAGAATGCTACACAAGTAAAAGAGCTTCCTATACCAAGAGAAGATGCAGAGAGGGGACGAAGAAAGTAGGCCTTAGTCTAACTCAATAAATAGTTTGAGAAGGTCATTCAAAGACAGTGAATTTGGGGAGTTACAGATAACCCCTAGTTTTCACCACTTCAAATTCTGTGAATCTGATAACTGATGATGCTTAAAGCATCTGTTTTCATTACTTGTAGGTCTTGATTTATTCATCTTTCTTTAGGTGTGGCTTATCGCTTTTGTTATTAATTCCTCAGTTCTCACTCAGTGAAGAGTCACAGTGAGGAATGATGGCAGCACAGGGTACTGCAAGGGTGAAGGTCACGGATGGCACTTAATAAGAGCCAGACTGCCTGGGTGTTGCATTTCAGGGTCACTAGCTGCCTGTTACTCAGCAAGCTCCTCAGCCACTCTATGTCTCCATTTCCTCATTTTCAATTAGGCATCATTATTATCTACTACATATGGGGTTATTAAGAGGATTTAAACAAGATAATCCATTTAAAGAATTTATCACAATGCCTGGCACAAGTAAATGTGCAATAAATGTTAACTAATACTATTAGTTATAGAATTACGTGGGAATCAAAGGAAGAATCCTATTCTATCTCCACATTTCTCTTCTTTGATGAGGTTTTTAAGAGGCCAATTGTGGCAAAAAGCCAGCATGTCTGATGCAAAAAAAGATCAAGGATCTAGTCTTACGAATATAGATGCTCACTTTTATATTAGAAAAAAATTGCATGGCTCCATACCACAAAACTTAACATTTTTCCATTAAGTATCACACAATTCTGATCATCCTTATGCCCTACATACGCCCTAAAGGATATGTAGTTTCTACTGATATTCAACAATAGGTTTCAGAAATTTTAACTAAGAAATAGTTGCAGAAATGCATGTTGAGCAGTTAACAGTGTGTGTCACAAGAGCTTGGGCCAACACAGATGGCTGGGATTCTGCCTCCAAGGCCTGGATTCGCACACACACAGTCGGATGGGCCACACTGCTGCAGCCCTTCAAATCTCCATTTGTGACCTCCTTCGAAAGGGGTGTTTCCAACAGGTAAAGGAAGCAGCAGCCACTGAGGTCGGAATGCCCCACACCTACTTCAGTATGATATGGTAGCTATCATTGGTTTCTGCTGTAAAACAAAAAAAACACAAAAACAAAAGCAAAAAAAAAAGAAAATGATCTTTAGTCGCCTCTAAACCACAGCAGGAAAAAAGAAAATTATGGTATGGTTCTTAAAGAAAAAACAACTGGACAAAGGGGAGTATACTTATCACAGAATACTTGTAATAAATATGCATTATAACAACAGCCTGCCTCAGTTTCCTCATCTGTCCAGGCAAGGTAGAAGAGAAGGGCAGAGCGGCATCAGGTACACTCTGTCTACTCGGATAATGATAAGCAGCTGATTCATAGAGGAACGATCTCTGATAATGCCACTTTCTCTACCTCACACACAGCAGTAAAAACTTTCCCTCTCTCATCAAAGCAGTAAAGTACTATTAAAAAAAAAATGCTCAAACTCCTTTGAGAAAGGCATTTGTCTTACTATTGTATTACCTTTCATTGTGTCCAGAATAAAACAGGCTTCTTCCTGAAAGTTCTGTATCATCTGAAAAAAGCAAGAAATTTTACTGAACATTAAAAATTTTGGTTTGCTGTATCTATTTTGCCTATGTGGCTTTTTATTACATTGAAGTAAATATCGTTTTACTTTCTCTCCTCTTTAGCTTTTAAAAATTGGGGTTCTCCTGTGGTCGGTGGTTAAAGATCTGGCCTTGTCCCTGCAGCAGCTTGGGTCGCCGCTATGATGTGGGTTGCAGCCCTGGCCCAGGAACTTCTACATCCTGTGGGCATGCCGCCCCCATCCCCCCACCCAAAAGAAACACAAAATTTTTTTTTTAAGCTAAGCATTCTAAAACAGCAATCTTAAATTGGAGTATGCATTTTCTGGGTTAACTCCAAGACCTTCCAAGGGGCACACAGATACAGACAGGCCCATATGGGGAGAATTCAACTCCCAAAGCTGTTCTTTCCTAAAACTGCCTAAGGACCTCTTCAGTTTTACCTTCCCACTTTCCCTTCTCAAACTCTATTTTCCCATTTTATAAAATAAAGGCACGAATATTTCACCCTCCTGATCCTATGAAGATGCACTTCCCTGGGGTATAAAAGCCTCCAGGATGCAAAGGGAAACTGCAAATGTGAATCCTAATGACTGTGTGAGTCATGTGGTTTCCAACTCTTGTCTTCACCAGAATTGAAGAATGACCTAATCACCAATTGTCAACTGACAGATGATTCAAAGTAATCTTTGATAACATCATTCTGTAATTTTTGGCGCATAATTCAAAAGTTAAAAAAAAAATTTCAGCGATGCTGTTATAGCAAAACTCCATCCATTCCTGTTTCAATTCATGTGCATCAGGTTCCACAGCACTTACATCTAGGGGAAAAAAACAGGATGGAATTGATGCTGAAATCTATTTCATTCTAGCAGTCACAGATGGTATTTATCTATATGTGTGGGGAATATGGTAGAGAAGCCCATAAACTTCATTCATAGATGTACTTCCAATTTTCTAAATTTTTCCTTCATGTTTAATAATTACTTATCAAAACATAATACATGTGTGTTGTTTTAATCAGTATAATTATGCTGTAATTATTCAGAAGAAATAATTTTTCAATTTTTATTGAAACAATTTTTTGTTTCAAACAAATATGGTAGGATAATAAAAGATAGTCAAGTAAAAAATAAGTTATGGTAAGATGAAATTTTACGGGGGAAAATGAATGAAAATAGGAGTTTCAAGTAACAAAGAAATGTAACAAAAATTCTGTTTAAAAAGTATATTCAGGAGTTCCTGTCGTGGCTCAGTGGTTAACTAATCTGACTAGGAACCATGAGGCTGTGGGTTCGATCCCTGGCCTTGCTCAGTGGGTTAAGGATCCGGCATTGCCGTGAGCTGTAGTGTAGGTGGCAGACGTGGCTCGGAAACCGCGTTGCTGTGGCTGTGGTGAAGGCCAGCAGCTACAGCTCCTGTTAGACCCCTAGCCTGGGAACCTCCATATGCCGCAGGTGCAGCCCTAGATAAGGCAAAATTAGACAAAATAAATAAACAAATAAATAAAAAATAAAAAGTATATTCAGGGAGTCCCCGTCGTGGGGTAGAGGAAAGGAATCCAACTAGGAACTGTGAAGTTGTGGGTTCGTTCCCTGGCCTCGCTCAGTGGGTTGAGGACCCGGCATTGTCATCAGCTGTGGTGTAGGTCGCAGATGCAGCTTGGATCTGGCTTTGCTGTGGCTGTGGTGTAGGCCGGCAACTGCAGCTCCAATTGGACCCCTAGCCTGGAAACCTCCACATGCCACTAGTGCAGCCCTGAAAAAGAAAAAAAAAAAAAAAAAGGTATATTCAGGAGGAGTTCCCTGGTGGCCTAGCAGTTTAAGGATCTGACATTGTCACTGCTGTGCCTCGTATTCAATCCCTGGCTTGGGAACTTTTGTATGCCACAGGGATAGCACTAACCCCCCAAAAAAGTAAATTCATGTTTTTTTTTTTAACAAATGACCGTAGTGGTAGTATAACTACTCTTGTATTTAGGTTACATGGAATACAGTTAAAATAGTGAAGTAACCATTTCATTTTTAAACGTCATATAAAAATGGGAGTTCCCATCATGGCTCAGCAGTAATTAACCCGACTAGTATCCATGAGGACACAGGTTCTATCCCTGGCCTCGCTCAGTGGGTTAAGGATCCCAAGTTGCAGTGGCTGTGGTGTGGGCCAGCAGCTACATCTCCAATTTGATCCCTAGCCTAAGAACTTCCATATGCAAACAGGCGTAGCCCTAAAAAGACCAAAAGAAAAAAAAAAAGTCATATAAAAATGCCCACAAATGACATTTTTGCAATTATTTAAAGGTAAAAAATTTTGGAGTTTCCGTCGTGGCTCAGTGGTTAACGAATCTGACTAGGGACCATGAGGTTGCGGGTTCGATCCCTGGCCTCGCTCAGTGGGTTAAGGATCGAGCGCTGCCATGAGCTGTGGTGTAGGTCAAAGACGCAGTTTGGATCCTGTGTTGCTATGGCTGTGGCTGTGGCGTCAGCCAGCAGCTACAGCTCCGATTAGACCCCTAGCCTGGGAACCTCCATATGCCGCGGGTGTGGCCCTAGAAAAGACAAAAAATAAATAAATAAATAAAGGTAAAAAACTTTAAGTCATCCTAAAAAATGTGCAAGAAGACAGTTTTTAAGAATTATTTTAGGAGGTAAGTTAGCAAAAACTTTTGAAAACTTCTTGACTTAGAAAACAGAGCACTCTGCCCTGTAAAACAGCCCTTGCTCCTGTCATATGCCGACACATCACTGTCTCTGGTGATTCAGCTGTGCTGAAAACCCACCTCGTCGCTAATGAGCACGTGGATTCCTGTTGGCCCCTGCTTGTAGATCTGGCTGATCTGGCATGGGGAAATGCTAAAAAGCTGAGCAATTTTTTCTGTCAGTTCAACAGCTGTCAGTTCTTCTAGGTAGATGGCATGGTAAACTGCGGATGGGAGACAGCAATGGCAGTCAGTACAAAGTTCTCTGTCCTTAAAGGTCGTCTGATCACTAAGGAATGCCCACTTTTCTGAAGGACTCAGAGTACAGACTGCCCAGATTCAAATCCCAGCCCAGCCACCTGCCAGCTCTGTGACCTGGGGCAAGTAAACATCCCTAAGACTCATTTTCTTCATCTAAATATTGGGAAGAACAATAGATTCTACTGCAAGGAGGAGACAACAGTTGTAAAACTTAAAACATGTAAAAGTGCTGAGAATGGTGCCTGGTATATATTAGGAACTAAATAAACATTAGAAATTACCATTACTTCTAGCAAATGCTGAATCTGCTGTTTGATAAATTCCCATCACACATGCTCATAAGTCATTTCTTCATCTTTCTTCATATCTGTCCTGGCCTGTCCAGAACGACCTACCGAAGAAAGTACCATTTGAGTCTCCATCCTCATGCTTCTGCTGCTGTTGCTGCTGCTGTTGCTGCTGCTCCCTCAACTGTAAGGATTCCTGACAAACATAAATGGTTAGCCTTGGGCGCACCATCCTAGGAAGGAAAAAAAAAAGTTGTTAGGCATATTTTTAAGCTAGTCAAACGAAGTATGTTTTAAGAAAGAACTTGTATGTCTACCTTAACACTATAAGGCAGGAAATGAAAACTGGCAGCCCTTGGGCCAATGCGAATCACTTGCTATGTTAATAAAACACCCTCATTGGGGTGTTTGTGTGTATGTGTTTAAGTGAATTCATTCCAACAGAAGACATCATTTAAACCTCTGAATCTTTTTTTTTTTTTTTTTGCCTTTTGTCTTCCTAGGGCCGCACCCGCGGCATATGGAGGTTCCCAGGCTAGGGGTCTAATCGGAGCTGTAGCTGCTGGCCTACACCACAGCCACAGCAAAGCCAGATCCAAGCCACATCTGCAACCTACACCACAGCTCACGGCAAAGCCGGATCCTTAACCCACTGAGCGAGGCCAGTGATCAAACCCACAATCTCATGGTTCCTAGTTGGATTCGTTTCCACTGAGCCACGACGGGAACTCCTAAACCTCTGAATCTTTAGCTTTCCTTGAAAAATCAGATCTGGCAATCCAAGGTCCTCCTTCTTACCAAAAAACCCAACCAGCTGTCCCACTTGCATGGGACATGCCTTCTTCAGTACACTCCAGACTTGACTGTCACTCATTTACATATGGTCTCTGTATTATCTGAGATTGTGACCTTTGACGTAAAGGTTAGAAATATTCAAAATGTGGAGTTCCCGTCGTGGCTCAGTGTTTAACGAATCCGACTAGGAACCATGAGGTTGCGGGTTCGATCCCTGGCCTTGCTCAGTGGGTTAAGGATCTGGCGTTGCCGTGAGCTGTGGTGTAGGTTGCAGACGCGGCTCGGATCCCGTGTTGCTGTGGCTCTGGCATAGGCCGGCGGCTGCAGCTCCTGTTAGACCCCTAGCCTGGGAACCTCCATATGCCGCGGGTGTGGCCCTAGATAAGGCAAAAAGACAAAAAAAAAGGGAAATATTCAAAATGTGTGAGCCACCATCTTATGAGTCAGGTTCAAATATGCACCTTTTACTTAAGAGCACCAATATGGTACACTAGAAAATCTTATTTCCCTCATTACCTTCTCCTAAGCAGCTTTAGCCTTCTTTCCATTCTTACTTCTTAGACAACCATATTCAATTACTTCTTGATCTAATCATCTTATTCCTTCCTCTTTCTAAACGCTCTATAGATTACAAAGATGAAACACCTATTCATTCCTTTTCTCCTAGTCATTAAACCCTTGAATATCACCTCTTTCCTTAAAAATTTCCAGCTTGATTCAATATCTCTTATAATATATACAAACACTAATACCTCACAATCTGTATCATTATTTAGTCACTGATTTGGTTGTATGGCATTGAACCGTGTTTTCTCCATCAGTATTACTACTATCTATTTTAAATTGTAAATCCCAAACAGGGACTAGAAATTACTCTGAATTACATACAACATTTGTGAGCAGAAACTTAAGCAATTCCTACCCAAACTTAAGAATGATCTTTTCTCTGGTAAAACTGACTTGAGGACCTTTGGCGCCCAGGGTTCCTTCTGCATTGAACACTCTTCCCTCATGTGACTCCAAAGCTTCCATTCTTCTCATAACGCAGTTTAAATACCCCCTCCTCAGAAAGGTCTTTCATGACCACATTCTGGTTATTCTCTAGGCCACAACCTTGTTTTTTGCTTATTTGTTTGTTTTCGTTTTCCTTCAAAACACTTATCGCTATTCAAAATACTTATTGTTTACATCTTTATCTCTCTCCCCATCAGAAAGCTCATCAATGTACCTCCAAAGCCTAATGGCTCATAATAGGAACATATTAATGAATATTTAATTGAATGAAAAACTATCTGGAAATGAAAAATGGAATATCATGAGGAATTCCTTGGATCAAGTGTAGGAAAGGATATTTTTCATATTTGGCATATAGCTGGCATTCAAAAAGAATGTTTTGATAAGACGTATTTTGGAGTTCCCGTTGTGGCTCAGATGGTTTAGAACCTGACTAGTATCTGCAAGGATGAGGGTTCGATCCCTGGCTCTGCTTAGCGGGTTAAGGATCCTGTGTTGCCCAAGCTACAGTGTAGGTCACGGATGCTGCAGACCTAGCATTGCTGTGGCTATGGCATAGGCTGGCAGCTGCAGCTCTGATTTCACCAGTAGCCCGGGAACTTCCATATGCCATAGGTGCAGCTGTAAAAAGACAAAAGGATGTATTTAGCTGTACAAAGAATATTGTGAAGAGTCAGTGAATCCAAGTCCATTAGAACTCCAACCTGATGTTTTAACACTAATTACATACCGGCCTTTTAATGCATTAAAAAGTCTGATTCCATCTGCAGGGCCACAGATTTGGATCACATCATCTCTAGTTAGTTTCAATAAATCTGCTCCTGGAATAAAAATAAGAAGATGGGTGATAAAGGCAGATTCTATTTGTTAATGACTTTTAAAGTGGATTCTTTTACAAGGGCACCTCATTACTAGTATGCTACAGTCCATTATCTTTTGCATTGTAAATAAGCCCTGCATGACCTGGCCCCTGCATCTTCTCCAATCTCAATTCCCATCCAATTAACTTACCCACTTAACCCTACGCTTCATCATACTCATCATGTCTAATGAACAACCAGTTGTTCCTCCGGCCTGAAACATCCTTCCACTGTCTGAAAACAGACTTCTCATTCCGTAAGATTCACCTCATGCATCACACGTGCCCCCCCAACTCCAGACCCTCCCCAGGTGCTTTACTTTGTATACATTTATCTACTGCATCACAAGTGTTTGTTTACCTTTTTTCAGGATTTTATTTTGACCTGCGTTTTCTCTTATACTCACTGATGACTGATTAGGAACTACAACTTATTCATTTGTGGATTCCTACATACGGAATTCCTACAATGGAATCCTACATTCCTGATACACACAAGGTGCTAAATAAAAATGGAATATGCAAAGAAAGTATAATAAGGTCTTTCTGAGTATTTCACAGCCTAGTTGCAGCTGATGAGAAAGTCTAAAGGGGTCAATGAAATTAATTTAATCAGAAAAACACACTAAGATCACCCCACTACATGAAACAACACAGGGATACCAGGAGGCCCTAGAATGTAAAGGAAATCCTATGCTGGGGGAAAAAAAAAAGGGATAAGCAAATTTAACCTGAGAAGTTTGTAAAAAGCCTTGTGAATGTGGAAAAACGGTTTCGATGCAACCACTGCTGAGCCTCCTGAGGTGTAGTTGTTGGCAAGAGGTTCTGAAAAAGGGAAAGCATTTTTTGAGACAACTTTTGAAAGGTAAATGTTACATCATTAGGTAACAACAGCCAAATACGCCCACACTCAGACAGGCTGAGTTTGCTCAGAAGTTGTTTATTTGTCAGTCTTCTTCCTCTAACCACGCAACATGTCCATGAGATTCCATCCTTATTTTCCCCACTAGTCTAAAAGTTCCTTAAATACAGCACAGTATCCTGTTCATAGTCAAAATTTAATAAATGTTTTTTTAGTGAATGAATAATACTACCTAAGAAATCAGGCATTTCTAATGAATCACACAGTCAACAAAGTATTATTAGACACTGCAAGTAACTGACATTTAACTTTAGACTTACATCTGTGACTGGAGGGGGCGGCTCTGGCTGGTGGTTTGGTGAACCATTTCTACAGAAACATTTAAAAGGAAAGAATGAGTCCATGACACACACTAGGGTTCACTGTCTCATTCTTCCTCATCATCATTAGTCTTAAGCTAGATATTTAAAGGAATCTGTCTATGTCATAAGACATCCTTACTCTGACATTCAATACTTCAGTTTTTTTATTTTTTCTTTTTAGGGCTGTACCTGTGGCATATGGCGGTTCCCAGGCTAGGGGTCAAATCTGAGCTACAGCTGTTGGCCTATACACCACAGCCATAGCAACTAGGAATCCGAGCCGTGTCTGCAACCTACACCACAGTTCACAGCAATGCCAGATCCTTAACCCACTGAGTGAGGCCAGGGGTCGAACCCACAACCTCATGGTTACTAGCTGGGTTCATTTCCGCTACACCACAATGGGAGCTCCTAAGATTTTTTTTATGATTGAAGAAACTGAAAAAAATTAACAAAACTCAAGTAATTTGGGGCTCATTAAATTATGGCATAAAAATATTTAACGTAACTTTATTACAATATAAATGAAAAACATCAGAATGTAAAAGTAATCAATATATTACTACTGGATGAAATATATGAATATACAAGCAAGTACAGGAAAAATATTAGAATAAAATGAAATGAGATCATATACTTTTATAATAAAATAGTTCCAAAAATTATCACTAACTTTTGATCCAAGGGCTATCTCCACACCCTGATTTTTCCCTATACTTCCTTTTGCTCTATAGATTGTCGCTCTTCCCTAATGTTTACTTTTTTATGGAAGAAAAATTTAATCCCAGTAATGAACTAAATGACAAAAAGAAGAGAAAATTTTAAAGCCTTTTTTAAAATTTTTGTTGCCCATGCCCATGGCATTAGGAAATTCTGGGGACAGGGATCACAACACAACAGGTATCCTAAGCCACAACAGCAAGGTGAACCACAGCAGTGACAAGACCAGATCCTTAACCTGCTGAGCCACCAGGGAATCCCAGCTTTAAAACTCTTTTTTTTGTTCTTTTTAGGGCTGCACCTATGGCATATGGAAGTTCCCAGGCTAGGGGTTCAATTGGAGTTTCAGCTGCCGGCCTAGACCCCAGCCACAGCAATGTAGGATCTGTAACCTACAATGCAGCTTGTGGCAATGCTGGATATTTAACCCACTGAGCAAGGACAAGGATCAAACCCACATCCTCATGGACACTATGTCAGGTTCTTAACCAGCTGAACCACAGCAAGAACTCCCAGCTGTACCCTAGTTATCTATTCCTTCTATGATTTCTACCTTTTTTTTTTTTTACGGCCACACCCGTGGCATATGGAGGTTCCCAGGCTTGGAGTTGAATTGGAGCTGTAGCTGCCGGCCTACACCACAGCCACAGCAATGCTGGATCCCAGTCACATCTGCGACCTACACAACAGCTCATGGCAATGCCGGATCATTAACCCACTGAGCGAGGCCAGGGATCGAACCTGCATCCTCATGGTTGCTAGTTAGATTCCCTAACCACTGAGCCAAGACAGGAACTCCTCTACCTATTTTTATTCTTAATTGTTAACATTATGAATACTTACGCTACCTTAATACTTTCAGAAGTAGGATGAACACAAAGGCTGTATAGAAATTGTGTTAAACGATGGGACTATAAGACAACTTTATTTATTTTTGGCCACGCCCACAGCCTGTAGAAATTCCTGTGCCAGGAATAGAACCCATGCCATGGCTGTAACCAGAGCCACAAAAGTGACAATGCCAGATCCATAACCCACTGAGCCACAAGGGAATTCTAAGACAACTTTTGTAAACTGAAGCAAGGCATCCGTACCAACTTTCCATTATATCTGATGGTAAAAGACAATAAGGGAAGACTAATGCATCCCATAGGTAATTTGAAAAAAATCACTTTAGCTCTCATTCTCATCCTCTTTCTCCAATTATCAAAGATTCATGGGAGTTCCTGACATGGTTCAGTGGAAACGAAGCCAACTAGGAACCATGAGGTTGCGGGTTTGATCCCTGGCCTCGCTCAGTGGGTTAAGGATCCGGCATTGCCATGAGCTGTAGTGTAGGTCGCAGACGCGGCTCGGATCCCGCGTTGCTGTGGCTGTGGTGTAGGCCAGCAGCTGTAGCTCCGATTAGACCCTAGCCTGGGAACCTCCACATGCCACCGGTGCGGCCCTAAAACAAAAGACAGAAAAAAAAAAGATTCATAACAATTAGGTATCATGCTTAGAAAGTAACCAAACAGATTTTGTTTTAGTTTTATTATTTTTTATTTTTATTTTTTGGCCACATCTGAGATATGCAGAAGTTCCTGGTCCAGGGATCAAACCCGTGCCACAGCAGCAACTCAAGCCACTGCAGTGACAACCTGCTGTGCCACAAGAGAACTCCCACACAGATTTTAGTGTTTATACAACTGTGTTTCAATTCCCAATGACCACTCTCTGGTGAAAGTATGATCAGGAAGCAAAATAACCATAAGATAAGCTGTATGAGGGAGAAATGAAAAGCCCAGAAAATCAGTCCCTGGGTCACAAAATGCTAACCATAAATGCTATTTTCTAATAGGGAGAACAAAGGCTACAAAAAATACTCATTCAGTCTCTTTTGAAGATAATCCAAACCTCAGTTAATACATAAATCCATCAAAGACTGACCAAATAAAAGTACTTATTGACTTGGAAAGATTTTGTTTATGGAGAGATAATGAAAGAATACATAATTAAGACAAACACAAGCTAATTTCATTTCGCAACTTACCCTTCTCCAAGAGGAAAACTGCTATGGGAACTGTTGAACCCAGGTGATGGGGAATTATTGACATACGTGATCTCAGGCCATGGAGAACACTACAAACAAAGGACAACTTAGACACAGAAAGGACAATGGTCTATAGAGTTCCACCAAAACGTTGTTACTCGAATGTCACATCTTTACTGGTAAGTCTTAATTTCTCAGAGGCCCCAACAACTAATGGGAACAGTAAGTTTTGACCATGCTGACGTGACATTTCCTTTTTTTAAAATCTGAAATATAACTGACATATACAATATAGTATTAATTTTAGGCATACAACAAAATTATGTATACTAGTTAGAAATCCTTTTACCTCTGTGAGTATCGTTGTCTCATAGGATGGTTGATATTTCTCTTTCTCGTGAGGTGTTCGTTTCTCCATTTTCTCCCTATCTGTTTTTTGCTTTCTATCTGCACCTTTGGGCTGAAACGAGAAATATTTTGTTTTAAAGTTTCTTATTCACCATTCGACTCAACAATATTACTTCTATAAACTTAAAAAGTTACACATGAAACAAAAAGGTATGTACAATGAGGTAAAGACAAGATCTATCGTTACATCTAAGCCTGAAAATAGGAAATTTTAAACATTTCATGGAGTTGAAAAAGAATTAAGAGATCTACAGCTATAGCCATGGAAGAAATCTCTAGAGCATACAATTAATTGAAAAAGGTAAGCCTCAAAATAATTCATACACAAAAGGGAACTGGGAGGATACGTAGAAAATAAATGACAGCGGTTGCCTCTGGGGAGAGACTGGGGAGTGAGGGTAAGAGCGGTAAAGGCGGGCTTCAGTGTCATGCTCTGAATACTTTTGTATTA
The DNA here is from genome assembly GCA_004024745.2 of Catagonus wagneri. Lineage (NCBI taxonomy): Eukaryota > Metazoa > Chordata > Mammalia > Artiodactyla > Tayassuidae > Catagonus > Catagonus wagneri. The sequence continues at coordinate 1,800,189 of PVHT021183646.1, read as the reverse complement.
ATGAATTTGTTGCCATGAGAACATATTTATCTGTACGATCCTGTTTCGAAGTTCCTGTTCTCCCACAACCATCCCTATTTAAATTTCTTTACGAGGAATCTCAGTAATAATTCAATAACTCTAACTTAACCTGAGCCTTCATAGTTTTTGAAAAGAGACAAGGTGACTTTCCGACTTGGTGACAAATGAAAGACGAGGGAAAAGGTTCCAAGTGCCAGTTCCATGCCCAGGAATACCTTGAAGACTTTGATCTGGCAGCTGGCTGAGTGCAGGTGTTCAGTGTATTCCCCATTCTCATTCTCCTTGAAGGTGTCAATTTGTACTCGAAATGGCACTCCCTTCTCTCCACCATGTTTCCTCATAGTAAATTCTGTGCTAATACAGTGCACCTGAAAAGGATACAACATCCAGCCAGATTTCAGTACTGTTAGCTAGCCAAACCAGTCAGCAACATTTTGGGGGCAGCTACTAATAGCAAAACCCTTAAAAAGTGTTATGAACCTTAAAAAAAGTATCCAACCTTTAAAAAAAGAAAAACCTTTTACTCCTCTTTTTGATCACGAAGAATTTACACCCTCATGACGAAATGAGGAAAAAAACGATTTATAAATGCAAACAAAGTAAACCTACAGATGTAATGCTAACAAAAGCTACTATAAGGAATTAAATTCATTAAAAGTTTCAGAAAAGAGTTAACATGAAAGGTTATGTTTCCTGGACTTCAAGGTAGATTTTAGAAAGCTGGGGCACCATACACACTGGAAAAATAGAAAACATGAAAGCTCATAAGCAACAGGAAGAAAAAGGCTTGCTAGGCTACTGCACAAAGTCTAAGATATTGGTAAATCTTAACAGTGGAAACTTGGGGAGTTCCCACTGTGGTGCAGCAGAAAAGAATTCGACAAGGAACTGTGAGGTTGCAGGTTTGATCCCTGGCCTTGCTCAGTAGGTTAAAGATCCGGTGTTGCCGTGAGCTGTGGTGTAGGTCGCAGATGTGGCTCAGATCTGGCGTTGCTGTGGCTGTGGCACAGGCCAGCAGTTGTAGCTCCGAATGGATCCCCTAGCCTGGAAACCTCTATATGCAGTGGGTGTGGCCCTAAAACAAACAACCAAACAAACAAAAAACAGTGGAAACTTGGTTGACCAAATACTAGCTTGACTAAGTTATTAACTTCTCTAAGGCTCAAGGACTATTCTTACTCCATAAGATTACTGTTTAAAGTCTTAGATAAAATCAGGTATAAAAAGTGTTTACTAGAAGTTCCTGTTGTGGCTCAGTGGTAACAAACCAGACTAATATCCAGGAGAATGTGGTTCAATCCCCGACCCCGTTCAGTGCATTAAGGATCTGGTGTTGCCATAAACTGTGGTGTAGGTTGCAGATGCAGCTCAGATCTGGTGTTGCTGTGGCTGTGGTGTAGGCCAGAAGCTGCAGCTCTGATTTGACCCCTAGCCTGGGAACTTCCATATGCTGCAGGGGCGACCCTAAAAAAAAAAAAAACGTATTCACTTGGAGTTCCCTCAGTGGTTAAGGATCCGACTGCAGGGGTTCCCATCATGGTTCAGCAGAAATGAACCTGACTAGTATCCATGAGGATGCAGGTTCGATCCCTGGCTCTGCCCAGTGCGTTAAGGATCCAGCGTTGCTACAAGTTGTGGTGTAGGTCGAAGACATGGCTCAGATCTGGTGTTGCTGTGGCTGTAGTATAGGCTGGCAGCTGAAGTTCCGATTCAAACCCTAGCCTGGGAACTTCCATATGCAACACCTGCGGCCCTTAAAAAAAAAAAAAGAGAGAGAATCCAAGGGCAGCGACTCAGATTGCTGTAGAGGCTGAGAGTTCGATCACCAGCCTGGCACAGTGAATTAAAGGATCTAATGTTGCTGCAGCATTGGGTCAGATTCAGTACCTGGCCTGGGAAATTCCACATGCCACGGGCGCAGCCACTGACAAAAAAAAGGGTTTATTTAATATTGACTACCTGATGGGAAGTGCTCAATAAACTACTGGCTCTCATTATTACAGACAAGTGTTTTCAAGGAAACTACCCAAAGGCCATAATCAGATATGCACATTAAATTTTAAGTATAAAGATGTACAAAATAACTTCTTGGATAATAGTGAAAATTAGGACAATCTCAATGCTAAATAGTTGTTAGGTAAGTACATCTGAAGAATAAAATATCATGCAGCCATTAGCAAGTATTTTTGATAGAAACAAATAAATAAATTGGGGGATTTAGAAGAGCAATTCAGAAACTCATTGCTTTCAGGTACACATTGAGAAACCTGCACTTGTGGAGAAGTTTACAGGCTGCAATCCTGTAAAGACACCAAATTCAACATGTTTTATCCTTTACGAAACAAACCGGTAGTAAGAGAAGCCCTTCAAAACTAGAATCCCATCTGCAATGTCTTACCTGAATAAACACAGATGTCCTCTTTGCAGGGTCCCAGAGGAATTCCACTGTATTTAGTTGGTTTGGATTAGCCCTAGGGTCGATTATACCCACAGACATTGGGATATCTGAGGAAACGAATGGGAATCATTGAACAATTCTGAGTGCTACTGGATCTAAATAAAGAAAGCACTGATTCTTAAATTATTGGTTCCTAGGGACCAAGATTTCTAGGCACCATATCCTAAACCTCTTTTTGCCAATAAAAAGGATGCTATTCGAGCCAAAATTGACTTATCTACTTTCCTTCTGGGTATCTTTTTTCCACTTCAATTTTTTTTTCTTTTTTTTCCCTGTTCTTCAGGGCCACACCTGTGGTATTTGGAAGATTCCAAGCTAGGGTCAAATCGGATCTGCAGCTGCTGGCCTTCACCGGCAGCTACAACGATGTAGGATCCGAGCCATGTCTTCAGCCTACACCACAGATCACAGAAATGCTGGATTCTTAACCTACTGAGCTAAAAAAATTTTTAAATAAAGCAATTTAAAAATAAGTTTCCTTTTGGAATTCCCTGGTGGTGCAGCAACTTAAGGATCTGGCACTGTCACTTCAGTGGCTCTAGTCACTGCTGTGGCATGGGTTCGATCCTTGGCCCAGGAACTTCTGCATGCTGGGCCAGGGATCAAACCCACCACACCTGCAACCACACACACACAGTTGCCTTTTATTTACTTAGTTTGCTTTTCTTCAGTTTTATTTTATTTCCTTCTAATTTGCCAAAATTCTACTTAAAGATAGATTCATTCTAGACATCAGCCCTGGAGTTATGAAAATTTTAATTTACAATCTGCTTTACAGGTTTTTTTTGTTTTTGCGTTTTTGTTTTTTTTTTGGCTAAGCCCGTGGCATGTGGAAATTCCTGGGCCAGGGATCAAACCCACGCTACGGCAGGAACCCAGGCCACTGCAGTGACAATGCAGGATCCTTGACCTGCTGTGCTACAAGAGAATTTCCACTTACAGTTTTAAGATTAGCGTTACTGCTAGAAGACGACTAAGGGATTGCTATAGAAGAATAAAGCAGAGTGTCTGAATAAAGGCAGAAAGAAGTGGGGAGATTTTAATATAACAACTGATGTTGACTTATGAAGTTATTGTAGAAGGCTACAACAGAGTGACACAGCTTATACTCAAGAGGGAAGCAAGAATGAATAGGCTTTAGAACTTTGCCTTCCATTCCATATGGAAATGGAAACATCATTCCCTGACTTCTATTAATATTCATACCTGGGAAATAAGGCTAGGCTGATACTTATTATCATAACCGTGCTGTAATTTTTCTACTGTTTTAATATCAGTGATTCAAAGCATTAAGTGGGTTCCACTCCACAGTATTAGCTGTGTTAGATTTATCCTAAAGTCAGTATATCAAATGGATATCTGGATATCTGTATGAGAACCAGTGTTTTCTCAAGTAAAACTAGTAGCACTTAGATTTGTTTAACAACTATGTTTACCAATAGGAGATAGCAACCAATAAGAAATCAAAGACACAGGAGTTCCCGTCGTGGCTCAGTGGTTAACGAATCCGACTAAGAACCATGAGGTTGCGGGTTTGATCCCTGGCCTTGCTCAGTGGGTTAAGGATCCGGCGTTGCCGTGAGCTGTTGTGTAGGTTGCAGACGTGGCTCGGATCCCGTGTTGCTGTGGCTGTGGCGAAGGCCGGCAGCCACAGCTCCTGTTAGACCCCTAGCCTGGGAACCTCCATATGCCGTGGGTGCAGCCCTAGATAAAGCAAAAAAAACCAAAAAAAAAAAAAAAAAAAAAGAAATCAAAGACACAGATGCCAGGATTAAAAGACTGTTCATGAAGAAAGGCTGAATGTGTGTTTGTAAAGTTCCTTCCCTTATGTCCTATGTTGAAGAAAAACAAATTTTATCATGTATAGCAAAGGAGCAGGGGAAAAAACCTGAACTGCAAACCCAGAGACACAGACTCCAATTCCACATTTCTTAAGGCAAACCATTATATGGCTCCTAGGTATTAGTTAAATTAAAAACCAAACAAACAACAACAAAGTGTGCAGCATTTTGGGAAAAAAAAACGACCCCTTTTACATACTACTCACACAAAATATCAGATCCTGAGTAATCAAAACAATCATGAAAAAATAACAAAGTCTGAGGCGTCAGGCTTCCTGATTTCATAACTTGCTACAAAATTACAGTTATCAAACAATTTGGTACTGGCATAAAGATGGACAAACATACAAATGGAGCAGAAGAGACAGCCCAGAAATAAACCCTCATAGGAGTTCCTGTCATGGCTCAGTGGTTAACGAATCCGACTAGGAACCACGAGGTTGTGGTTCAATCCCTGGCCTCGATCAGTGGGTTAAGGATCTGGCATTGCTGTGAGCTATGGTGTATGTTGCAGACGTGGCTTGGATCCTGTGTTGCTATAGCTGTGGCATAGGCCAGCAACTACAGCTCCAATTAGACCCCTGGCCTGGGAACCTCCATATGCCACATGTGAGGCCCTAGAAAAGACAAAAAAAAAAAGAAAGAAAGAAAGACACCCTCATATATATGGTCAAATGATTTTTGACAAGGGTGCTAAGACCATTCAATGGAGAAAGAACAGTCTTTTCAACAAAAGGTGATGGGTAGCAGATACAGCTCCCATTTGACCCCTAGCCTGAGAACTTCATATGCCAGAGGTGTGGTCCTAAAAAACAAAAACAAAAAAAAGAAGAAGAAAAGGTGACGGTAAGACTGAATATCCACATGCCAGGAATGAAGTTGGAACCTTCCTTTACACCATATACAAAAACTAACTAAAAATTGGGTTAAGCACCTAAACATAAGACTTAAGGAGTTCCCGCCTTTGCTCAGTGGAAACGAATCTGACTAGCGTGCATGAGGATGCAGGCTCGATCCCTGGCCTTGCTCAGTGGGTTAAGGATCCAGCATTGCCGTGAACTGTGGTGTAGGTTGCAGACGCAGCTTGGATCCAACGTTGCTCTGGCTGTGGTGTAGGCCAGTAGCTATAGCTCCAATTGGACCCGTAGCCTGGGAACCTCCATATGCCATGGGTACAACCCTAACAAGACAAAAAAAATTAAAAAATAAAAACAAAAACAGAACTATCATATGACCCAGAAATGCCACCCCTGGGTATATATCTGAAACAAACAAACAAAAAATCACTAATCCAAAAAGATACATGCACCCCAATATTCATAGTAGCATTATTTACAGTTGCCAAGACATGGAAGCAACCTAAGTGTCTATCAATAAATGAATCAATAAAGAAGATGTGGAATACATATATATATACACACACACACACACACACACACACACACACAACTAAATACTACTCTGTCATAAGAAAAGAAATTTTGTAATTTGCAGCAAACTGGATGCTAAGTGAAACAAATACCATATGATATCTCTGATAGGTGGAATCTAAAAAATACAACAAACTAGTGAATGCAACAAAAAAGAAGCAGACTCACTGATACAGAGAACAAACTAGTGGTTACCATAGGTAAGGGAACAGAGGCAGTACAGGAGTAGGGAATTAAGAGGTACAAATTATTAGGTATAAAATAAACTATATGGGTATATTGTATAACACACAGGACATAGTCAATATTGTCTAATAACTATAAATTCAAACCTTTAAAAGTTGTGAATCACTGGAGTTCCCTTCGTGGCTCAGTGGTTAACGAATCCGACTAAGAACCATGAGGTTGCGGGTTCAATCCCTGGCCTTGCTCATTGGCTTAAGGATCCGGCATTGCATGAGCTATGGTGTAGGTTGCAGATGCAGCTCGGATCCCGGATCCTGCGTTGCTGTGGCTGTGGCGAAGGCCGGCAGCTACAGCTCCTGTTAGACCCCTAGCCTGGGAGCCTCTATATGCCGTGGGGTGCGGCTTAGATAAAGGCAAAAGGATAAAAGACAAAAAAAAAAGTTGTGAATCACTATATTGCATACCTGTAACTTATACTGTACAACAACTATACTTCATTTAAAAAACGGTT
>PVHT021183646.1:1780344-1793642 GCA_004024745.2 Catagonus wagneri | reverse complement strand
AACGATCCGGCGTTGCCGTGAGCTGTGGTGTAGGTCGCAGACGCGGCTCGGATCCTGCGTTGCTGTGGCTGCGGCGCAGGCCAGTGGCCACAGCTCCGATTAGACCCCTAGCCTGGGAACCTCCACATGCCGCGGGTGCGGCCATAAACCCGCGGCCATAAAATGACAAAAGGCAAAAAAAAAAAAAAAAAAAAAAAAACGGTTGGAGTTCCCTTGTAGCACAGCAGGTTAAAAATCTGGTGTTGTCCCTGCAGTGGCTCGGGTTGCTGCTGTGACACTGTTTCGATCACTGATGCAGGAATTTCCACATGCTGTAGGCACAGCAAAAAAAAAAAAAAATTAAACTAGACCTACCAGGAGTTCCCGTCGTGGTTCAGCGGGAACGAATTCGACTAGGAACCACGAGGTTGCAGGTTCAATCCCTTGCCTTGCTCAGTGGGTTAAGGATCATCGTTGCCATGAGCTGTGGTGTAGGGTTGCAGATGCGGCTCGGGTTCCACGTTGCTGTGGCTCTGGTGTAGGCCGGCGGCTACAGCTCCGATTCAACCCCTAGCCTGGGAACTTCCACGTGCCGTAGGTGCGGCCCTAAAAACGACAAAAGGCAAAAAAAAAAAAAAACTAGACCTACCATATGATCCAGTAATTCCAATTCTGGGTATATACCCAAAAGAACTGAAAGCAGAGAATTAAAATACTTATATACCCATGTTCATAACAGCATTATTTACAATAATAATTGTCTGCAATCAAGTCAAATGTTCACTGAGGGAAATGAATGGATAAACAAAATGTGGTATACACACACACACAAGAAAGTTATTCAGCCTTAAAAAAAGGAGGAGGAGTTCCCGTTGCGGCTCAGTGGTAACGAATCCAACTAGTATCCATGGGGATCCAGATTCGATCCCTGACTTCACTCAGTGGGTTAAGGATCTGGCATTGCTGTGAGCTGTGGTGTAGGTTGCAGCTCAGATCCTACGTTGCTGTGGTTGCGGCATAGGCCAAATCGACCTTGAGCCTGGGAACTTCTGAAGGTGTGGCCCTAAAAAAAAAAAGATGGAAATTATGGCATATGCTACTACAATGGATTGATCTTGAGGATTATACTAAGTGAAATAACCCAGTCACAAAAAGACAAATACTCAACGATTTCACTTATATGAGGCACCTACGGTAATCATACTCATACACACAAAAATTAGGATGGCAGGAAGCAAGAGTCGGGGAGTGGTGGGAACAGGAAGTTTTTGTTTCAGAGTCACAGAGTTTTAGTTTTTCAAGATGAAAAAAGTTCCAGAAATAGATGGTAGTGATGGCTGGACAACAATGTGAATGTACTTAATGCCACTGGCCTGTACTCTTAAAAATGGTTAAAATGGTAAATTTTTTGTTAGGTATAGTTTACCATAAATAAATTTAAAAATCAAAAACAAAAACAAAAATCACCCTGAAGTAACGAAATCAACTGTTATGGAACTTAAGTGTCTTTCAACTTCAATTATTGACTCATTATGCCAGTAATTTTTTATGCTTAGTCAGTAATCACTTCCAGGTTACTATTAATTGAGTCCTTGAAGAATTTTTTTCTTTTTGGCCACGCCCATGGCATGTGGAATTTGCTGCGCCAGGGTTCAAATCTGTGCCACATCAGTGACCCAAGGTGTTGCAGTAACAATGTCGGATCCTTAACCCACTGCACCACAAGGGAACTCCCCCTGAAGCATATTTTTTTTGTCTTTTTAGGGCCTCACTCAAGGCATATGGAAGTTCCCAGGCTAGGGGTCCAATTGGAGCTGTAGCTGCTGGCCTATGCCACAGCCACAAAGTGGGATCCATGCGAGCCATGTCTGTGCCTAAACCACAGCTCACGGCAACACCAGATCTTTAATCCACTGAGCAAGGCCAGGGATCAAACTCATGTCCTCATGGATACTATTCGGGTTCCTAGTACCAGTCAGCCACAACGGGAATTCTACCCCTGAAGTATTTTGAATCAAGGTAAACATCAAGGTAAGAAAACCAGTTCTGGAGTTCCCGTTGTGGCTCAGTGGTTAATGAACCTGACTAGTAACCATGAGGTTGTGGGTTCGATTCCTGGCCTTGCTCAGTGGGTTAAGGATCCGGCGTTGCCATGAGCTGCGGTGTAGGCTGCAGACACGGCTCAGATCCTGAGTTGCTGTGGCTGTGGCGCAGGCCGGCAGCTGTAGCTCAGATCCGACCCCTAGCCTGGAACTTCATACGCCGTGGGTATGGCCCTAACAAGAAAACAACAACAACAACAACAAAAACATCAATTCTTAGACCATCGTTACAGGCATTTCCTGGGCAACAAATTCTCTCTGCTTACCTATGTCAAGAATTCGATCTCCAGGTCGGTTCCACCTCCAGCCTTCCAGCTGCTGATGTTCAGTGTACTGCAGTCGTCTGTCATGGAACACTACACGGAATATACTCTATAAGGAGGCAACAAAATCAAATGATAACAGGATCCCTTAAAAAAATCAGTGCTGACAAAGGAAAACTAGCAGGAGTCACCCGGTTTGTTTCTAGACATAACCTAAAATTATTTTTCTTGAGAGGTGTTCCACCCTAAAACCTTTACCATACTCTATTACAAGGCAAATTTTATAAGTGCTCAGATATAATCTTTACAGTTAACTAGTACAATATTTAAAACTTGGCTTAAACATTAGTTCTGACTGACAACTAGGCATATAAAGGATTCCCACTGGATTAATTAATAATGGGACATTACATCCTCTCATCATTGGTCCCTTCAAGGCCATCTTTTATTAACTAATGCATCACTATAAATATGACAGGAAACACTTACAAAACAAATGTCCCAATGACCTCCGGAACACTGATAATTACTTATACTTAAACCCACGTGGTTCTCCGCTACCCCATCTCCCCGCCTTCCCCTCCCAAAGCAAACATTTCCTGAATCATGTGGCCTTTATTCCCTTTTTTTTATTTTTATATAACACTTTACTGAAGCTATATTTTCCTACAAATTATGATTTTTTTGGTTTAAGTTGCCTTCAGTTTACACAAAGATGTGCTGTATGATCTCTCTTTTGGGAGCTCACTTTTTCACTCACAATTCCATCGCTAAGCCCAGTGAGCAGTCCATTGAATTTCTGAGTAGACAAATGAAATGGCTGCCAATCACTAGAGAGGCCAACACTCATCTTGGAGAATGCTGGTTTTTGGCCAGTGTGTGGCACGAATAAACTATATTAGCTTGCTCTACAGTTCTTATTTATTTAGTGGATCCATGGGTTTCTTCTCATTTTTTAGAACTTGGAAAAGCATTAAAAAATGATTATAGGAAAATAAAAAGAACTCCCATTGGAAGCATTTCTACATGCCTCCACTGTTACCAAATAACAATTTCTGGCTCAGCTCTCCAGATGTATGTGACAAGCTCCCCAAGTCCCCTGCTGGCTAATCTACCACACAAGCTGTGAACACTGAGGTAGGTAGGGACTGTTTCCATCAACTTTCCTGTTGTTACTCTTACTCTGTAATGGCACCTATTAATAGCCCTCTCATCACCTTTTTTTTTGTCTTTTTGCCTTTATCTAGAGCCGCACCTGCAGCATATGGAGGTTCCCAGGCTAGGGGTCTAACAGGAGCTGTAGCTGCCGGCCTTCGCCACAGCCACAGCAACGCGGGATCCAAGCCGCGTCTGCAGCCTACACCACAACTCACAGCAACGCTGGATCCTTAACCCACTGAGCAAGGCCAGGAATCGAACCCGCAACCTCATGGTTCTTAGTTGGATTCGTTAACCACTGAGCCACGAAGGGAACTCCCCTCTCATCACCTTTTACAGTAGCTGACCAAACACCTCTGTCCAAGTTATACTGTGAATTCATTATTGTCAGTCTAGACTAGAAAACTGCTGTTCAGGAGTTCCCATCATGGCTCAGTGGTTAATGAATCCGACTAGGAACCACGAGGTTGCGGGTTTGATCCCTGGCCTCGCTCAGTGGGTTAAGGATCCGGCGTTGCCGTGAGCTGTGGTGTAGGTTGCAGATGCAGCTCGGATCCTGTGTTGCTGTGGTTGTGGCATAGGCCGGCGGCTACAGCCTGATTAGACCCCTAGCCTGGGAGCCTCCATATGCCACGGGTGAGGCCCTGAAAAGACAAAAGGACAAAAAAAAAAGAAAAAAGGAAAAGAAAACTGCTGTTCATCAACAGTAGCTTCTGGTTTCCTTGCTACTAAACCAAGTATCCAAAGAGAGACTGGAACGTCTCTAAAGACCTCAAGAAGGTTACTCTAATCCACCTGCAAAGAGCGTCGCTGATCCTGGAGACTGACTATTCTAACATGGAAACCTAAGCTTTCTGTTTCTGCAGCTCTGAAAAATCCACATGAATAGATGGGCTCTCTCTGACCTCAAAGAAATAACATGACAGTTTACCACTCTGCCAGCAAACTGGCAGGTATGAGATACCACCAAGCCCTTCACGGGGGAAAAAAAAAAATCCAAAAAGGGCCAGTAAAAGGATATTGTAGAGAGGAATGATTTACTTGTTTTCTTTTACCTTCACCAACTTGCCATTAATTTCTGGAAGTTCTCCAAGTTTCCTATTGTCTAGCATTCGGATTTCATAAGACTGCCCTGGAAGAAAAAGTAACTACATCTTATATTCATTACAAATTAACTTCCCAAGATTCAGAAAGAATAAAATTCAGTTGGTTGAATACAGAAGAGTATAATATTGTTAGTATTAGTAACAACTATAACCCTTTACCATATGCTAGACACAGTGCCAAGTGTTTTCACAAATTATAGCATTTAACTGATACAACTCTCTAAAGTATTATTATTTTTTCTTTTTAGGGCTGCACCAAAGGCATATGGAAGTTCCCAGGCTAGGGGTCAAACTGGAGCTGCAGCTGCCAACCTACACCACAGCCACAGCAACCTATACTACAATTCACAGCAATGCTGGATCCTTAGCACTGAGCAGGGCCAGGGATCAAACCTACATCTTCATGGATACTGGTTGGGTTCATTACTGCTGAGCCACAACAGGAACTCTTCTAAAGTATTATTGATCCCAGTTTTACATATAAGGAAATTGAAATGTAGAGTTACCCAACTCGCCCTAGGCCATGCAGCTGGTACACAATAAAGCTGGGTAGGGTAGTACTTTTCAGACAGTAACCAATCGGGATGTTCAAGGAACATGGATTAGAAAGAGGAAGAGGGGGAGTTCCCACCATGGTGCAGTGGGTTAAGAATCCTGCTGCCGCAGCTTGGGTCACTGTGGAGGTGCAGGTTTGATCCCCAGGTAAATGCAGTGGGTTAAAGGATCTGGCACTGCCATAGCTGCAGCACAGACTGCAGCTGTGGCTCAGATTCGATCCCTGGCCCGGGAACTTCCATATACCATGACTGTGGCCATAAAAATAAAAAAAATTAAGAAAATTAAAAAAAGAAAGAGGGAAATGGGAACTAAAAGCAGGCAGGCAGACAAAAGAAATTAGTAATATATATCAAATACAACACTAAAGCTCTCATTTCTCAAGACTCTGATCTTAACAAGTCACACTAGAAAGATGTACTTTTTACATTTAAGTGTACTTCATTAAATATCATGAGTCTGGTATGTCTGCAATAATGTGAATGAGTAAGACCACATCTAACCTTGATTGAGGTATGTCAGGGTTTCATCATGGAGTTTCACTGCTGGAGAGGTGGCAGCACAAAGCACATATTGAAACGGTAGGATTTTATTCTCATTATCTGGAGGCAAACTTGACTCTTCTTGCTTAAAAATGGGCAATGCGAGGACATCACTGAAATAAAACATATGACTCATTTTAACATCTGACAGTGGTGTAAGTGATTTATTATTGAAACCTATAATTGCAATTTGCTTTGGAAAACCATAAACATTACTTATCTTGGTGAAATTTCTTTCTAACCATTCAGCTCAGATTACCCGCTGTGAGAGCCCTCTCACCACAACAATGTGGGCAATGAGAGATATTCACTGCTAAAACCACTTAAGTGTCCGAAGAGTGTTTCTAGGAATTATAGACAGGGGCTCCTAAAAGGTCTCTAAAAAAATTAGATGCAGAGTTCCAAAATGTCAATTTAGGGCACTCAGAAATGTATTTCTTCTCAAAAAGGTACCAACTGTAGTATTTTTAAAACCATATCAGCTCATCTACTCTAAGGACTAAAACAAGAATCAAAATTCCAAGAAACTACACGAAAAGCACAAATCAATGACCAACATCTATTTCAAGGTCAGCTTATATTCTGTGGAATACAACTAATATTGAGATAACCCTTACCAGTTACCTCCTCCAAGAAAAAGCTTCTTATATCTCTTATCAGTTTATCTAAACTTGCAAACCAAAGACAAACATCCAATGAATTCTAGCATGTTACTAATTCTGATGTGCTGGCTAAAAAGTACTGGACCAAGCTAGAAGTCCTGGGTTTCAGTCCCTAAAATCCTTAGGCAAATCTTAGGCAAGCTCTCGAGTCTTTATTCCTTTGTCTACAAAAATGGGATCCAGGGGGAGTTCCTGTCATGGCTCAGTGGTTAACGAATCCGACTACGTACCATGAGGTTGCAGGTTCGATCCCTGGCCTCACTCAGTGGATTAAGGATCCGGCGTTGCCATGAGCTGTGGTGTAGTTTGCAGACGCGGCTCGGATACCGCGTTGCTGTGGCTCTGGCGTAGGCCAGCAGCTACAGCTCTGATTAGACCCCTAGCCTGGGAATCTCCATATGTCGCGGATGAAGCCCTAGAAAAGGCAAAAAGACAAAAAAATTAAAAAATTAAAAAAAAATGGGATGTACATTTGCTGTCAAGAGGAAATATATGAGAAAATATTTTGGAAACTGTAAGGGCTAAAATGAATGGGAAAGATTAGCAATAATTTTCCTTCGGAACTTCTAGCTGTGGATTAGTGAGAAAGAATATCCCGGGCCCTGGAGACCTAACGCTGCGATCAGCTGGTGGGTTAAGAATCGACTGTAGTGACTCAGGCCACTGGGGAGGTGCAGCCATTGCAGTAGGTTGAAGGATCTGGTGTTGCCGCAACTGTTGCATAGGTCACAGCTGCAGCTCGGATTCAATCCCTAGCCCAGGAATTTCCATATACTGTGGGTGGTTGTAAAAAGGCGGGGGGGGAGAGTGGGGGGAGGTTTAAAACAGAGAAAGAGTTTTCTCTTATTGCTGAGTTTAAATAGCAAGGCTATATGTTATTAGCTGAAACCAGGCAGCTGAGATGCAAATGAGATTTTATGAAACACCAGTGTCTTTTCCTAAAAAGTAATTCAAAAGCCAAAAAAAAACGGTGCTTTCCTCTTCTTTAGGCCTAGAGGTACTCACACCGCTGACCTTAAGAGTGGAGAAGGTGGGGAACCCTTCTTTCTGTCCATTTGTCAGGTGAAACATATTACATCTGCTAGAGATTACAGAAAACTATAGAAGCACTGGGTTTTCCAGAAAAGTACTCTGTCCCAGTTCTTCCTCTTCTCAAAATCAGGAAGCTAACGCTGCTCCCACAGCAAATGATTCAGAAAATAAAGTAAAACACTACAAAATTAAGAAACATGACGTTAGTTTTTTTTTGGGGGGGGGTCCCCTCACAACATATGCAGTTCCCAGACCAGGATCAAACCCGTGTCCTAGCACTCCAGAGGAGCCACTGATCCCACTGCGCCACAGCAGGAACATTCATGATGTTAGTCTTTAGGAGACTTTGTTGCCTTATCCTCAAATGAATCATATCTGATGATTCCTTAAAAGCTTAGTGATGATTACCAGGTATCAAGGCAAATCGGATTTTGCAACATAGCAACTACTCAAACATTATGTACGTGGGGTATTTTTTCTCCTCAAATGTCAGTGCTTAGTAAGGTTAACATATTACAACAGTTCCTAATCTTCTCAATATAATATGGCATTACACCTAACCCACCATGACTAAGCAAAGAACTGTCATTTGAGACTGAAATTCAAACACTGATTCTAAAAGTTGTCCCTAAAATTAACCCAAACAGTACAGCCAAACCAAATACACAAAACTATATTATCTCATCAGAGATTTTTAAAATCTAAAAGCCTCAAGGATATTTGAATTACTCATGCTCTTGCTGCACTGCATTGCTTTTACACTGCTGGGGGAGCAGGAATACAATTCAGTTCCACATTCCCAGAGGTGGAGGCTAAAGGTCACTGGTAAATCCAGTTCTAGGCCCTGCTTATACCAAAACAGTAATGGACAACTTCAGCAAGAAACAATTTTGGAAATAGAGAAGTCTGCTCCTTCTCAGATGTGAACTGGTACAAATTTGGAAAACCCACTCTAGTGGACTCTAAGTAGCTACTATCAATGTACAATTTAACATTTTACTATATCCTCTGATTGCTTCATATGTTTAATTCAGTCCAATGAAATATAAGTTACTTAATGTGGCTAACTTCTCTTTTACGTGCTTAGTAAACATTTGTTGACAGGACATTTTTGTTTACATTTGTTTGGTTAATATTCAGCCCTAATACATTTTGATCATTTTTGAATTCTCAACATCTCACAGCATCTCTGATCAAATATGAGGATACAGAAATCTTACCTGTTAAAGGTAAGTATATGTGGAAAATGTGCACTGTTAAGAGAAATCCACACCTGAGATTGGAGCTGTGGCCAGAGGCCTAGCAGAAAACACTGAGTGAAAGTAACAAAGGAAGAGAAACAATATCAGGTGTGATCTTGCCTGTATGTAACTGGGATTCCATGAAGAGTTGCTTTGTGGTCCCCTAAAGGTATAAATTACCCTTTTCAGATAAGGCAGCCTCTGAATGATCTCTATTAAGGCACAACTGTAGTTTAACTTTCCTCCTTAGGCCTAACAGCTACTGAAACCCCCTTCTAGAGAAGGCCTGGGTCAGAGGGAGGGGGATGTTTGATGAGCTTAACCTTGAGTAGCAGAGGCAAAGAGACAGCTGTCTACAGCGCTTCAGGAAATTAGAAACCAACTTGGGACAATAAAATACCATGGGCTTCTAACTTCACTATTTATAATGCTTGTTTAGACTCCATCATGATGGAAATAAAACATGGAACAAAAACATGTCAATATCCCAATGTTAGTGACAGCATGAAAGGACAAAAACTGAAAAGAATACACCCTACTCTGAGGTCAGAGAGGAGAGGACACAGACAGCTTTCTCTGGATCATGGGAAGGACGGAAGGACAGATCAGGAAGGACACCCAGCAGGCAGAGGTGGCCCTGGCAAGTTTTAACATGCAGCCAGCGAGAGCCCGATCTGCTGAGTAACGGGTGAAATTAGCTTACACTTTCTTGGCAGGAGCCCTCTGCCTCAAAGTGATAAGAGATTTCTGCTACCTGAACATCTGGTAAAAAATCTCACTTAACCAAAAAGCTGCATATACAGTAAAAATTTGCCTTGCTAATTATTCTATCACCCAGAAGGCAGAAGAAATAAGTAGAATTATAATTCTGAACCCAGGTTGACCAAGAACGAAACTGATCAGAAAAGAGGAAGTGGTGGGAGCCTCAAAAGCAAGCATCGAAGCCAGGTAGGCAGGAAGAAGAAGGAACACGGTTAGATGTGATTCCTACACTCGCAGAGAAGCAGGCTTCAAACATTGAAGACCACAGGACCCAAGGTCATGGTCTGAGAAGGAAAAAAGTTCTCAAAAATGAAATCTGGGAGTTCCCGTCATGGCTCAGTGGTTAACGAATCCGACTGGGAACCATGAGGTTGCCGGTTCGATCCCTGGCCTTGCTCCGTGGGTTAAGGATCCGGCATTGCCGTGAGCTGTGGTGTAGGTTGCAGATGCAGCTGGGATCCCGCGTTGCTGTGGCTGTGGTGTAGACCGGAGGCTACAGCTCCGATTAGACCCCTAGCCTGGGGACCTCCATATGCCGTGGGTGCGGCCCTAGAAAAGGCAAAAAGACAAAAAAAAAAAAAAATCTGCCAATCTCACATTATCTGAGATAGAATAAAAAAAGAAGGGAGGTATCTGAAGAGACTGGATGGAAAGCTTACCAACTGACTCAGAATTAAAAGGACAGGCACAAGAAAAAAAATTATATATGGAAACTATTTTTAAAAAGTGGCAATGATATACATAAGAAGCAAGCTTGAGCTGAAGCCTAGAATGTGCTGAGACTTGCAAAAAAAGGTAAGGGAGGAGTTCTCTTATGGAGCAGCAAGTTAAGGACCTGGCATCTCAGCGGCAGCTCAGATTGCTGCTGTGGTATGGGTTGAATCCCTGGCCTTGGAACTTCCACATGCTGTAGGTGCCGCCAAAAAAAAGATGGGGGGAGGGGGAGATACAGGTCCACTCTTTGATGTAAATAGCAAATTACAAATTTATATAAAGCAGAGAGAGAACATTTCAATTCCTGTTTTCCTTTTGTCTTTTATATTAAAAAAAAAAAAATCCTGAGAATAGAAAAAGATGACCAAATACAGGATTAATGGGTCATGATACATAAGGAGACTATCAAAAAGTGCCTGGAATGAAATTATATTCCTGGATGAAATTATATACCAGGAGAATTAAAGAACATGCAAATAAGATTGAATGGTGACACTCTGTAAATGCAGACAAATCTCGTGAGTTTGATGATGCCAAATATCACATGAGCTTTTTATGTCTGTAGTGTCAATTTTCAAAATGAAAAGAGGAGTGCCCTGGTGGCCTAGTGGATAAGGATTCAGCATTGTCACTGCAGGCTTGGGTCACTGCTATGGTGCAGTTCAGTCCCCAGCCAAAGAACTTCCACATGCCGCTAGTGCATCAAAAAAAAATAAAGTGTTTAAAAAAAAAAGGGGTAGTTTATGAGTATTTAGGCAGGGCATCAGGGATCACTAGAAGCTATAACCAAAAGATCTCATTTTCCTTTTTATAGTTTGACCAGGGAGTGCTATAAGCATAAATATTTATGGATTTCAGCAATATATAAAATGGTCTCTCTTGATATCTTTGTTGAAGGTGAAAAATATGAATTCTGTAAGTATCTTAAGTTGCATTAAGATAATTATACAATGGCGCCTAAAGAGTGCAGGTAAGTGGACAAAGCAGGTTTAGTGATGGGCCACAAGACCCCAGAGAAGCCTGTCTCTGCAACATTTTTTTATAAAAAAATAAATGACTTAGGTAAGGACACGCAAGAGGATGATGATCAAATATGCAAATGATAGGAATCTGAGACAAGAAAGCAACACCATATATGATAGCATCAACTTTTAAAGTACTTCTAGTTGGCTGGAATAGGATAAATCCAACAGGATAAAATTTCATAAGGATAAATATAAAGTCATGCTCTTAGAACTAAAAACAACAAAATGGCCCAGTACATGTGAGAAAGGCATAGGACTTTTAAAAAAATCTATTTCAATGAGACAAATAATGTAATATGGTTGTGAAAAATGCTGACATCAGGTTTCACTTAAAGTCTTAGCATAGAGAACAAACTTGTGGTTGCCAAGGGGGAGTGGGTTGGGGGAGGGATGGAGTGGGAGGCTGGGGTTAGCAGATGTAAGCTACTATACATGGAAGGGATAAACAACAAAGTCCTACTGTACAGCACAGAGAATTATATCCAATGTCTTAAGATAAACGATAATAGAAAAGACTATCAAAAAAGAGTATATGTATATATATATATATATCTGACCCACTTTGCTGTACAGCAGAAATTAACACAATATTCTAAATCAACTATACTTAAAAAAAAAGGAAAGTCTGAGGAAGGAAATGACAATCATCTCTATGCAAATCAGACTACACTTAAGTATTACGCTTAGTTCTGAGTGTAGAACTTTAAAAAGAAGACTTTAACTTAAATATAAGTCATGCTACCATAAAACTCCTAGAAGAGAACACAGGCAAAACATTCTCTGACACACCAATGTCTTCTTAGGTCTACCAAGGCAACAGAAATAAAAGCTAGAATAAACAAATGGGACCTACTCAAACTTATAAGCTTTTGCACAGCAAAGGAAACCATAAACAAAAAGAAAAAAACCTATGGATGCAGCAACATGGGTGGAACTAGAGATTCTCATACTAAGTGAAGTAAATCGTAAAGAGAAAGACAAATACCATACGCTATCACTTATATGAGAAATCTAAAATATGGCACAAATGAACCTATCTATAGAACAGAAACAAACTCATGGACACAGAGAACAGACTTGTGGTGCCAAGAGGGAGGGGAAGGGGGAGGAAGTGGAATGGACTGGGAGTTTGGGTTACTAGATGCAAACTATTGCATTTGCAGTGGATAAACAATGAGGTCCTGCTGTGTAGCACATGGAACTATATCTAATCACTTGTGATGGAACATGATAGAAGATATTATGAGAAAAGAATGTAGTTATATGTATAACTGGGTCACTTTGCCATACAGCAGTAATTCACAGAATATTATAAATCAACTATAATAAAAGCTTAAAAAATATTTTAAAAAAAGACAACCTATGGACTAGAAGAAAATATCTGCAAATGATGTGACCAACAAGGGCTTAATTTCCAAAATATACAAACAGCTCATACAACTTGATAACAAAAAAATCCTGAAACGACCCAATCGAAAGATGGTCAGAAGACCTAAACAGAAACGACCCAATCGAAAGATGGTCAGAAGACCTAAACAGATATTTCTCCAAAGACAGATGGCAAAAAAAAAAAAAAAAAAAAAAAAAAACACATGAAAAGATGTGCAACATCACTAATTATTAAAAGAAATGAGGAGTTCCTGTCATGGCTCAGTGGTTAACGAACCTGACTAGTATGCATGAGCACACAGCCTCGCTCAGTGGGTTAAGGATCCAGCGTTGCTGTGAGCTGTGATGCAGGTCGCAGACGCGGCTTGGATCTTGCGTTGCTGTGGCTGTGTCGCAGACTGGCAGCTAAAGCTCCGATTCGACCCCTAGCCTGGGATCCTCCATATGCCTCGAGTGCGACCCTAAAGAGACAAAAAGACAAAAAAAAAAAAAATGGAGAAATGAAAATCAAAACTATAGTGAGGTACCACCTCACATTGGCCAGAATGGCCATTATTAAAAAGTCTACAGGAGTTCCCGTCGTGGCGCAGCGGTTAACGAATCCGACTAGGAACCATGAGGTTGCGGGTTCGGTCCCTGGCCTTGCTCAGTGGGTTAACGATCCGGCGTTGTCGTGAGCTGTGGTGTAGGTCGCAGACGCGGCTCGGATCCTGCGTTGCTGTGGCTGCGGCGTAGGCCAGTGGCTACAGCTCCGATAAGACCCCTAGC
>PVHT021183646.1:1728121-1779344 GCA_004024745.2 Catagonus wagneri | reverse complement strand
GCCGTGAGCTGTGGTGTAGGTCGCAGACGCGGCTCGGATCCTGCGTTGCTGTGGCTGCGGCGTAGGCCAGTGGCTACAGCTCCGATAAGACCCCTAGCCTGGGAATCTCCACATGCCGCAGGTGCGGCCCTAAAATGACAAAAGGCAAAAAAAAAAAAAAAAAAAAAAAAAAAAAAAAAAAAAAAAAAAAAAAAAAAAAAAGTCTACAAATAACAAATGCTGTACAGAGTGTGGGGAAAAGGGAACCCTCCTACACTGTTGGCAGGAATGTAAACTGGTACAGTCCTGTGGAGAACAGTATGGAGGTTCCTCAAAAAAAAAAAAAAAAGTAGAGTTGCCATATGATCCAGCAATTCCACTCCTGGGCATATATTCAGACAAATCTATAAGTCAAAGAGAAACATGCACCCTAATGCTCATAGCAGCACGCTTCACAATAGCCAAGACATGGAGACAACCTAAATGTCCATCGACAGATTAATGGATAAATAACATGTGATATGCACACACACACAGGAATATTACTCAGCCATAAAAGGAATGGAATAATGTCATTTGCAGCAATACGGATGGATTTAGAGATTATCATATTGGAAGTAAGTCAAAAGAGAAAGACAAATACTACAGGATATCATTTATATGTGGAATCTAAAATGTGATACAAAAGAACTTATCTGTGAAACAGTAACAGAATCAAACAGAACAGATTAGTGGTTGCCAAGGGGGAAAGGAGGGCAGGAAGGGTTGGGTTGGGAGTTTGAGATTAACAGACGCAAACTATTATACATAGGGGATGAAAACGAGATCCTATTATTTAGCAAATATAAAATTAAAAAGAAACCTTTAAAAATCTAAGGCTGGAGATAAGAATAACTGAGGATATGTAACGTCATGTTGTTTGAAGAGTAAGTAAGGGAAACGATGTCTGAAGCAAAGAAATCTTGTTAGGTCTATTCTCAATTATCGGTTTAGGATTGAACTGCTCAGCGTTGGCCTCATTTCAAACACTAATATTAAATCAATCAATTATATATCACAAAATCAATTCTATGATTTCATTATTCTAAAAAGAGAAATGTTTTGAGTCTGTTCAAATTTTAGAAGCCGCATCAGGATAGGCCCAGAGATCCTATGTATTATCAGAAAACACAAATAGGTATATAATGGCCTCTAATACATAGGATAGGAAATATCACTAGTTCACTGCTAGAGTCCAAAGCAGATTCTTCTACAGCATCTGTTACAGAAAACAGCAACCAAATGATAACTATAAAAGCTTGTATACTGGCTAGACCAGCTGGCTTATAAAACTTGTCTATATATATTTAAAACTTTTGGTCTTCTATGTTTAGCAGTAGTCAATAAATGGTATATCTTTTTAACTCAATAATTTTTCTAACAGAAGTTTATAACATTATCTATTCCCCATTCTGTGCTCACTTTCCCCTAACCAATTTACAATTTACCAAGTTCTTTCATTTATGCCTCACTATAGCTAAACAGCTGCTAAACAGTTCTTGTCTAACTGTAACAGGGCAATCACTGAAATACGGCTTGGGAAAAAAAATGAAAATGAGGATAAAATCTAAATCCAGGATTCCCCATCATGGCTCAGTTGAAACAAATTTGACTAGTATCCATGAGGATGCAGGTTTGATCCTTGGCATTGCTCAGTGGGTTAAGGATCCAGCGTTGCCATGAGCTGTGGTGTAGGCTGAAGACATGGCTTGGATCCTGCATTGCTGCGCCTATGGCGTAAGCCGGCAGCTGTAGCTCCGATTCGACCCCTAGCCTGGGAACCTCCATATGAGGTTTTTTTTAGGGTGCGGCCCTAAATAAAAAAGACCAAAAAAAGAATACTGGGCTTGATGTTCTTTAAGCACTTAAAGAAGTGCTTCTAGGTTTTCTTCTGCACAGTTAGGAGAGACCGGAGGTTTGAACAGTTGTCATTTCTTATACACATCAAAGTTTACCCAAAGATGAAATTCTTTTTTCCCCTCAAAGGCTTTGAATCTCCCTCATTACTGCTCTGCTAAATTATTTGCCAATTACTACGTATTTCCATTTATAAGCAATGTGTTTTTTATTTTCCTTTAAAAGAAAGTCCCTAAAAACTTCTCATTTCAAATCTGTATGCAGCCTTACTTATTCTGGCAGCTGAAAAGTATCTGACCAATGTCAGATACACATTTACTTCCAGAGAGCTTCTAAGATTAAAAGTTTAATCAAAGAAATCTGAATCAGCAAAGCCCTACCTCAGGAGATCTGCCAGATATAGGCCTGCTTTCTCAGTTTTTTTCCTACATTACAGGATTAGCTCTTATCAGCCTACAAACCTCATTAAAACACTGCTAATTGAAAACATCACCTGTGGCATCGTTAGTACCAGGCTCTTTTATTAAATTTCTGAAATCACTGACTCTTCCCATTTAGAAGATTAATGGAAACCATGGGTTATATATTCCAGGGAATCTAACAGTTTTGAAGTAAAAAGCAGACCTTCCATCTCGGTATTCAAAGATCTGATATCCAGCATCATATTATGACCTATCTGGAAAAAGTAATAGGCTTTGTTTTTGTTTTCCCATGACTAAGGAAAACCACACTTGGGCCCTTATATTGCTGAATCTCAAAGCTTCTTTTCAGATTCAGAATATCTACTTAAACAGTAAGCAAACTTTATCCAAGTTTTATTCTTTATTATTACTCAATACCCAGCATAAAGCAGTGCCAGTTCAAAATATTTCTAAGGTTGGAGTTCCAGTCGTGGTTCAGTGGTTAATGAACCAGACTAGGAAACATGAGGCTGTGGGTTCGATCCCTGGCCTTGCTCAGTGGGTTAAGGATCCGGCGTTGCCGTGAGCTGTGGTGTAGGTTGCAGACATGGCTCGGATCCCGCGTTGCTGTGGCTGTGGCGAATGCTGGCAGCTACAGCTCCTGTTAGACCCCTAGCCTGGGAACCTCCATATGCCGCTGGTGCGGCCCTAGATGAGGCAAAAAGACAAAAAGAAAAGAAAAGGAAAAAAAAGAAAAGAAAAAAATTTCTAAGGGCAAGTTCCCGTTGTGGCGCAGTGGAAATGAATCTGACTAGAAACTATGAGGTTGCAGGTTCGATCCCTGGCCTCGCTCAGTGGGTTAAGGATCTGGCGTTGCCGTGAGCTGTGGTGTAGGTCGCAGATGCAACTCAGATCTTGTGTCACTGTGGCTGCGGTGTAGGCCAGCAGCTGTAGCTCACATTAGACCCCTAGCCTGGGAACTTCCATATGCCGTGGGTGCAGCCCTAAAACAAACCAAAAAAAGCATTTCTGAGGAAAAAATGTAATCAAGAGCTCCTGTTAGGGAGTTCCCTTGGCCTAACAAAGCTAAGGTTCCAGCACTGACACTGGTTGGGTCCAATACCCCTCGTCTAGGAACTTCTGCATGTTGTAGGTGCAGCCCCCACCCAAAAGAGCTCCTGTTCAATGCTCCAAAGATATTTCTTTTTTCCTCCTTTTTTTTTTTTTTGCTTATTAGGGCCTCACTCTCAGCATATGGAAGTTCTCAGGTTAGGGGTCAAATCAGAGCTGCAGCTAACTGCCAGCCTACGCCACATCCACAGCAAGCCAGATCAGAGCTACGTCGGTGACCTACAACACAGTTCACAGCAATGCTGGATCCCCAACCCACTGAGCGAGGCCAGGGATAGAACCCACATCCTCATGGATACTAGTCGGATTTCTTTCCAATGAGACACAACAGCAACTCCCTCCAAAGATATTTCTAAAACTGGCGCATTCCAACACTGGCACATGGCTATTTGTGATTTCATATTAATAGAATAATAGTCAATTAATTAATTTCATTAAAAGGACTCAAAGCTTTTGCAGTGGTTGATTCCTCTGTCCAGAAGCTGAATTTCTAGAATTCTGCCTGGCTGGTTGTTTTTCATCATTCAGGTCTCTCTACGTTATGTTTATTGAGAGACATTCTTGGCCACTCTACCTAAAATAGGTTCTTTGTATTTTCCTCATGGCACTTCTTTCTGAAATTTACTTGTCATTTTCTCTCTTTCTTTCTGTCTACCTATTATTTACCTATCTCCCACTCCTACCATAAGAATGTAAGCACGAGAGTGCCTATTGTGGCTCAGCAGTAACAAACTCAACTCATACCCTTGAGGATGCGGGTTTGATCCCTGGCCTCGATAAGTGGGTTATAATTTTGCTAATTAGCATTGCTGTGGCTGTGGTGTAGGCCAGCAGCTACAGGTCTGATTAGATCCCTAGCCTGGGAACTTCCACATGCCTCAGGTGTGGCCCTAAAAAGACCAAAAAAAAGTGTAAAAATCTCATTTGTCTTGTCATCCTATTGTTAACTACTAAGTGGCAGAGCAGGTACTAAATATATAACATTTAAATAAATGAATACAATCATCATCATCATCCCATTAGAAAATCCAGATCTTTATATTTACTCACTCAGCCATTCTTTCTTTTTTGGCTTCCCCGAAACATATGGAGTTCCCAGGCTGGGGATCATATCCTTAACCCAGGCCGAGGATCGAACCTGTGTCCCAGTGCTGCAGAGATTCCACAGATCCTGCTGCATCACAGCGGGAACTCCAGGTCTTTATAATTAGGCTACTCAGCAAACATGACTCAGTTATACTTGTGGATGTCTAGAAAACGTTGCTGTCACTTATCAAATCTCTGTTGAGCATCTAGCTATTCTACCACCCCTGCGAAGAGTGTGTATTTCCATGTTACTTACAATTGTTTCTCCAAATATAATTTTGCTAATTAAGTATCTTGTATAATACATTTAAGCATCTTTCATTACCAAACCTACAAACCTACCTGCCCTTGAAACCTTTTTTTTTGTCTTTTTGTCATTTTGGGGCCGCACCTGCGGCATGTGGAGGTTCCCAGGCTAGGGGTCTAATTGGAGCTGTAGCCGCCAGCCCGTGCCACAGCCACAGCCAACGCGGGATCCGAGCCGCGTCTGCAACCTACACCACAGTTCACGGCAACGCCGGATCCTTAACCCACTGAGCGAGGCCAGGGATCGAACCTGCAACCTCATGGTTCCTAGTCGGATTCGTTAACCACTGAGCCACGACAGGAACTCCCTCTTCTTTTTTACTTCTGAGACAATAAAGGCGAAGTTCCTCTTCCTAGGAAAGGCTAATCCTTACCCAGACTTAGAATCCAAGTATCTCAATTCCCAAGAACTTTATTCCCTTGATTGTCCCAATGCATGTACCGACAATCTACCTCTGCTGGATTATACTGATGAGCATATATTCATCTTTAACTATTTCCCGTTAAAAAAAAAATCTTCTTACATCTCCCTTCAACCACCACTACACTTCTTTGTACTTTTCATAACTAAAATTGTCTATACATTCAGTGTCCATTTCCTTGTCTCTATCTCGTTCCTCAACCAAGACAGGCATTCACTCTCCGCGGACAGTGCTTGCTATGGTCACCAATGACTTCCATGCCAAACTCAATGGTCACTTCTCTGGGCTCATCTTATTTCAGCTCTCAGCAGCACTCAATATAGCTGTAACTCCTACACTTGGCTACTCTTGTCTCTGGCCTCCTAAATACCCTAATTTTCTTCCTATCTCATTAGCGACATCTCCTCAACCCCTCTTCCTCCATAAAACCTCAGGACTTGATTTTGGCTTTTCTTTCTACACTCCCAGGTGATCTCATTAATTCCCATACATTCAAATATGACCGGAATGCCCACTGTGGCTCAGCAGGTTACAAACCCAACTAGTACCCATGAGGGTTCGATCCCTAGTCTTGATCAGTGCGTTAACGGTTCAGCATTGCCATGAGCGGAGGTGTAGGTCACAAATGTGGCTCAGATCTGGCGCTGCTCTGGTTGTGGCATAGGCCAGCAGCAGCAGCTCCAATTCAACCTCTGGACTGGGAACTTCCACATGCTGCAGGTATGGCCCTAAAAAGCAAAAACAAAACAAAACAAACAAAAAACTGGTAAATAAAATCTTATTCTAATAACTCCCAAACATATCCACTAGGTCCCGGACTTCTATTCTGAACTCCAGATTCCATATTTAAATTCCTATCTATAATCTCTTTGATGTCTCTCAAGGATATCAAATAGACTGGGTCAAACAGAAACTTTTTTTTTTTTGCCTTTTACGGCCACATTCAAGGCATATGGAAGTTCCTAGGTTAGGGGTCGAATCGGAGCTGCAGCTGCTGGCCTACACCACAGCCACAGAAATGCAGGATCCAAGACGAGTCTGCAGCCTGCACCATAGCTCGTGGCAATGCCGGATCCTTGACCCACTGAGCGAGGCCAGGGATCAAACCTGCGTCTTCATGGATGCTAGTGAGATTCATTAACCACTGAGCCATCATGGGAACACCCAACAGAAAACTCTTGTTCTTTCTCCAAACCTGCCTGGGCTAACTCCCAGTCCCCCTACCTCCTCCACCCTTGTACTGAATGGCAAACAATTCATCAAAATTGAACACTTGAGGTCATCCTAGATTGGTGCTTTTCCTTATGTCCATATCTATTAAGTCCTACGAATTTTTTTTTCTGTCTTTTGTCTTTTTAGGGCTGCACCCAAGGCATATGGAGGTTCCCAGGGTAGGGGCTGAATTGGAGCTGTAGCTGCCAGCCTACACCACACCCACAGCAACATGGGATCCGAGCCACATCTGTGACCTACATCATAGCTCACGGCAACGCTACTGAGCAGGACCATTGAATGGGGCCAGAGATTGAACCCACGTCCTCATGGATGCTAGCCAGGTTCGTTAACCACTGGGCCATGACAGGAACTCCAAGTTCTATGAATTTTTAAACTACAAAACATATCCTGAGTAAAAAAAAAACATATATTGAGTAAAATATATATATATTTATGTATATATATATAAATATATGTGTATAAATATATATATTTATGTATATAATATGTGTATATATATGTATACATATGTATATATATTTATGTATATAAATGTGTGTGTGTGTGTGTGTGTGTATATATATATATATCTTGAGTTCATCTTCTTTTCAGTAGATTACAGGAATCCAGAGGGTAGGCTCTGGAGGTTGACTACTAGAAATTAAGTCACAGCAATGGTAACTTAGCATTTATTGAACATTTGTAGTTTTTTTGGTTTGGTTTGATTTGGTTCTGGCCACCCCACAGCATATGGAGTTCCTGGGCCAGGAATCAGGTCCAAGCTGCACCTGCAACCCATCCCACAGCTGCAGCACTGCTGGATCCCTAACCCACTGTGCCATGCTGGGTACTAAACTTGAGCCCCAAGCACTGCAGAAATGCTGCCAATCCCATTGCACAACAGCAGGAACTCCAAGCATTTACTGTTTGCCTGACACTGTCCTAATTATTTTACATACATTAACTCACTTAATCTTCATAAGAATCTCATGAGGTAGTTATTACTACTATTATTTCCACGTTAAATTAAAGCATCAGAGCTTCAGCAACTTTTCCCGTCCTAATGGAAAAAGTATTCAAATTCCTAAATCTGATTCCAGATCGCACTATGCTAGGTTGTTTTTTAGAATAGAGACTAAACATAGGGAGATCAGTTCAGAGCTAAAACAACAATCTAGGTAGGAAATAATGAAAATCTAAATTAGCAAGGAAAGTACGAATACAGAAGTGACAAATTCACCCAATCATTATCCCAGTAGATTCAACCTGATAGACTGATTCCAAAATTTATATCAATTGGCAAAACCAAGAATAGTCAAGATACTCCTGAAGAAGAAAAAGATAAGAGATTTACCCTGTCAGATATTAAATATTATTTCAAAGCTTTAGGAATTAAGATAGCATGGTATTGGAGTTCCCGTCGTGGTGCAGCGGTTAACGAATCCGACTAGGAACCATGAGGTTGCAGGTTCGATCCCTGGCTTTGCTCAATGGGTTAACGACCCAGCATTGCCGTGAGCTGTGGTGTAGGTCGCAGACATGGCTCGGATCTGGCGTTGCTGTGGCTGGTGGCTATAGCTCCGATTCGACCCCTAGCCTGGGAACCTCCATATGCCATGGGTTCGGCCCCAAAAAACAAAAACAAAAAGATAGCATGGCATTGACTCAGATACGACAAATCAGCCTATATAACAGAATACAGAATTATAAACCAACCCCACATATACAGAAATTTGATTTACAACAGAGCTGGTATTGCTAATCGGTGAAGAAAGGACGGATTTCTCAATAAAAAATGTTAAAAAAATTGGATATCTATATGGGAAAAAATGACATTGGGTCCTTAATAAAAACCAATACAAAATTCAATTTAAAAAAATCAATTTTAAGGAGTTCCCTTTGTGGCACAGCGGAAATGAATCTGACTGGGAACCATCAGGTTGCAGGTTCGATCCCTGGCCTTGCTCAGTGGGCTAAGGATCCGGCATTGCCGTGAGCTGTGGTATAGGTTGCAGATGCGGCTTGGACCCCACATTGCTGTGGCTCTGGTGTAGGTCAGCGGGTACAGCTCTGACTGGACCCCTAGCCTGGGAACCTCCATATGCTGCAGGTGCGGCCCCAAAGAAACCAAAAAAAAAAAAAAAAAAATCAATTTTAAGCGCATTAAAATTTAAGTATGAAAAGCAAAAATGTAAAAAAAAATGTTTTTCTTTTTTGACTGCCCTGTGGCTTATGTAGTTTCCAGGCCAGGTATCAGATCCAAGCCACAGCTGCAACCTAAACCACAGCTGCAGCAATGCCAGATCTGATGCTGGGGATAGAACCTGTGTCCCAGGGAGAACTCCAAAAAAGAAAAATTTTTAGAAGACAAAATAGAAGAATGACTCTATGGCCTTAGAGTAAGGAAGAATTTCTTAGATATTAAAATCATAAAGGAAAAGATTATTAAATTACAACACACTAAATTAAGAACTCTGGAACCAGTGACACATAAAGTGAAATGATAAGCCGTAAACTGGGAGAAGATACCAGCTACACACATAAGTGACAAAAGGTGACCCAAAATATATTTTAAATTCCTATAAAGTAATATGAAAAAGACAAACCCCTCCCCTCAAGAAAAAAACTGAATACTTACTTCTCAGGAAAAAACACAGACAACACAGTAATACATGAAAAGGTGCTCAGACTCATAAGGAATCAAGAAAATGCAAATTAAAACCATAATAAAAGTCTACACCCACTAGATTGACAAAAATTAAAACACCGACTAAATAAAGTATTGGCTAGGCTATAGAATAACCAAAACACTTAAAACTTCAAGTACACTAGGAAAAACAATTTAGTATTATTTTGTATAAAGATACATAAAATGTCATCATCCAGCAATTCCAATATTCCTACAATCCTTTTGCCTAGAATATCTTCTCTATCTCTGCAAGGTCAAAGCTTAACTCTTCTTTCAAATATCACCTTCAGAAGGTAGAAGTAGTATTGCTATGTTCTGAACTCCTATAGCACATTATCTAAAAATGTTTTTGGCATATAAATTTTCACCTGCATCATACCTATTTATATACAAGTCTTACCTTCTCTATCAAATTGCAAGCAAATGGAGAACAAGTATCTGCCTGAGTTGTCTTTTAATCACTAGACACAGCACGTGCATATGGGAGCATCTGATAAAGACTCAAAGCTGTACAAAACCTAGCACATAGCAGGCACTCAAATTACTTGTTCAATGGTTGAATAAAACTCTGCTTAGTGACTGAGTGAGCCAGGACTCGTGCAGACCAAACATGAACTAACAGTAATGAAAATCAGAATATCAATTTGTGTATCCGAAGCCCCAAATTAATTCTTCCCTCAGATTCTAGCCTGATGACTCATAATGAGTCAACTGAAACTACTGCGAACAAGGCAAATAAAGAATGAGGACAGGGTAGGAGGAGGTGGAAAAATGAAAAGAAGGTAACAAAGCAGATAGTTAAGGAAGGGCAAAATTATTGGATTGTAGGTCATCTTATATAAGAATTATAAGAGGGCAAGAAAACTAAGAAAGCAAAGGAAAATCTATGGGCCTTCAGCAAAAAAACAAACAAAAACGTAAAACTAACAAACAGGATAGGAAAACTTAAAAAGATAAGGAAAGCCAGCCAGCAACAGATTATGTAGTGGAGACTTTTTCCCTTAATTGGGGAGTATTTCAGATATAGAAAAAAGTTAAAAAAAAAAGCATAACAAATGCGTGCATGCACTCCACTTAGCTTAAGAAATAGAGCATTCAGTGGGTTAACGATCCTGCACTGCCCGTGAGCTGTCGTGTAGGTCTCAGGATCGGATCTGGCGTTGCTGTGGCTGTGGTGTAGGCTGGCAGCAACAGCTCTGATTGGACCCCTAGCCTGGGAACCTCCATATGCCACAGTGCGGCCCTAAAAAGCAAAAAAAACCCAAAAATCCTGTACCACAGCAATGACCCAAGCTGCTGCAATGACAATGCCAGATTCCAATCCACTGCACCACAGAACTTCCAGTTGTGCCATTTTTTTAAAAAATGGTAGTGGGGAGTGCCTGTCGTGGCTCAATGGTTAACAAATCCGACTAGGAACCATGAGGGTGCAGGTTCGATCCCTGGCCTCGATCAGTGGGTTAAGGACCTGGCGTTGCCATGAGCTGTGGTGTAGGCTGCAGATGTGGCTTGGATCCCGTGTTGCTGTGGCTGTGGCGTAGGCCAGAGGCTACAGCTCCAATTAGACCCCTAGCCTGGGAACCTCCACATGCTACAAGTGCGGCCCTTAGAAAAGGCAAAAGGACAAAAAAAAAAAAAAGGTAGTGGATAAAAGATTGCAATCCATTGAATAAAGTAAGAATTTGTGAGGCTACATTGATAACAATGAGTAAGGAAAAGTTCTTTCTTACAGTAGAAAGCCAGCTAACAAATTTAAAAGGAAAAACATAATTAGAAAATCATCTTTAGCAACCACTATAATGATAGTTGATTAGGACAAGATCATCAATAAATGCTCAAATTGATAGGTAAAAGTCTGAAAATAGGATATTTACATACTTAAATCACAGAAGACAAAATAATAAATTTACAAGGAGGAAAACTGGCATATATCATCTTAGCTATATGATCAAAGTTAACACTGCCAGTAATGGAACCAATCAATAGCATGTGCATCCTAATGTGATACACAAAGAACTCAGCATCATTTTCTAAGTATTATAACCCAAAGTGCATAAACCAAATTTAATCATGAAGAAACGACAAACACAAACTGAAGGATAGTCTAAAAAATAACGGGCCTGTACTCACCAAATTGTCAGTGTCATGAAAATACAAAAACACAAGAACTATTCAAAGATTAAAGGAAACAAGAGAAACACATCAACTGAATCAACACATGATCTTGAATATTCTTCCACTATAAAGGACGTTGTTAAGACTATGGCAAATGTAAGTGCTATAAGCTAGACAATAGTACTGCGTCACTGTCCCATTTTGATCACTGTACTACAGTTACATAAGAGAATTTCTTGTTTCAAAAAAAAGACATGGTTTTTCCTCAGTTGCCGCTAAGGTGCTTGGTTCTTCGAAGAAGCTAAGGCTGTACTGGGGTAAGGTTCTCGCTTTACCCGGCGACTAACACCGTGCCCTGCAGTGCCCTCCTAGCATCTGTCCGCACCATGGCCTCTGTCTCAGAGCTTGCCTGCATCCACTCTGCCCTCGTCTTGCACAACAATGAGCTGACAGTCACGAAGGATAAGATCAATGCCCTCATTAAAGTATCAGGTGTAAATATTGAGCCTTTCTGCCCAGGCTTGTTTGCAAAGGCTCTGGCCAATGTCAACATCAGGAGCCCCATCTGTACTGGGGGTGCTAGTGGACCTGCCCCAGCAGCTGGTGCTGCACCAGCAAGAGGTCCTGCCCTATCCACCACTGCTGCCCCAGCTGAAGGGAAGAAAGTAGAAACAAAGAAAGAAGAATCTGAGGAGTCTGATGATGATATGAGCTTTGGCCTTTTTGATTGAACTTCTATAACACATTCAGCAATAAAAAGCTAAGCTCTTTGCTGCTTAAAAATAAGATATGGAGCTCCCACTATGGTACAATGGGATTAGTGACGTCTCGGGAGCACCGGGACGCAGGTGCCACAGCTTCAGCCTAGGTCTCAATTTCAGCTTGGATCTGTTCCCTGGCCCAGGAATTCCATATGCTGCGAGGTGGCCAAAAAAGAAAAAAAAAGATACACCAGGAGCTCCCACTGTGGCAAGCAGGTTAAGAATATGGCGCAGTCTCTGTAGTGGTGCAGGTTCAATCCCCCGCCTGGTATAGTGGGTTAAGGATCCAGTGTTGCTGTAGCCATGGCACAGGTTGCAGCTGTGGCTCAGATTTGATCCCTTGCCTGGGAACTTCCACATACCACACTGAAGTATATAGGTGTTAAGGGGCATCATGACTGCAACTTACTTTATAACAGTTGAGAAAAAAATAATTCTAGGTGTGTGAAGAGAGACAGAAAGAAAGACAAATCAAATTCAGTCAAAAAAAAAAAAAAAAAGAGTTCCCGTCGTGGCACAGCAGGAACGAATCTGACTATCCGACTAGGAACCATGAGGTTGCGGGTTCGATCCCTGGCCTTGCTCAGTGGGATAAGGATCGGTGTTGCCATGAGCTGTGGTGTCCATTGCAGATGCGGCTCGGATCCCGCATTGCTGTAGCTGTGGCATATGCCAGCAGCTGTAGCTCCAATCAGACCCCTGGCCTGGGAACCCTCACATGCCACGGGTGCAGCCCCAAAATGACAAAAGCCAAAAAAAAAAAAAAAAAAGAATTTAGTAAAATGTTAACATTTAAGGAATCTGGATGGAGGGCATACACAAGTTCTTTGGACTATTTTTGTAAATCTTCCACAAGTCTGAAATTAGTTTTTATTTAAATGAACAAAAATACCCACACACTTACAAAGCTTTCTATGGAGAAAACAGACTGGGTAGGGGGTGGTGAGTGCAGAGTTAGAAGCAGCACTGGACCAATTAAAAGGATACTGTACATTATAGGCAGAGGTCATGAAAGAGAGCAGAGTAAGAAGCTCTAGGAATTGGACCTTTCACCAAAACAACTATTGAGGTGGCAGAAATGCCTGAAGCAACTATTTTGAAACTCTGGAATCGAGTCTAAGACTTTCCGTATCCAAAAAAGGGCTTATTGAGGAAAAAGGCTGGTAAATTTTAGTTAATTTCAGCATTTGGCATAGCACCTATCATCCTCCAGCTCCCAGACCCATGGTAGGCAGCAGTGGGAACAACAGCCCAAGATCCTGCTGCAGTTTGCTGGTGCAAGGGTTGGCAACAGGGATCCTATCCTCTAAAAATCAATATGATATGTTCTGATCACTGCTTTTGATTGCTGAAGAGCTGGCAAAGAGGCTGGCCATTGCTTCAACGCCTAAGGCTGAAGTGCTTTTCCTAGCAGAGTGAGACAAGATTATTTAAAGAAACAGAACGTTCTCTTTTTTTTTTCCTTTTCTTATTGGATCAAAGCATTTAAGGAAATTTCTGTCAAGATACTGACAGGATGGAGATAAAGAAAAGAATTCAGTGACCATATAAAGCAAGAAATATACTCTTGTGAGTTCCCTAGCAGCTTAGTGGGTTAAGGATCCAGCACTGTCACTTCTGTGGCTTGGGTCACTGCTGTGGCTTTTTTTTTTTTTTCCCCTCAAGGGCCACACCTGCAGCATATGGAAGTTCCCAGGCTGGGGGATCGAATGAGAGCCACAGCTGACAGCTTACATGCCACAGCCACAGCAATGCCAGATCCGAGCAGCATTTGCGATCTACACCACAGCTCACAGCAACACCGGATCCTTAATCCACTGAGCAAGGCCAGGGATCAAACCTGCAACCTCATGGGTCCTATTCGGATTTGTTTCCACTGCACCACAATGGAAACTCCAGCTGTGGCGTGATCTTGATCCCTGGCCTAGGAACTTGTGCATGCCATAGACATGGCCAACAATATATATATATATACTCTTTATAAATAGATGCTGGGGAATTACCATCATGGCTCAGCAGTAACGAACCTGACTAGTATCCTTAAGGATTCAGTTTCGATCCCTGGCCTTGCTCAGTGGATAAAAAATCCACCATTGTTATGAGCTGTGGTGTAGGTCACAGGTGTGGCTCAGATCCCACAGCATTTCTAAGGCTGTGGCATGGGCCAGCAGCTGCAGCTCTGATTGGACCCCTAGCCTGGGAACTTCCATATGCTGCGGGTTCAGCCCTAAAAAAAAAAAAAAAACAAACAAAAAAGGTAAGTCATTAAACAAATAGATAACTGCAGCTTTCATCAAGTAACAGCAGTAATCTCTAGGGAGGGAACAGAATCTGATTTCCAGAGTTACCACATTACAATACCAAAAAAAAATATTCCAGTTCTCAGCAAAAAATTACAAAGCATACAGGCACATGAAAAAATGTTCAGTATTGCTGATTATTAAAGAAATGCAAACCAAAACCACAATTACGGATCACCTCACACTGGTCAGAATGGCTATCACAAAAAGCCTACAAACCTGGACGTTCCTATGTGGCACAGCATATTAAGGATCTGGCATTGCTGCAACTGTGATGCAGGTCACAACTACAGTGCAGATTCAGACCCTTGCCCAGGAACTTCCACCTGCTGTGGGTGCAGCCAAAAAAAAGTCTACAAACAATGAACTCTGGGAGTTCCTGTTGTGGCTCAGGGGGTTCAGAACCCAACACAGTGTCCATGACAATGTGGGTTCGATCCCTGGCCTCACTAAGTAGGTTAAGGATCCTGCATTGCCATGAGCTGTGGTGTAGGTCACAGACATGGCTTGGATCTGGCATTGTTGTGGCTGTGGCACAGGCCAGCAGCTGCAGCTCTGATTCAACCCCAGCCTGGTAACTTCCATATGCCAAAGGTATGGCGCTAAAAAAAAAAGTCTGGGAGTTCCCTTCGTGGCTCAGTGGTTAACGAATCTGACTAAGAACCATGAGGTTGCGGGTTCGACCCCTGGCCTTGCTCAGTGGGTTAAGGATCCAGCGTTGCCATGAGCTGTGGTGAAGGTCGCAGACGCGGCTCAGATCCCACGTTGCTGTGGCTGTGGCGTAGGCCAGCAGCTACAGCTCCTGTTAGACCCCTAGCCTGGGAACCTGCATATGCCACGGGTGCGGCCCTAGATAAGGCAAAAAGACAAAAAATAACACTCAAAAATTCAGTAGAGAGGTTCAACATCAATTTGACCAGGCAAAAGAATCAGTGAACTTGAAGACAGGACAACTGAAATTACTCAGGCTGAGGAGCACAAAGGAAAAGGAATGAAGAAAAATGAACAGAGTCTAAGGGGCCTATGGCACACCATCAAGTGTACCAACATACATATTATGGGAGTCCCAGGAAAAGAATAAGAAAAAAAAAAATTTAAAGAAATAATCAAGAATGGACCAAATTGATGAAATACACGCATCTACACATCCAAGACGGTCAACAAATTTCAAGAGGATAAATCCAAAGATTTCCACACCAAGACACATTATATTCAAACCGCTGAAAAATAAAGAGACTATTCAAAGCAGCAAAAGGAAGTAAACCAACATATACGAGGGACTCTCACTGAGATTAATACCAATATCTCATCAGAAACCAAGGTAGGCCAGAAGACAGGGGATTATATATTTAAAGTGCTGAAGATAAAAACTATCAAGCAAGAATTCTAAAATGAAGGAGAAATAAGGAAATTTTTCAACAAAAGACAGTTCATCACTATTTGACCTGCCCCATAGGAAATGCTAAAAGTAAATGAAAGAGAAAGGTTGAAATGAAAGAATACTAGGTGGTATTTCAAAGTCATACAAGGAAATAAAGATCACTACAAAGCCTACAGAGATAAATATACAAGGTAGCATACTGTATTTTTGGTATGTAATTCCTCTTTTTGTTTAAGATTTAAAAGGACAAATGCATTAAACAATAATTATGAATCTACAGTAACAGCTACATGACGCGTAAAGTTGTAATTTGTGAAAATACCATAAAGGGAAATGGAGTTGGAAAGGAACAGAGTTAAGGCATGTTATTTTTTATTAATTGAGATATAATTGATATATAAC
Organism: Catagonus wagneri; assembly: GCA_004024745.2. Taxonomy (NCBI): domain Eukaryota; kingdom Metazoa; phylum Chordata; class Mammalia; order Artiodactyla; family Tayassuidae; genus Catagonus; species Catagonus wagneri. Next base: position 1,763,260 of record PVHT021183646.1, on the reverse strand, counting down.
ATTATATTCGTTTCGGGCATATAATGATTTATATTCATATAAAATGCAAAATGATCACAATAAGTCTAGTTTAATGTATGCTCATGAAGCTAAGTTAGCATCAATTTGCATTAGATTGCCATAACCTCAGGATATTAACTGCAATCCCAACAGTAATCACTAAAAAAATAACTCTTGGGAGGGGCCATGCCCATGGCACGTGGAAGTTCCCAGGCCAGGGATCAAACCCATGCCACAGCTGTGACCCAAGCCACTGCAGTGACGATGCTGGATCCTTGACTCACTGCACCACAGACCTCCAACTTTTAAAATATACAAAAAAAGAGTTCCTATGTGGCTCAGCGGGTTAAGAACCTGACATAGTGATTGTGAGGATGTGGGTTTAATCCCTGGCCTCACTCAGGGGCTTAAAGATCCCATGCTGCCACAAGCTGTGGCAGAGGCCTGCAGCTGCAGTTCTAATTTGACCCCTAGCCCAGGAACTTCAATATGCCGCAGGTGCGGCTATAAAAGAAAAAAAATACAAAAAAATAAGTGAAAAGGGAAACAAAATAGTACAATAGAAAAAATCTAACACAAAAGGTCGTATTGAAGGAATTGAGAAATAAAAAATATACAGAAAACAAACCGGACAAAAGCAGAAATAAACCCTTCATTATCACTAATCACTCTAAGTACAAATGGATTAAAGACACAGACTGGCAGAAAAGATGACAGGAAAAAAAGGCCAACTACATTCTGCTTACAAAGACTCACTTTTGTTTTTAATTTTTTTTTTTTTTTTTTTTGTCTTTTTAAGGCCACACCCGAGGCATATGGAGGTTCCCCGGCTAGGGGTCGAATTAGAGCTGTAGCCGCTGGCCTACGACGTCACAGCCATGCAGGATCCAAGCCGCGTCTGCAACCTACACCACAGTTTACAGCAATGCCAGATTCTTAACCCACCGAGCGAGGCCTGGGATGGAATCCGCAACCTCATGGTTCCTAGTCAGATCCGTTTCGGCTGCATCACAACGGTAGCTCCACAAAAGACTCACTTTAGATACAACACACAACAGGATGAAAATGATAGAATGGAAAAAGCTAATTCCATGCAAATAGTAACAAAAGGAGATCTGGTCAGACTGCACAACTATCAGACAAAAGAGAACTTAAGTCAAAAATTGTTAAAGAGACACAAAGGACATTTTATATTGATTTAAAAGGCCAATTAAGGAGTTCTCTGGTAGCTCAGGTTAAGGATCCAGGCTTGCCACTGCTGTGGCTTAGGTTGATGCTATGACTTGGGTTTGATCCTTGACCCAGGAACTTCTACATGCCCCATACATGGCCAAAAAAAAGTCAATCTATCAAGAAAACTATGAATACGTACACACCCAAACGAGAGCCCCCAATTTTAAGAATCTAAAACACTGATAGGGAGTTCCCATCGTGGCTCAGTGGTTAACGAACCTGACTAGGAACCATGAGGTTGCGGGTTCGATCCCTGGCCTCGCTCAGTGGGTTAAAGATCCCGCATTGCTGTGGCTGTGGCGTAGGCCGGCGGCTACAGCTCTGATTAGACCCCTAGCCTAGGACCCTCCATACGCAGCGGGTGCGGCCCTAGAAAAGGCAAAAAGACAAAAAAATTAAAAAATTAAAAAAAAATAAAAATAAAACACTGATAGGGAGTTCCTGCTGTGGCACAACAGGATCAGTGACATCTCTGCAGCACCAGGATGCAAGTTTGATCCCGGCCCAGCACAGTGGGTTAAAGGATCCAGCATTGCTGCAACTGTAGCATAGGTTGTGACTGTGGTCATATCTGATCCCTGGCCCAGGAATTCCATGTGCCATGGAGCAGCCAAAAAAAAAAAAAAAAAAAAAGCCTCCAACAGCCTATTGTGCAAACACAGAAAAGCTTACCTTCAGATTTGTATGAAGAGAAAAAAAAACTGAAAAAGAAAAACAAAATAAGAGGGAATAATATTTCTCCATTTCAGAACTTATTAGAAAGCTACAGTAATCAAAAGAGTGGTACTGGCAAAACAGACCTATCAACCAGCGGAACAGAATTAAGAGTCCACAAATAAATCTTTACACATATGGCCATTTGATTTTCAGTGTGGCTACAAAGAACAGTCAATGGAAAATTAACAAATGGCTGAGAAAACTGTATACCCACATGCAAACAAATGAAGCTGGACCCCACCACACTTCAGATACAAAAAATCAACTCAAAATGGATCAATGACCTAAGAGCTAACATAAGAGCTTAAACTACAAAGTCTTAGAAGAAAACAGGGTATAGCTTCAGGATCTTGGATTTAGCGCTAGATCCTTAGACAAAAACTATCTGCACACAGTTGTTTATAACAGCTTTATTTATGATGCCAAAACTTGGAAGCAATCAAGATGTCCTTCGGTAGTGAATGGATAAATAAACTGTGGTACATATAAACAATGATATATCATCCAGTGCTAAAAGAAAGAAAAGAGGCTATTAAGTTGTGAAAAGACAGAGGAATATCACTAAGTGAAAGAAGCCAATATGGAAAGGGTTACATATTATACAATTCCACTTATATGATATTCTGAAAAAGGCAAAACTACAGAGACAGTAAAAAGATCAACGGTAGCCAAGGGGTGGGGGAATGAATAGACAAAACACAGAGGATTTTTAGGGTAGTGAAAATAGTCTTTATATTGCTGCAGTGATGGACACACGCCATTAAATATTTGTCCAAACCTACAGAATATTCAATACCAACAGTGAATTCAAAGGCAAACTATGGACTTTGGGTGATCACGATGTGTCAATGTAGGCTCATCAATGTAGTTATAGAGTATGCACCACTCAGGTGAGAGATGTTGGTAACAGGGGAGGCTATGCACATCGTATGCACATCGTATAGAGGCTGGCGGGTATATGGGAAATTTCTAAACCTCCTTAATATTGCTGTGACCTTAAAAACTGTTCTGAAAAAATACTCCTTAAATTTCAAGAAAAAAGTTAACATTTGCAGCAACATGGATGGACCTAGAAATTATCATGCTAAGTGAAGTCAGTCAGACAATGAGACACTAATATCAAATGCTCTCTATCACTTACATGTGGAATCTAAAAGAGGGACACAATGAACTTCTTGGCAGAACAGATACTGATTCACAGACTCTGAAAAACTTAAGGTTTCCAAATGAGACAGGTTAGGAGGTAGGGGGATGCACTGAGGGTTTGGGATGGAAATGCTATAAAATTTGGTTGTGATGACTGTTGTACAAATATAAATGTAAAAAAATTCATTGAGTTAAAAGAAACAAGTTGAGATTAAGACAACAACAACAAAAGTGTAGAATTACCAGATGGCTCAATAATTCCAATCCTAGATATATAACCAAGAGAAATAAAAACATATGTCTAGTACAGCATGGTGACTATAGTTAAAAATACTGTATTGCATATTTTTAAGTTGCTAAGAGACTAAACCCTAAAAGTTGACATCACAAGAAAAAAAGAAATTTTGTAACTGTATATAGTAATGTATGTTAACTAGACTTGCTGTGGTGACTGTTTTAGAAAATGTACAAACACCAAATAATTATGAGGTACACCTGAAATTAATACAATGCTTTACATTAATTACATATCATTAAAAAACTATGTCTGGGGGGAGTTCCCGTCATGGCTCAGCAGAAACGAATCTGACTAGTATCCATAAGGATGCAGGTTCAATCCCTGGCCTTGCTCAGTGGGTTAAGGATCCGGCATTGCTGTGAGCTGTGGTGTAGGTCAGAGACATGGCTTGGATCCTGCCATTGCTACGGCTGTGGTGTAGGCCAGCAGCTGCAGCTCCAATTTGACCCCTAGCCTGAGAACTTCCATATGCATCGGGTGCAGCCCTAAAAAGACAAAAACAGAAAACAAAAAACCTATGTCTAATAGTCAACAAGGTCCTATTGCATAGCACAGGAAACTATATCCAATCTCTGAGACAGACTATGATGGAAAATAATACTTGAAAAAAAAAGGGAACCTGGGAGTTCTCACTGTGGTAAAGTAGGTTAATAATCCGGCTTGTCTCTGTGGAGGTGCTGATTCGATCCCCAGATGGGCACAGTGGGTTAAAGGACTCCTTGCCGCCGCAGCTACAGCACAGGTTGCAGCTGGGGCTCAGATTAAATCCCTAGCCCAGGAACCTCCATATGTTGTTCCATGAAAAAAAAAAAATTTTTTTTTTTGGTCTTTTTAGGGCCCCACCCACGGCATATGCAAGTTCCCAGGCTAGGGGTCAAACTGGAGCTGCAGCTGCTAGCCTATACCACAGCTACAGCAATGCCAAATCCTTAACCCACTGATCGAGGCCAGGGATCGAACCAGCGTCCTCATGGACACTAGCGGGATTCTTAACCCACTAAGCCACAACAGGAACTCCTGTTCCGTGAAATTAAAAAAACAAAAAAAAGGAATGTGTATATATGTATGTATATATATATATATATATGGCTGAGTCACTTTGCTGTACAGCAAAAACTGGCACAACAGTGAATCAATTATACTTTAAAAAAATGGAAAAACGGGAGTATTGGTAACAGAAAAAAAACTATGTATGCACAGAAATTTGTTCACAAATGTTAATAAACATTTCCTCCATAAACATAATGTAAAAACTATTGCCTTTCGAATGGATAAGCAACGAGATCCTGCTGTACAGCACTGGGAACTATATCTAGTCACTAATGATGGAGAATGACGGAGGATAATGTGAGAAAAAGAATGTATATATGTACGTGTGCCTGGGTCAGATTCACTTCCATTGTGGTACAGTGGAAACAAATCTGACTAGTAATCATGAGGTTACAGGCTCGATCCCTGGCCTCGCTCAGCGGGTTAAGGTTCCAGTGCTGCTGTGAGCTGTGGTGTAGGTCATAGATGTGGCTTGGATCCTGTGTTGCTGTGGGTGTTGCATAAGCCGGCAGCTGTAGCTTCGACTGGACCCCTACCCTGGAAACCTCCACATGCTGTGGGTGTGGCCCTAAAAAAAAAAAAGAAAATTGACAGAACACTTTACACCAACTATAATGGGAAAATAAAAATCATTTTAAACAAATTAAAAACAATAAACATAATACTATGTTCACTATTAATTACAGTCAAAAGGTGGAAACCCAGATGTCTATTAACAGATAAATGGTTAAACAAATTGTGATCTATACATACAACGGCATATTATTCAGAAGTACTGAAGTATTGATACATGCTACAACATGGATAAACCCAGAAAATATTATGTTTGAGTGAAAGAAGCTAGACACTAAGGGCCACACATTACATAATTCCATTTATGTGACATCCAGAATAGGCAAATCCATAGAGACAGAACGCATATTAGTGGTTACCAAGGACAGAAGGGAGAAAGAAGCAGGGAGCAATTGCTTAACAGGTAGAGGGCTTTCTTTAGGGGTGATGAAAATGTTCTGGACCTAGAGGTGGTAGTTGCACAACACTGTGAACATACTAAATGCCACTGAGTTGTTCACTTTAAAATGGTTAACTTTGTGTTCTATGAATTCCACCTCAACTTTTAAAAAAAGAAAGGGAAGGAGTTCCCGTCATGGCTCAGTGGTTAACGAATCCGACTAGGAACCATGAGGTTGCAGGTTCGATCCCTGGCCTCGCTCAGTGGGTTTGGGATCCAGCTTTGCCATGAGCTGTGGCGTAGGTTGCAGACGCGGCTCAGATTCCGCATTGCTGGGGTTGTGGCAAAGGCTGGTAGCTACAGCTCCTGTTAGACCCTTAGGCTGGGAACCTTCATACACCGCGGGTGCTGCCCTAGATAATGCAAAAAGACAAAAAAAAGGGAAAGGGAAAAATATTTTATTCTGTTTTTTAATTTTTTTGCTTCTTAGGGCTGCACCCATGGCATACAGAGGTTCCCAGAGTAGGAGCTGAATCATAACTACAGCCGCCAGCCTACACCACAGCTCACAGCAATGCCAGATCCTTAACCCACTGAACGAGGCCAGGGATCGAACACACAACCTCATGGTTCCTAGTCGGATTTGTTTCCACTGCACCATGATAGGAATTCCAGAAAAATATTTTATCTTTTTTATTACAGTTGATTTACAATGTCCTGTCAACTTCTGCTGCACAGCAACGTGACCCAGTTATACATTTACATACACTCTTTTTTTCACATTATCTTCCATCATGTGGGAAAAATTATTTTAAACAAAATCTTAAACTTCTCTACTCTTTTTAAAAACAGCATTACTGAGACACAATTCACATATCATACAATCCACTCATTTAAAGTGTAATATTTCTTTACTGTAGTCACAGAGATATGCAATCATCACCACACCTTGAAAACATTTTTATCACCTCTCTCCAAAAAACCCAGCACCCAGTAGCAGTCACTCTCCACTCTCCTTCCCCATGGCTCTGGTCAACTACTAATCTACTTTCTGTCTCCACAGGCTTGCCTATTCTGGACATTTCAAAGGCATGGAATCATATGTAGTCTTTTCTGACTGGCTTCATTCACTCAGCATGTTTTCAGGGAATTACCTTTAACTATCAATTTTGTGCCATGTATTAAAGTGTGAGGCAAAAAAGGAAGGACACTACTAAAGGAGCACTATGGAAAGAACTCAAAATTACTGAATACAATGACAGATCAAGAATCAAAAACAGAAATCCAGGAGTTCCTGTCGTGGCGCAGTAGTTAACGAATCCGACTAGGAACCATGAGGTTGCGGGTTTGATCCCTGGCCTTGCTCAGTGGGTTAATGATCTGGCATTGCCATGAGCTGTGGTGTAGGTCGCAGATGCAGCTTGGATCTGGCATTGCTGTGGCTGTGGCATAGGCCGGTGGCTACAGCTCCTGTTAGACCCCCTAGCCTGGGAACCTCCATATGCCATGGGTGTAGCCCTAAAAAGCAAAAAACAGAATTCCAGCTATGATGGATCTATATGAAATACAGACTGGAGTTCCCACTGTGGCTCATTGGAAACAAATCTGACTGGTATCCATGAGGATGCAGGTTCAATCCCGGGCCTTGCTTAGTGGGTTAAGGATCCCGCATTGCTGTCAGCTGTGGTGTAGGTCTCAGACTTGCCTCAGATCCCCCGTGGCTGTGGCTGTGGTGCAAGCCAGTGGCTACAGCTCCGATTCAACTCCTAGACTAGTAATTTCCATATGCCACAGGTGTGGACCTAAAAAGAAAAAAAAAGTATATATATATATATATATATATAAATATATTTATATATATATATATATACACACACATACACTAATAGATGTGAATCAAAATCATTATAAGATGTAGTAGAAATAATCAAATGAAGGTAAAGCAAATACATTAGGAAGAACAAACTGCTAGTCAAAGAACATTTTTCCTAACAAAGGTGTAGGAAAAGCAATCACGGGTTTAGTTAAAAGAAACAGGGAGAGCAAAGAATCACTGTCTTTGCGTATACAAATTCCTCCAGTCAGTGTTTCTCAAAACGTGGTCCCCAGACTATCTGCATCAAAATTACCTAACAACCTGTTTTTAAAAAAATCAGATTTCTGATCTGTGCCCCAGACAATCACCAAAGATGGGACAATGGAAACTACTTTTTATAAGTACTCCAGACGACTCTCACAAATACTAAAGTTTGAGAACTAATATCTAACACAGATCAACGCAAATGGTTAAATGTGCGTAAGAGACAAGAGAACTGTTAACAGCAGAAGAATGCATGAAAAAGAGCAAAGAAAAAAATTCTCAAGAAGAAAGTTTTTTGCACACAGTGCTGTTAGGAAAACATAAAATGATGTTTGAAAACGCTTGTGGATTTGATGTTGGAAAAAAATTCAAAATGTGTAAATATTCAAGTCATTGTAATATCTGTGAGGGTGTGATAGAAAAGCACTCATAAATATAAGATTGCATGGTAAAGAGAGCACACCTCAGATGCCCAAATGTTTGTAGATTGTGTTACACTATTTTTAGAACAAGTACAGTTATATTTAATTATCTCTATCCTAAACTCCAATAACCAAGACAAAACTTTCTGCTATAGTCATCTTTCTATGAACAACAGCATAAATTATCAAATATTATGTCAGATACTGACATACAAACTCAGGGTCAGGACATTTACTTTCAGATCAAGTTAACCCCTATTTTTATGTAAGACAGGTAAACAAGGACAGACAAAATTAGAGTTAAATTTCTCAAGACTAAGAGCATTGCATGATAAAACTCAAATTTCCCTGAAAACCACTAAAATGTCTTCAAGGATAGCCTTTATTATTCCAACTGCAAGCAAAGGTTCCTGAATTTGAAGTGTTAAGTTCTAACTCATAATTTTACTTCAGTGAGGAAAGTCCACTTTGCCTTAGCGGGGCTAAAGAAAAGAAGTTCACTTTTATAACTCTAAAAGGAGCTCACGAACAGAATGCAAAATTTGTCCACTTTCCCCGTAAAAGGCATCCTCCCCCAAATAACTCATAAACCTAATTAAAGCGCTAAATTCTAAAATCTCTTTGACTCATTTAGAATGTCTTACAATGCATTTGGAAACCCAATTATATTCCATCGAACATTAAGATGCAGATGTTTCAACATTTCCAGACATGATTCCCGAACACCTTGTAAATGAAACAAACTATACCAGGGGAACACTACCCCATGCAAATAAATTACATGGGAGGTTATGTTACTTTCAAAGGAAATTTTTTATTTATTATCAATATTTGGATTGATACATGAAGGTCCAGAAGCATCTAAAAACTCTTTTGGGCACCTTTTCAATTACAGCTTATGTTTCAAAAGTGAGAAAACCTGGAACTGAGCAAAGCCTTAAAGCAGATTGTGTGTGGACTTCTTCTTTAAGGTCTCATTTTCTCCCCAAAAAGCAGTCAATCAATATTCATCATTAAATTCCAACTCCCTAAACATCTCTCACATGTTCAGCGTGGCCTCCTCACACAAGTCTAGTGCAACCTACCCACACATACATACACACACCAAAGTCTCCAAGTCACCCATACTGGCACAACAGCCTCTCAACATGCATCTGGTTCCTAATCAAGAGCCATTCTTCTTGACACTGCCTACAATCTTTTTCCATTTCTAGCACAATATTCACTATTCATAACAACAAAAGAAATAAGTTCCTCTTCCCTAACCGCAGAGAGATTCTCTAACTCTATACACCTCCCCCGCCTTATTCTCTGCCTTGCCTTTGTTATTCAAAAGGTGCAGGGTCTGGGAAAATCTCACTCACCTCATGCTATAGGCACCAGCACCCAGTTCCTGGCCGATCCCGGATAGACTAGCATCAAAGTCCTGCACCAGCCCGGATTCAATCACCTCATCCGCCAGAGGCAGCTTCAGAGCCCAGGCCATCCTGGCTCCTTCCTTGCCCCAGAAGACACCGTTTCTTGTACAAAGGCGAGTAGTGTTTCTACCCAACGGGGGCAAGACTGCAAGAACTGTAGAAAACTACAAACCAAGATCTTCCACGCAGTCCCCAGGAGCCACCCCCAAGCCCGATCCCCCTGCCCACACAATCTCCCGAACCCTGGGCTCCTCGCTCTTGGCCTCCCTGACTTCCAAAACCCCTTCCCACCAGCTCTCTGCAACAGCGAGAGGGCCCTTTGACTTAACTCTTCCAGACTGCCAAAAGGCAACCCTGGACTCCCCGGACTCCCTCGTGCTCGCGGTGATCACTCGCTGCTTTCCAAACAGAACAGCAGCAGCAACCCGCCGCCCACTCAGCGCTCCCACGCCGCTTTCGCACCTTTTCCCCCGCCCCTTTCTGCTGGAAGCCCCCTCCCTCCCAGAATCCACTCTCTCTTCCCCCTCCAGGCCTCGCTTCCGGTCAGTCCCAAGATCACTTCCGGTCACCCCCTCTCACTCCCACGGCTCTTAGAACTAAATCTAGGTTTCCGCGGAGCTGACTCCCCGCCCTCTGCAGCCCCCCAGGGCTTCGAAACAAGGATGGAGAAAATCCAGCGCCGGCTTGAAACCCTGACTCGCCAGGCTTCTCCACGGCCCGCCGTCCCAGCGCCAGCCAATCATGGCGCCCTCTTCCTTCGTCCGTCCGGCGACCATGACGTCACGCTGACGTTAGCCAATGAAGAAGCGATTTCGCCGGCCTCGGCCGTGTAGATAGGCTAGCTGCGCCGCGGCTCTCCGCCCCCGGAGTTGGGCAGAGCGATCTGGAAAAGGTAGCTGCGTGTGTCGGTTGGCCTCGTTTAAATGTCCCGACTTGTAACTACCTGAGTTAAGGCGTCTGCTAAGTGTCCAGTCGGCGCCCTAAGGCACTCTAGTCTTACTGAACCCACACGATCCCTGGCTGACTCCTGACTGTTACACAAATGCTCCTAATAAGAGCTCGTTTCCTCCGGAAATACTCTCCTTAAACTCACCTCTCCAGAGGTCAAGACTGTTAAAACCCTACTTCCGTCGATAGTTTTTATCTTCCACGTCCTCTGTAATACTTTTCTACAGTTTAAAACGACCGTCTGGGAGTTCCCATCGTGGTGCAGGGGAAACGAATCCGACTAGGAATCATGAGGTTGCAGGTTCCATCTCTGACCTTGCTCAGTGGGTTGAGGTGTTGCCGAGTCGTTGCCCTGAGCTGTGGCGTTGGTGGCAGACTCGGCTTGGATCCTGCATTGCTGTGAACCGCGGTGTAGGTTACAGACGCGGTTTGGATCCCGGGTTGCTGTGGCTGTGGTGTAGGCGGGGGCAGCTGTAGCTCCGATTCCACCCCTGGCTTGGGAACCTACATGTGCTGCGTGTGTGGCCCTAAAAAGAAAGACAAAAAAGAAAGAAAGAAACGACAGAGATTGACATAAATTTCACAGCACGCCCACAGTTTCAGCCCGAGTCTTCTTTGAGGGCTCTGGCTTATCCATCTTCTTACCTTAATAAGCTTGGAATCTAATTCTGGTTCATTCCCAAATCATTTATTATCTCTTTAAACCATTTCCTCCCCCTAAGCCAGTTTTATCTCAAAATATATGTGTGTGTGTGTGCGGGGGATGATGGTCTTGGACTCAAGAGATGAAAAGAGATGTCATAATCAAAATCCTTTTTATTTTTTTGCTTTTTAGGGCCCCACCCGCATGCGGCATATGGAAGTTCCCAGGCTAGGGATGGAATCGGAGCTGTAGCTGCCAGCCTACACCACAGCCATAGCAACCCAGGATCCTAGCCTTGTCTGTGACCTGTACCATAGCTCATGGCAACGCCGGATCTTTAACCCGCTGAAGAAGGCCAGGGATCAAACCTGCATCCTCATGGATCCTAGTTAGGTTCATTACCACTAAGCCATGACTGGAACTCCCAAAATCTGTTTTAATTTTTTAATTTATTATTGTTATTTTGATTTTCAGGGCCACATCTGCAATGTATGGAAGTTTCCAGGCCAGGGGTTGAATCAGAGCTGTGGTGTAGTTCGCAGATGCGGCTCGGATCCGGCATTGCTGTGGCTGTGGTGTAGGCTGGCAGCTGCAGCTCCGGCTGGACCCCTACCCTGGGAACCTTCATATGCCACAGGTGTGGCCCTAAAAAGCAAAAAAAAAAAAAAAAATGGTGGAGCAGAAAAATATACTGCATGTGGGAACTAAGGACATGATGGAACCACTGAATGAGACCTAGATTTCCACCACCAGAAAGATGCCACTTAAATAATTATTCAGTAAATGTTAGTTCAAGTCTCCCACTAGCCCATTCCTATTTCTCTGCTAAGATAGAGTTGGTATTATTATTATTATTATTATTATTATTATTATTATTATTATCATCCTGTTTAAAAACACTAGCTTACCTGGTTTGATGTGCTATGGTGTTAGTAGCACTTCTGTTTTTTTTAATAGCCACACCTGTGGCATGTGGAAGTTCCCTGGCCGGGGTTGAATCTGGCCTGCAGCTGTGATCTGCGCTGCAGCTGCAGCAACACGGAGTCCTTTAACCCACTGCATTTCTAACAGTGCTTCTGCAGTGACCCGAATCACTGCAATTAGGTTCTTAACCCACTGAGCCACAGCAGGAACTCCTAGTAGCTCGTTAATATACATATAGTCTAAAATTTTGGGGTCTTTTTTGTTTGTTTTTGCTTTTTAGGGCCTCAGATGTGGCATATGGAAGTTCCTAGGCTAGGGGTTGAATCAGCTGCCGGCCTATACCACAGCCACAGCAATGCGGGATCCAAGCCATGTCTGCAACCTACACCAAAACTCACAGCAACACCAGATCCTTAACCCACTGAGCGGGGCCAGGGATCAAACCCAGGTCCTCATGAATACTAGTAGGGTTCATTAACCACTGAGCCACGACGGGAACTCCTGGTAACATTTATGTTGAGTGATAGGTCTGTGGGTGATTATTTCATCATTATGCTTCATAACTCACCAAAAAAAAAACTGTATTCCTGAATATGTAACAAATATTACATAACTTAGCAGCTGAGCCAAGAACTACAGTCCAGGTCTTTGATTTTCTTAGCTGGGCTTTGCCTTCAGTGGCGTCTCCCTGTTCCTGGTGCCCTAGGAACTACATAGTTGCAGAGTTAATAATAGCTAATAATAATGACAGACTCATTTACTGAGCCCTTACTAGGTACCAAGCCCTGACTAGGTGCTCTGTGGATATTATTTTATCCTCACATCAGCCCTGTAAAGAAGGTACCATTTTTATTTATTTAAAAAAAATTTTTTTGTTTTTTTAGGGCCGCACCTGTGGCATATGGAGGTTCCCAGGCCACCACAGCCACAGCAACATGGGATCCAAGCCACGTCTGCAACCTACACCATAGCTCATGACAACACTGGATCCTCAATCCACTGAGCGAGGCCAGGGGTCGAACCTGCGTCCTCATGGATGCCAGTCAGATTCGCTTTTGCTGAGCCACTATGGGAACTCCAGGAAGGTACCATTTTTAGATTCATTTCATGGATAAGGAAACTGAGGCTCAGAAAAATTAATTGGCTTACCCAAGATCACCCAGTGGTGAAGCATGACTGACTGACCTTGCAGTATGGGCATGTAACCATCATGCCATGCTGTCCCTGTAGATGGTTATAACCTTAGAAAATATGTTTTCTGCTACTTTTTTCTTTCAGAGATGAATTTTGAAGCTTGTGGAAGGGAGAGGTATGAGTTTCCAGAAAATTGTTCCCATGAAGGAACATTGGGTGAAGCATCTTTTTTCATCCAGAGAAAAAGAGCTCAAAGATTATAGATTTAGGAGTTCTATCGTGGCGCAGGGGTTAACGAATCTGACTAGGAACCATGAGGTTGCAGGTTCGATCCCTGGCCTTGCTCAGTGGGTTAAGGATCCAGCGTTGCCGTTAGCTGTGGTGTAGATCGCAGACACGGCTTGGATCCCGCGTTGCTGTGGCTATGGCACAGGCTGGCAGCTTTAGCTCCAATTCAACCCCTAGCCTGGGAACCTCCATATGCCACTGGTGCAGCTCTAGATAAAAGCCAAAAAGACACACACAAAAAAAAGAGAGAAAGAGAGAATAGATCTAAAAGAAAACAACAAATATTAATAGTAATGTTTGGGAGAGAGAACCATACTAGGTGTTTGGAAGACATAGCCATATGTCTGGAATCTGGAATCCTGTCCTCTGGAAAATATTTAGAAAAAGACATACATGTATTTCTTGGAAAGGTTTGAAAGTTTTAATTCGGAATGAAAACAAAGATTTCACAAAGATTCCTCCTTGCCATTTATTAATTCTAAAACAAAATGAAAGATGACTCCTAAGACTTGGCCCTTCCCAAGTGATCAGGTTTGAGATTTGGGTCATTGAGCCCAGGTTTCCCCTGACAGGAGAAAACCTTAGAGAATGAACCTATCTACAGAACAGAAACAGACTCACCAACAAGGAGAACAGATTTGTGGTTGCCAAGTGGGAGGGGAGGGGAAGTGGGATGGACTGGGAGTTTGGGGTCAGTAGATGCAAACTATTAGATTTAGAATGGGGAGCAATGGGGTCCTGCTCTATAGCACAGGGAACGATATCCAATCACTTGGGATAGAACATGATGGAAGACAGTATGAGAAATGGAACGTATTTGTATATAAAACTGAGTTACTTTGCTGTACAGCAGAAATTGACAGAACAGTGTAAACCAACTACAATATTTTTTTTTAAATAAAGAAAACCTTAGATTGTTTACCCCTGGAATTCTGTGACCAGGACGGAAGTGGACTTTTCCCTCTTCTTCCTTCCCCAGTGTAACTATGCGTGAAATTGGAGTGCCTGGTCTGGAAATGAATTCAAGGGCAGCCGTGGGGGCTCTGCCGCCGAGAAAAGATCACCAGGTATTCCCCTGGAAATCCAGCAACATCTATCAATAAACCAAATTTTTCTACCCAGAAATTCATGCCACAACAAAAATCATAGTTCCTATTAGACATAAGAAATATAACTAATTAACCAGAGCGCCTGCGGCACAGAGCCCCAAGTTCAGCATTCTAGACCACTGGACTCCCTGTAAAGGGTTCGTTTCCCGAGATGAGGTCCTGAAACTAGAGACTGTTTGTTTATTTATTTATTTGCTTATTTTTGTCTTTTTAGGGCTGCGCTCTCGGCATCTGGAGGTTCCCAGGCTAGGGGTCGAATCGGAGCTGTAGCTGCCGGCCTTCACCACAGCCACAGCATCATCTGATCCAAGCTGTGTCTGCAACCTACACCACAGCTCACGGCAACGCCAGAGCCTTAACCCACTGAGCCAGGCCAGGGATCAAACCTGCAACCTCATGGTTCCTAGTGGTTCATTAACCACTGAGCCACAACTGGAAGTCCGCTGAAACTAGATATTGTTTAGATGGAATATAGCAGGACCTACCCTGGTGAGTGTAAACATGTAGAAATCCTCCCCAAAAAATCAGGACAAGGAGCTCCCACAAGTGCACAACTGGATTGGAGCCTTCTTGGAAGTGCTGGGACATGGGTTTGATCCCCGGCCTGGCACAAATGACATAAAACATGGGTTAAGGAGCCGGCATTGCTGCAGCTTCAGGTTATGTTGAGACGGCATCTCACATCTGATCCCTGGCCCAGAAGCTCCATATGCTGTGAGGCAGCCAAAAATGAAAAAAAAAAAAAAGGGCCCACTCTGTATGGAGTGAGGTTAAGCACAGAAGCTTTAGAGGCAGCCCACCTTGGTTTAAGACTTTGTTCTGTAGCTCACAAACAAAGCTACCCTGAAAAGATTCCTCATCTTCTCTGTGCCTCAATTCCTTATCTGCAAAATGGGTTTAATAATAGTTCTTAGTGGAGAGTTCCCGTCATGGCTCAGCAGTTAATGAATCTGCTGGATGCAGGTTTGATCCCTGACCTCACTGGGTGAGTTAAAGATCCCGTGTTGCTGTGAGCTGTGGTGTAGGTTGCAGACGAGGCTCAGATCCCGAGTTGCCGTGGCTGTGGCTGTGGCCGGCAGCTGTAGCTCCGATTCGACCCCAAGGCTGGGAACCTCCAGATGCCGTGGGTGAGGCCCTAAAAAGCAAAAAATAAATAAATAAATAAAATTCTTACTGTATAGCTTACGGTGAGAATTAACTGAAGTAATACATGTCAAGTGCTTATGGTCAGGTGTTTATAAGAGGCGTTCCCTTGTAGTGCAGCAGGTTAAGGATTCAGCCTTGTCAGTGCAGTGACTTGGGTTGCTGCTGTGGCTCAGCTTCCATCCCTGGCCCGAGAACATCCACAGGCCACAAAAAACAACACAAAACAAAAATAAAATAAATAAAGGAGAAGAAGAAGAAGAAAGTCAGTTACTGTTGCTGGGTTCCCAAATTAATCACTGGGCATTTTCCTCCAGGTACAGGAAGAAACCATTATCCAGGCAGGCTTTTTTGAGGGATTGACTATCTAGCTTTAACTCTTCCCATATTCCTACATTCCAGACGGGGAGACTTTGATGCCCATGGCTTCTTTGATGGACCCGGTAGTTGAGAAAAAGGGCATATGAAGAGGAGGATGGTCTAAACCTTGCACAGTTAATGCTGACTCCTCTGTACCTGCTTTCTTCTAGTAGCTTGACATCAGGGACTCAGCTCTTACTGTTTCCTTGAAAGAGAGGGTAGAGGAGTTCCCGCTGTGGCTCAGTGGAAACAAACCTGACTAGTATCTGTGAGGATATGGGTTCGATTCCTGGCCTCGCTCAGTGGGCTAAAGATCTGGCATTGCCGTGAGCTGTGGTGTAGGTCAAAATGAAGCTTGGATCTGCTGTTGTGGCTGTATCGTAGGCCGGCAGCTGTAGCTCTGATTCGACCCCTAGCCTGGGAACCTTCATGTGCCGAAAGTGCAGCCCTGGAAAAAAAAAAAAAAAAAGGAAAGAGAGGGTAGGGGAGTTTCCGTCGTGGCTCAGTGGTTAATGAATCCGACTAGGAACTGTGAAGCTGCGGGTTCGATCCCTGGCCTCGCTTAGTGGGTTAAGGATCTGGCGTTGCCGTGAGCTGTGGTACAGGTTGCAGACGTGGTTCAGATCTGGCGTTGCTGTGGCTGTGGCATAGGCTGGCAGTTGTAGCTCCGACTGGATCCCTAGCCTGGGAACCTCCACGTGCCGCAAGTGCGGCCCTAAAAAAAAATGACAAAAGAAAAAAGAAAGAAAGAAAAGAAAGAGAGGGTAGAAAATGCATGAACTTATCTGACATTTACCAAGCACCTGTTCCGTGCCCTTGGCCTGGGTACTGAAGAGGCACAGCCTGGTGTGGACAGCTAATATCAGGATTGTGAGATCTATTTAGAGATAAGTGCAGGCTTCTGTTTCATTTTTGGCCCCATTGTTTCAGAGTGCTGTAAAGCTCCTCTGATCCCTAAACGTGACATCAGAATCTTAAACATCTCTTGTCCCTTGGGTGGAGGTAGGGGGGATGGAACATGATCTAGAACCCGATACCGTGCCTGGCTCAGGAATGCCGACTGGGTGGAAGCAGAGGTGATGCCTTGTTCTTACCAGATTAGATTATGTCTCCCAGACCTCAGCTACATCAGGGGGTGGAGGGAGGTTGAGAGAGGGTTTCCGGGGGGCACAGACTGAACCCTGCTCCTAGGAGGAAGGGACGCTTCTCACAGCCATGCTCTCCCAGCTCTGAGCTCGAGTGGCAGGCCTGCCCATAATATCTGCAGGCCTGGGGAAAAGCACAAAAGAAGATCCAATTACTACACAGATAAATTGTTTTTTTGGCTGCACTGGCAGCATGTGGAAGTTCCTGGGGCAGGGGACGAACCCAAGCCACAGTAGGGACCAGAGGTGTTTCAGTGACAATGCTGGATCCTTAACCTGCTGTGCCACAAAGGAACTCCCTAATTTTTTTTTTTTTTGTCTTTCTCTTTTTAGGGCCACACCCACAGCATATGGAGTTTCCCAGGCTAGGGGTACAATTGGAACTGTAGCTGCCAGCCTATGCCAGGGCCACAGCAATGCGGGATCCGAGCTGTGTCTGTAAACTACACCACAGCTCACGGCAACGCCAGATCCTCAACCCACTGAGCGAGGCCAGCGATCGAACCTGCATCCTCATGGATTCCAGTCCAGGTTTGTTAACCCCTGAACCACGATGGGAACTCCACTCTAAATTTTTATAAAGCATAAATCAACCTAATCATGACTGTTCTAGCCTCCTATTACAATAAGCATACCTTCATAAAGACCTAGAAGGCCAAGTTTGAATTCGGACTTCTAGGACTCCTTGAAGTTCTAGGCTAGAATGTGCCCCAGTCCTGGACCCCAGCCTGCAGCCTGCCTTCTCTTCCCCTTTGCGGCCTGCCTCACACTGCAAAGGGCTTTATGTATTTTGTATAGGCATCTGGCCTGCACAGCCAACTTCCATCCACATAGCTTTCTGACAAACAGCTGCCCCTTGGTCACCTCTTGGGTCCAGGGGTGTACTTACCAACATCACAGTCTTAGCATCAGGACCCAGGGAAGAGGGGCTGGGAAGTGGGCTTGGCAGGAAATTCTGGGGTCCTAGGTACCAGAGGGTGGTCTAGGAGAAAGGGCACCCTTGATACTGCACCCTGTGGGGAGAGCCCCGGCTGGTGGGCCCCGGCAGGGAAGGAGGCATCTAGGACACTGACCCTGGCCCTCTTGCAATGGGGTTTTCCAGGCTACATGCTCTGGCAGCAAAGACAGGTCCTCCCCTGGTGTCTGACGCTGATTCCCTTATATCACCTGAGAGGAAAAACAGAAACAAGCAGACCAGTACAAAATAAAAAAAAAAAATACTGTTTATTCCACACAACTACATCAAGTGCTTCTGCTCCCTTCCTCACCCTACCCCCCCACTCCAGCTCTCAGCCGACTTTGTCCTGCATGGGGGTGGGGGCTGGGGGACGGGGCAGTCAGAACCTCAGTGACAGAGCCTGGCCTCTGAGACAGGATGGGAATCTAGGCATAGGAAGGTCACTGGATTTCCAAGGACACAGAAATGTCAAGGGCTCTCCTTCCGAATTCAAATGTATTCCTCAGTTTATTGGGCCCAGTGCTTTCCCTGGGCCCCATCTGGATAAAATGCCATGATTATCAGGGCAGGGCCAAAGGTTCCAGCTGATTCATTAAGCCCTAGAAAGTTTTGGTCTTTGAAACAAAAACAAACAAAACCACATGCAAATAGTTAAGCCATTTCTGCCCTCCTCCTGCCTTTCCACCGCCAAGAAGCCACGGAGCTCTGGCTTATAACCAGAAAGGTGCTTTCAAAACAAAATTGCTATTGACGCCCTTCAGAGCCTGATGCTACTCAAAACAAAAATAAAAACAAACAAAACAGAAACCCCACCTCAGGGCCAAAGCTACCTGGGGTGGGGTGGGGGCCAGGACAGAAGGGGAACCAGAGCAGAGATCAGGCGGGCGAGCTCTGCTCTGGGCACATTTCAGGGACGCCCTCTACCCCCCTGCCTGGGGAATTCTGCCTGCTAGCATTCTGCCCTTGGACTCATTCCTCTGAAAGACCAACCCATCATTCCAACAGAGGAAAACACGGTTTACTTCTAGCTCAGCTTTGGGAAGACAGATTTAGACACGGGAGGAGCTGAGAGAGCAGGGCCAGGCCTAATTTAGAGCAGCAGTTCATCAGCTTTTTCCTGCCACAACACAGGACAGATGGTGCCCTCCGGCACATCCACTGCCATGGACACACCCTGGATTTTATGCTATTCCCAGGGCACCGGCCTCCACCCACTTGTCACTCTCCAAAAAAGAAAGCATGTCTGAACACACAGGTTTGACTATAAGTCACTGAATCTTTACAAAACCTGGTACTTTATTCTTATCGAAAACTTGTTTACAACCCCCCTCTCAAGTAAGCTCAAGTCATCTCACTGAGAAAGGTTGATAACCCTGACCTTGAGGGTGGAGCCTCACCTTTGGAGCCTTGAGGGGCTGGGGCGGTCAAGGTGCCCACCTGCTTCCTCACCCCTGGCCACACTCAGGCAAGGCTGGTTGATCAGAATGCAGTGGGGGTGGAGTGTGTGTGTGGCAATTGGACACACAACTGCCCACTCACTGGCAGGGCTACCAAGCGGGTGGCCACACTGGCACTGAAGGGCCTGGGAGGGCCCAGCTGCAGGCAGAAAAGGAAACACGGCCTGCCCAAGGAAGCAGGGCCAGGGCCCCACAGAGGTGGCGACGTGCCTTCACCCAGCAGCCACTTCTTCAGGGTTTATCGTGTGAGGGGTTGTGGGGGGCAGCCGGCCCTGAAAGGACAGGAGTTCTGAAAAGAGGAGGTGGCGGCCCCTGGGACTTGGGATTAAGTCTAGTCTACACAGCAAGTCTGGGCTCACCTCAGCATCTCCTGACCTCCTGGAGTCACAGACTTGAGTTGCAGGGAATGTCCGGCCCCAGGGAGCTGGGAAACTCATTTCACAGCTCAGATGAGATGCCAGCCCCCAACGCACCAGAGCCACCCTCTCTGAAGGCAAAACCCGACCTGCCCCAGGGGTATTCTCGACTCAGAGGCACACTGGGCGGCGGGCGCCCACGCAAACGCATGGTCTGACTCTGGACAAAATTAAGATTTCTCCTCCAGCATCCAAGACTGCAAGTCACCAAGAGTGAAGTCACCTGCCACAAAAAGACCTTCGCGGTTACCATCAGCTTTTTTTGGATGTTGCCTTTTCCCCAGGGCCTGGCTGTCTGGCGTCTTGTTTAATTTGCCGCTTCTGAGAAGGCCCTAGGACTGAGTTGGGGGGCGAGTATGAGGATAAGAGAAAAAGAGTCAGCATTCCTTTCCTCATTTTTCTCCTGGATGCCTGCTTGGTTGGGCAGAGACACTTTCCAGGCTGCAAATTCTCTCTCTCTCTCTTTTTTTTGCTTTTCAGGGCCACATCTGCAAGTTCCCAGGCTAGGGGTCAAATCAGAGCCTCAGCTGCCAGCCTACACCAGAGCCACAGCAACACCAGATCCGAGCCACGTCTGCAACCTACACCACAGCTCACGGCAACACCAGATCCTTAACCCACTGAGCAAGGCCAGGGATCGAACACCGCAACCTCATGGTTCCTAGTTGGATTCGTTAACAGCTGCGCCACGACGGGAACTCCCAGGCTGCAAATTCTCTTAACCCACACACCGTGTTGATGCGGAGAAGGCCATTAAAATCTGAGAGGATGGCATTATTTGCTAAGTTCCCAACCTTCTATAGACCCAGGTTAACTCCAGGTCAGCTAGAGTTTGCTATTGCTTCCTTCCAACCTGGGCTGCCAAAGAAAAGGTTCTGCTTTAGTGCAATTTTCCGAACCAGGGAGAGATGGGAAAGGAGATCACGTGTTCTGGCCCCAGGGCTGTGGGAACTTTCTGACCCTGAGGCCGAGACAGATATGGAGTCTGACCTTCTAAGCAGCACATCACACTTTTCAGAACTGTATCTCTTAGGTTCTTTCAGGGGACACTGTGCCTGCAAGGCACAGGGCGGGTGGGTGAGGCTGCGGTCTCATTAGACGGATGAGCTGCCAGTACCTGCCCTGGCACACAGAGGAGCAAAGGAGAGTGGAGAGGATGCCTTTGAAAACAACAGCTAACAAGAGCCAGTGGTCCTTGGAGGCTCTCGCAGCCCTGCCCCAAAGATGGAGGGGTTCTGGAGCCCAACCAGAACTCACCCTTCAAAAACCACGTTAGCAAAGTGCTTCTTTAAGTGACACCACAAATGCCCTCCCTCGGCGTGACCAGCCCCAAGCCTGGAGGGTC
Organism: Catagonus wagneri; assembly: GCA_004024745.2. Classification (NCBI taxonomy): domain Eukaryota; kingdom Metazoa; phylum Chordata; class Mammalia; order Artiodactyla; family Tayassuidae; genus Catagonus; species Catagonus wagneri. Next base: position 1,742,074 of record PVHT021183646.1, on the reverse strand, counting down.
TCGGGGTGGGCCCCAGTGCCCTCCCCAGGATAGGAACACTACCGGGGAAGAGGCGGGAGGCAGCTCACGCGCGTGCGCACAGTGGAGTCTCACAACCCAGGACGAACAGCCGCACGCGGCAGAGTGACAGGTGCTGCAGCAGCGGGGGTGGGGGGGCTACGGCCGGATGCCAAGGGAAGGTACAAAGTGCTGAAACACAGGGCTGGGGGCTGAGCCCTAAGGGATCTGAAAGACATTCAGCTTGCTGGTGTTCTTGAGCGTCTGGCGCCGGTTGCAGAACCAGACCCGCACGACCTCCCGGTCATAGTTGAGCTCCTTGGCGATCTCGGTGATCTCCTGGCCTGTGGGCAGTGGGTTCTTCTCGAAGTAGGCATTGAGAGACTCTATGGCCTGGGGGGTAAAAGAAGTGCGGCGCTTGCGTTTCTTGGAGGGCTCGCCTCCCACAAACTCCATCAGGTTTTGCTGGCCTTCCTGGTTCCGGAGCTCGGCTTCATTCAGCCACTTCTCCAGCACTGGCTTCAGCTTCTGGGCGCTTTTGGGCGTGATGTCCAGCTTCTCGAACCTGTAGACAACGCAAGTCCAGGAAGGGAGAGTGAGAGCGTCTGACTCCCCGTGCTGGGCCCGAGCACGGTCCGCAAAGGGCCGCTCCTCTCAGGGCTGGTCCCCTCGCCACCCCCGTCCAGATCCCCTGACTTTGCCAAGCCCAGACTCTTGCTGGCTGAGCCTGGATGTGACTACAGAATGCCTAACATGGAGTTCCCGTTGTGGCGCAGCGGAAACAAATCCGACTAGGAACCACGAGGTTGCGGGTTTGATCCCTGGCCTTGCTCAGTGGGTTAAGGATCTGGCGTTGCTGTGAGATGTGGCTTGAATCTGATGTTGCTGTGCCTGTGGGGTAGGCTGGCAGCTGTAGCTCCAATTGGACCCCTAGCCTGGGAACCTCCATATGCTGCAGGTACAGCCCTAACAAGCAAAAAGAAAAAAAAAAAATTAAAAAAAAGGAATGCTTAACATGGCCCTGTAGTCCAAGAGTCACTCGTCTACAGAGTTGGCAGGCAGATGAAACCTTCCCTGAGCCATACGGGTGTCTTGTTTGAAACTCTCTGCTACCCCTCCTTTAATACTGGCACCAGAACCAGTCTGCTGCCCACAGAAAAGTCAGCTACATCATTTATACTCATGAGAGGGGGAAATGGGACCATGATAAGGGTGATTATGGCTTATAACTGAGAACCAAGCCAGAACTGAAGTTCCCATTTTGGTGACTGATTTCATAATCCTGTGCCTCTAGGATTCCTAAATGGATTAGGATCCAGGATTGCCCAAAAAGATACTATACATGCTCGGGATTGGAGGGTAAACTTCAGACGACCCTCAGAAAGACTTGGCCATTCGAGGCATTCATGTCTACCCTTCAAACAGCCTTCCTTATCTGGAAGAAGGCAGGAGCAAGGGAGAACATGCAAAGGGGCCAGATACCTGTGTCTCTATGCAAGCCTTTGACCTTGAACAGGGCAGCCTCACTCACCGGCAGATGGCTGACTGGCTGTAGGCTGGGCCTTCCGTCGCGGTCAGAGCCTGACCCACCTGGGTCTGGGTAAGGCCCAGGGATAGCCGCCGGATCTTAAAGTTCTTGGCAAATTCCCGGATCTCTTCTAAATTGATTCCGTCCTCATCCAGACTCGGGGTATGTGGCTCTAGGCCAGAGGGAGAAGGCAGGGGTGAGGGTGTGAGAAAGATAATCATCACTGCTTATCTAGCCCGGTGGCCTAGCCTGGTGCCGCAGGAATAAGGACATCTGGCAAAAGGCCTGTGTACCCTTAATACCCTCATCACCCCTGTGCCCAAGATTAATAAGACTTGGGAGCAAGGGGCCGGGGCCAACGTGTCTTGAGATGGTAGTCTGTTTTCAAGTTCTTCTGGCTCTAATTGTTGACCCTTCCCCAGCCAGCCTCCCAGCCAACGCCTGGCCCCAAGCACACCTGCTGGCCATCCACATTCCTCAAACACTGGGCGAGAGACCACAGGAGAGACAGCCAATGGCTTGGCTTCTCAGAGAAGCAGCCAGACAGCTGGCTAAGCAGCTTCCACTGTCGTCATGCCTAGAATCCAGCTCAACAGAAGGAGACTAAGAAAGCCAGTTCCTGGCAATGGGCCTCTGCCCTTCCCTTTTGGACTCCAGGACGTTTACTAAGGAGAGTATCATCTGGTCCTTCCGCCGTGGCGCAGTGGGTTAAGAATCCGACTGCTGGGAGTTCCGCTGTGGCTCAGCAGAAATAAACCCAACTCGTATCCATGAGGATGCGGGTTCAATCCTTGGCCTCGCTTAGCGGGTTAAGGATCTGGCGTTGCTGCTCAGTCCCTGGTCTGGGAATTTCCATGTGCTGTGAGTGCAGCCATGATATGATATGATATGAAATATAATACAATACAATAAAAAAGAGCATCATCTAATGAAGTCATGGTGTCCCAATACGTGCCTCCCCCCCTCTCCAACATTCTCCAGGAGCCACTTACTGGACACCAGCTGGCTAACAGTAGGGGTCTCTGAGCAGGTGATTGGGATGGGAGCAGAGGCCGATGGCTTGGCCGCCGGGGCTGGGCTGGCAATGACCACTGCAGGCTGGGGCACAGCTGGTGTGGGCTGGATGGGCTGCACCTGTGAGAAGAGAGCCAGCAAACCCTACTGCCCGCCTGCTCAGCTATGGGGGGTGGAGGCCCTGGGGGGGACAAGACAAAAAAGTGGGCATGGAATCCTCACTCTCTCAGCACACTCCTACCTGTGCCCCATCAAAAAGCAAGACGAGAAGCTACGCATTAGCACTCGGCCAATGATAAAGACCCCTAAAATAAGCATAGAAATATGCTGGTAGCCGCCTGTGACGTGGGCAGATCAGAGGCTCAGGAAGGTTCAGAAAGCTTGGACAAAGCCCCGATGAGTGACCACCCTTGAGATAACTGTTCTCAAATAACCCTCAAAGGAGGAAACTAAACCTGATTCTAGAGCCTCCCAGGCCCCAAATGTCCATTAACAGGGAACTGGCAAATGACTTCTGAGACCTCCCTATACTGGGATACTGTGTAGTCATTACAAAGACTAAGGAATTATGGGATAACTCCTTTAAAAAAGACATGAATTTCTGGGGGTGGGAGGAGGAACTTGAGGCGTACAAAGCAAGCTGCCAACAGAAGTTATCTCTGGAAGTGGGGTTAGAAGGGATTTTTAGGCGTTCCCACCGTGGCTCAGTGGGTAAAGAACTTGAATGCAGGAGTTCCTGTTGTGGTGCAGCAGAAAAGAATCCAACTAGTATCCACGAGGATTCAGGTTCGATCCCTAGCCTCACTCAGTGGGTCGGGGATCCTGCATTGCTGTGGCTATGGCGTAGGCCAGCAGCTGCAGCTCCAATTTGAGCCCTAGCTTGGGAACTTCCATATGCCACAGGTGTGGCCCTAAAAAGCGGGGGGGGGGGGGGGCGGGGATTGCAATGGCCAGGTGCGGTGGGTTAAAGGATCTGGCGCTGCGGCAGCTGCAGCTTGGGTTACAGCTGCGGCTCAGAGTCAGTCCCTGGCTCAGGAACTTCCAAATGCCGAGGGTGCGGCCATAAAGAAAACAAAAGAGAGGGAGCGATTTTTAATTTTTTACATCACACATAATGTTGGAATTTTTTTTCTGTCTTTTTCTTTTTAGGGCCACACCCACGGCATATGGAGGTTCCCAGGCTAGGGGTCCAATTGGAGCTGTAGCCGCCGGCCTACACCACAGCAACAGCAATGCCAGATCCAAGCCTCGTCTGTTACCTACACCACAGCTCACGGCAACGCCGGATCCTTAACCCGCTGAGCAAGGCCAGGGATAGAACCTGCATCCTCATGGATGCTTGCCACATTCGTTTCCGCTGAGCCAGAATGGGAACTCCAGAGCAATTTTTTTTTTTAAATGACCATTTTATCAGCCACTTCCCTGCTAAAAACCCTTCTGTGACTCCCCACTACCTAACACTAGTGATAACCTTAAAAGCACCATTTTTCAAGTGCTCTCTGTGTACCGAGTACTAATTGCTTTATGTGTAATATATCCTTTAACATCAAAAACCCGAATTTGGTACTCTCACACTGTTCACTTTAGAGATGAGGCTAAGAGGCTATTCAGTGAAGCTGGATGCCACATTTGAGAACCAGGGGTCTCGACATCACCTAGGAACTTAGTAAAGATGTGAATTCTTGGATCCCCCTCCAAGCCTACTAAACCAGAGATTCCAGGGTGGAGCCTGGGAATCGGCATTCCAAAAGCCCTCCAGGTGATTGTGCGGCACAAAGTTGGAGGCTCCCTGCTCGGGCACACTGTGCACTTCCTGCAGTTCTGCAAGGGGACACGCAACTCATCCTTTTAGGTTAGTTTGATGTCCTTCTCGATGAAGCCTTGCTGATCTCCCCAGTCTGAGAGCTCCCTCCTCTGCATTCCCAAAGCACCTAATCATGCCCTATCATAGCATTTGTTGCCCTGACTCGTACTTGCCTCTGACGATGGGCTACCTAAGGCTAGGAAGGGCATCTTCTTCGTCTCTATATCTTCTGCACCTGGAATAGAGCAGGCCCTCAAAAGCTGCTCCTAGGAGTTCCTGTTGGAGCTCAGCGGTAACGAATCCGACTAGTATCTAAGGATCTGGCGTTGCCGTGGGCTGTGGTGTAGGTCGCAGACGCAGCTTGGATCTGGCATTGCTGTGCTGTGGCTATGGTGTAGGCCAGCAGCTGTAGCTCCAGTTCGACCTCTAGCCTGGGGACCTCCATATGCCACAGGTGTGGCCCCAAAAAGCAAAAAAACGAAAAAAGCCACCACTACTGCCAACAAAACTGCTCCTAGAATGAACACATAAATGAAGAGTCAAAGCCACAGTGCAGAGTGGAGGGGTGCAGGCATGAAGGGAGGAAGAGGGAGCCGGCACAGAATGAACCTCCTAGCAGTTTTCCTTGTTCACCCTGGAGCTGATCGAGGCCCGGTGTACTCTGACCACTCCTGCCTGACTTTCTCAGAGCGGCACTGGCCCCTGAGGGCACACACACACACGTTCGGTGCGTGTGGGAGGGTGGTTGTGTGGGGGTGCTGCTCCCCAGGCAGAGACTGCATGGACTCACATGGACCTTCCACCCTGGCACGTACCCCCACCTTCCCCCGGGGCCTGAGAAAATAGCGTTGTCCTGTCCACAGTCTGGAGGGAGGCCACCCACGCCAGACAGCCCTGCCTGCCCCCACCCCCGGCCCCCAACCCAGCCCTGGTACCTCACTCTTAGCGGGGGACTCAGGAGTGCTTGGCTTCCGGACAGCCACAGGTGGAGGCAGGGTGCTGCTGGCCAGGGTCGCAATCACCTGGCCCTGGGCGTTCAACAGCAGCTGGGGGGTCACAGCCTGGACCTGCAGGCTTGGGGCTGGTGCTGGGGCTGCCACGCTAGCCGAGTTCACTACCCACGGAAGCGTTCCAATAACCTGGGAGGAAACACAGGGACCCCAAAGGTGAGGGCAGCACCCAGGTTCATCCCAACTCAAATCCCCACACTGGCAGGGAAGGGACTTGATTCATCCTTGAACCCCCCCCCGCCCCCGGGCCTGTTTCCACAAAACCGAGGGAAGGATTCACACTGGAGAGGCTGCCCCGTTTATTCTCTCTCCAGAGCCCTGGTGCGGCAGGAATAGGTCCGCATGTAGATTCAGGCGGACCTGGATGGGAAACCCCGCTCTGCCACCTTTTAACCGTGAGGCCTCACTTCGCTGAACCTCAGCCTTCTCCTTTGTAAAATGGGAATCAAAATCTCCACCCGAGAGGTGTGTCCTACAAACAAAGCGAGGTAAGGTGTGGGAAAGCATTTAGCCTAATCTGGCCATGAAGTAAGCGCTCTGTAAATGAAGACCCCCAGCTAGAGCACAGCCCCCGCCTGGCCTCAGCATCAGCAGAGAGCTGTTGCTCCAGAGGTATAAACAGCAGCTTGCTGGAGTTCCTGTAGCGGTGCAGCGGAAGAGAATCCGACTAGGAACCATGAGACTGAGGGTTCGATCCCTGGCCTCATTCAGTGGGTTAAGGACCTGGCGTTGCCATGAGCTGTGGTGTAGGTCCTGCATTGCTGTGGTGGCTGTGGTGTAGGCTGGCAGCTGTAGCTCCGATTGGACCCCTAGCCTGGAAACCTCCATATGCTGTGAGTGTGGCCATAAAAAGAAAGAAAAAACAAAACAAAACAAAACAAAAAAACCCAGCAGCTTGTCACCCTGGCTTGTTTCTCTGATCCTCAGCCCAAGTCCTGCCCCTGCCTGGCCAGTGTCTCCACAGTCCCCACCCCTTCCTCTTGGCCTGGCTTTGACCACTTGCCTGTCCCTGAGCGTTGGTGAGGATCTGACTGCTGATCCCCGGCACGCTGGGAATGGCGTTGGCAATGACCGGAGTTGTAGTGAGGGAGCCCAGGATCTGGGTCTGGCCCCCGAGGGAAGCCGCACTGATCTGTGGGTGGAGGAAGAGCCTGTGCTCAGAGGCCAAAGAGGGATAAAGAACCCAAGGCAGAGAAGAGAGGGCCGGGGATATTGGGGTGGGGTTGGGGTGGGGTACGAAGGCTGGACAGATGTGAACGTGGGCTGCAGGCCCAAGGCCACCTGCTGAATAGTATCCAGGGCTGGGGGTGCAGGTGCTGGGTGAGCAGGGAAGGATGTGGCCACAGTCATGGAAGAGTAACTCTGGCTAATCTTTCAGGCCAGGCCTGGCAGAGCAGAAGGGCCAGACTGGAGGCCAGTGTGACTCTAGCCACATCTAACAGCTCCACTGCTGAGCCAGGAGCCACACTGGCTAGACTGGCCTGGGGCCATGAGCCTCTAGCCCCACCTCGGCGACAGCTCCCAAGCTGGCAATCCCCAGACGTTACCCCACCCTCCAAGGCTGGTCCAGCGGTTCAGGTTCTAGAGGACTGGGCCAGCCCTCTCGGCAGAGGTTGTCTGCTCTTGGCAGGGCCGGACGGGCGGGCAGCTGCTGGGAGGAGGCCTCAGAAGGAGCCCATCTCTGTGAAGTGTTGGAACAGAGCCGTGCACAGTGGGCCGTCCTCCACCTCCTTCCTCCCCCTCGGGAAGGACCAGGGATCTATCCCTGGTCAGCCCCGTAGCGGGTGCAGCAGCTTACGATTCCTGGGCTAAACGCGAAGCCTGCAGGCTGAACGGTGATCTGTGGGGGGGTGTCCACCGGCTTGGGGGTGGGGGCAGTGGCGGCGGCGGCGGCGGCGGCGGCGGCGGCGGCGGCAGGGGGCTGCGGTAGAATGGCAGGCGCGGTCTGCAGCAGCGGCTGGGTCTGGAACAGCGTCTGGGGCTGGGCTGGTGGTCGGGGCTGGGTGGGCGAGGAGGCCTGTGCCGGCGGGGCGGCTTGTACAGCAGCCGGGAGAGCGGCGGCATTCAGCACGGCAGCTGCTACGGAGCAAGGCAGAGACAGAGGCGCTCAAATGCCGGGCCGCAGCAGCCCGGGGCGGCTCCAATCCCGGGGGATCTGGCACGAGAACGAGAGGAGGGGGGGTTTGGGGCAGTGGGGCAGGGGGGACAAGCGGCTGCGATTCCCTTGATCCTCGCGGGGGCGGCGCCTGCCAACATCTCTCATCCCCCCTCCCTTGGGTCTGGAGATGTGCAGGTTCGAAACCGGAAGTTGCATCTTCTTGCGGTCCTTCTCAGGAGGCTGGCCGTGGGGTGAGTTCTGGCGTAGGGGGGAGGGGGCAGTCTCAGACAGTTGGCCGAAGGAAGACAGGCCTGCTGGGCCAGCACGGTGTCACGGCCTAGAGTCCCGAGGTGGTGCAGCAGCTCTGTGGCTGGGTGCCTGGGACACCAGATCCAGGTTCCAGGGCTGTCACCCTGGCAGGGCCGTGGGTTCGGAGTCCAACATGGCAAGCACACGTGCAGGGATGGTAGTGTAGGGTGGTGGGGGGCCTGGTGCAGTCCTGGGGAAGAGTTGCCGTTACCTTGGAGACCGGCTAAAGGTGGCTTGAAAATTCCCCCCGTGGGAGAAGCAGCGGTCAGTCCTGGGAGGGCAGCCACGGTTGCTGTAGGAATTGTCCACACGGCCAGCCCCTGCTGACCAGCCACTTGACCTGCAATACTGATGGGGATAAGAAGAGGTTGAGTAACTGCCCCTGCTGGAACCATAACTCCTGTCAGAACTGTGGCTAAGTTTTCCTGAGTCAAGACCTGCAAAAGCAAACAAGATTTCAAAAAGAAAAGAAATAATAAAAAATCAACATCGACAGCGCAAACACTGGGTCTCTCAGACCCAGTTGAGCACACACACAGCATTCTCAGGGCAGTGGGAAAAGGCTGCTTGCGGGCGGGGAAGAGGCAAGCCCTAGCTGGAGGCCCAGCCCCGAGGGGGCACCTGGACTGGACTATCTGGTTTTCGGAGAAGCAGCCCACATCGGGGACAGGGCGCAGCCCTGCTCCAGGACCGGAGAGGGTGCACGGGCCTCTCCTGCCAGTCTGCCTCCTCCAGAGCCTTCCCTGGGCCCTTGCCCACAAGACCAGTGCTTTGGGGAAACCAAGGGGTCGAGGCTGGCAGAGGTCTCTGGGAAGCCCTGATGGAGGATACTTGCGACGGAGGCCTTGGAGACCTTGCATGAAGTGAATGGTCCCAGGGGGCTCAGCACGCCTGGGAGATCCCGAGGCAGCTTCCCCCTGTGCTGGGGTTGCCCTGGCTCTAAAGGAGGACTCTGAACAATCCACTAACTCTTCCAGGCATCCTCTAGAGGGGCTGATGAGGCTATTTGCTCATTTAGCCACTAGATGGCCTGGATTACTGTAATCTCTGTAGCCCTTGCTGGATCCAAGGAGATTACCTGGCAAACATAGATCTACTTTTCCCAATGGGCCTGATCTGGGGCAGGGGAGAGGCCGGGGTACCCAGTAGGAGAGTCCCTCCCTCAAGCCACAGCTGCTTCCCTGCCCCTTGCCCCGCCTCATGAAGTTCCCAGAACCCGCGGTCGGCCCACGTCGGCTCCCCCATGCCTTGCGCCTGCCCACTGCCCTCTGTCCAGTTCCCTGCGGTGGCCCTTACCTGGGGGGCAGCTTGGACAGCCAGTGGCGTCAGGGCCTGCGATGCCTGAGGCTGGCATGGGGCTTGGCTGAAGGTGGCGACGGCAGGGGCAGGGCTTGGCGGCATCCCCGGGAGTGACTTGACTTCACGCGGCATTGAGAGAAAGCAGGACAAAGAGTGAGCCTGGTGTGAGCAGACTGGTCTCCTCTGCAGCTTGAAGTGACAATGCTCAGCCTCACACTGGCTTTCTGCATAACCCATCGCCAACTGCTGGCCTTTCCTGGCCCAAAGAGGCCGCTTCCTAAAAGCTACTGGTAGTGAGAACAGGAGCCTGGAGGACTCCTGTGCTGGACATGGAAGGGAGGCCGCCCTTTTCCCACATCTGGATGAAGAAAATGCAGATGCAGGCACAGCTGGCTCTCAGCCTCTCATCTCCTGGCTCTGTAGGGTGCTAGGACCAATCGCATAATCAGTAGTAGAAATGAGCATGTGCTAGGAAGAGATGGAGCTAGAATCAATGGGTTGGATTGGCTCATCTAGCAACTGGATAGCTGTTCACCCTACCTTCAGGCTACATTTTGGATGCAGGTGCCAGCTTGGGGAAAGGGCTAGGATTCCCACATGGTGAAGTCTTGGGCTAGGATTCCTGCATGTCTTGGCCACATTCGGGATCACAGGGACTCTCCAGGCCAAGCAGCTTTTCTCTGCCATTCCCTGATGTGTGAAGTCTGGATGAGCAGTTTCTAGGAGCTTCTAAAGGGACTTGCCAGGAATTGGAGATTTTGCCCAGGGGAGAGCTTCCTCCTGCTACTTTGATTTAGTTAGGTATTGGGACCCCTACCGGGAAACCTCTTCGAAGCCACACAACAATGCAGAGAGGTTGTTTTTGTTTTGTTTCATGTTTTGTCTTTTTAGGGCCACACCTGCAGCATGTGGAGGTTCCCAGGCTAGGGGTCGAATTGGAGCTGTGGCCACCAGCCTACGCCACAGCCACAGCAATGCCAGATCCGAGCCTCGTCTGCTACCTACACCACAGCTCACGGCAATGCCGGATCCTCAACCCACTGAGCAAGGTCAGGGATCGAACCTGCATCCTCATGGATGCTAATTAGATTTGTTTCCGCTGAGCCACAACGGGAACTCCCGGAGAAGGGTTTTTACTTAATATAATATATGGTGAGATGTAAAAGGAAGTCTAGGTGTTGGATATTAGACCAGATCAGTGGCTTCTTTACTGCTGAGCCACAAGGGGAACTCCAGATCAGTGGCTTCTTAATGCTGGCTGAGCATAGATTTCCAGGCCCTGGTCTAGGCCTACCGAGTCAGAATGTCCAGGAGTGGAGGCCAACAACCTCATCTCTCTCTCTTTCTTTTAAGCTCCTTGTGATAAAGCATACAAAGTGGGAACCACTGAATTGACCTTCCAAGCCTACATCCCAGCCTCTGTTTCAACCTGGAAAGGTACCAACCTAAAGCAGGACTAATTCACAGTATATAATTTAAAAATCCAGACTATTTAAGGAATGAGAGAGATAAGCAGGCAACCACAAAAGCCTTATAAAATACTAACGAAAGTTAAACGGCAGATTTATCTGCACTGCGAAGGGAAGATACATTTTTAACTATTAGAAAACATCAAAGAAGATAAGGATAATCTGAACATCTAAAAAGTTTAAAAACATTTTTCTTGGAGTTCTGTTGTGGTGCAGTGGGTTAAGGATCCAGCGTTGTACCTGCAGCAGCTCGAGTCACTGCCGCAGGGCAGGTTTTATCCCTGGCCCAGGAACTTCCAAATGCTGCAGGTGCAATAAAAAAAAAAAAAAAAAACCCAAAACAACAATAACAAATTTTTGCTTGACATAATGTAATGATGCCTAAAAAGAAAACTGAAGAAATGGGAATGTGATGAAAATCTTACCATCTGAGGAAATGAAAGTATTTTGTTAGGACATATTTCCAGAGTAGGGATATGGGCCCCAGGGTTTATATACGTTTAGGGCTCCTGTAGCTTCTTGTCAGAGTGCTTTTCAGGAAGACTGAGCTGATTTACAGAACCATTAACAATGTACCTATTTCTCCACAGTGCCACCCAATTGAAGTTTTATCACAGTTTATGTATTTTTCTGGCTTAACAGACATATACCGTACCTCACAGCCAATAACTTTCCTCTCAATGATAGCAAGATTTTGTATTTTTCCATAAGATGACTTTCTCCTATGTAAACAACTGATTTCTCTTCAAAAGGAATTTGAGTGAACTACACCTCAAAGAAAAAAAAAATTACAGGGCTAAATAGCACTACTTATGACAATGCAAAACCAGACAGTCTGAAAATAGCCCAGATCAGAATCCGGTGTCAATAAAGGACATGGAATATGAAATAATATAGTGGAAAGTATCATATTACTTAGTCTGTCCTCAGTGGCCACACTTATAAAAACACGTGTGTGTGACAACGTCTGGGTAATACTTTAGAGCGATGAAAATCATTAGATTCTTTTTTCATCCTGAAAAACTTTCCAATTACTTAGCTTTGTTTAAGAGGAAACATTTCTTGATATTACACACCTAGAAATATTCCATCAAATCCACAATTTAAAGTGCCAGCTTCTGGAGTTCCCATCGTGGCTTAGCGGTTAACAAATCTGACTGGCATCCATGAGGACACAGGTTCAATCCCTGGCTTTGCTCAGTGGGTTAAGGATCCGGCATTGCCGTGAGCTGTGGTGTAGGTCACAGACACGGCTCGGATTCCGCGTTGCTGTGGCTGTGGTGTAGGCCGGCACCTGTAGCTCCAATTCGACCCCTAGCCTGGGAACCTCCATATGCCTTGAGTGTGGCCCTAAAAAGCGGGGGGGGGGGAGTTACCTTACTAGCCCAACAATGACTAAAATTTCTTTACAAAGGAGACTGTGGTGAAAGGTGTAAGGATACGAACATCTGAAAGAAGATTCACGCTACCATGAACACACAGGCTAAAGTGTAAATAACTGATCCTTAGAGCAAGTTTGGATATGGAGCAGAATTAAGGAACCAGTAGATATGGGATCCAGAAGATGGATAAAAGGGTAAAGAGGGAAGTTAGGGACCTGTGGATAAACCTGGGAGACCCTCCACCTTTTCTGAAAAAGGGGGCTCCACCCCTACAATGGGAAGGAAGGGAGGAGTTCCCACTGTGGCTCGTGAACCTGAACTAGTATGCATGAGGATGCGGCTTGGATCCTGCACTGCCGTGGCTGTGATGCAGACCGACAGCTGCAGCTCTGATTTGACCCCTAGCCTGGGAACTTCCATATGCCGCACCTGCGGCCCTAAAAAGTAAAAAGAGAGAGAGAGAGAGAGGAAGAGAGAGGAAGTGGAAGGGTGGCCGAGATGGAGAACCCTGCCCTTCCTGCCTGTCTGCTCTCCCGGGCACATTGGCCTATGGTAGCTTGATGATCCCTCCTGGCCTCAATGAGGAAGGAGTACATTTAGGGGCAGATGGCCACATCTCGTCATTCCCCTGTTCATTAGGAGAAAAAATAACCCAGGTTACCAGGGTCCCCAGTGGATGTGCCCACTGATTTGCAAGTAGAGCAAGGGAAGCGAGATCTTGTAGGGTTTTGGTTTAGGAGCTGCCTCTTGTCTTTGCTCTCTTCTTCACTCCTCCTCTTGGCCCACCCTCGTCATCCCAGATCTCCAATCTTGGCAAGGGGTGAAGTTCAGCAGAAGGCCAGGGGAGAAGAATCACGGCTTTCTGGGGGGATTGGCAAGGGAGGGCCCAGGCTTCCTGCAAAAGGAGACATCTATTCTGCAAGGTGTTGATGAGGAAAGTCCGTGCAAGGGTGATCTGTGTCCAGAGAGCAGTGCCTAGGACCAGCCCCAGCTTTCAGGACGGCCCTGGCTGTCTCACGGCTGTACCGCAGGGTCATTAGGGGAGGTGGTGCGTGGTCAGCCATATCCATTCCTCATGCAGGAGACTTAGGCATAGGCCCTAAAGTCATCTTTGGAGAATGACAGTACAATTAAGTCCACCAGGCTAGACTCACGCCAGCCCGGCTGGGAGAAAGGAGCTGGGACTCTATAAGGCCCTTAACGCACACCCTTAGTCCAAGGCAGGTAAGATGCTCTCCCATCCCCAACTCCTGGGGCCTCCCAGCTCTACCCCAAAAGGTATTGATTTGGAAAGGTGGGCAGGATCCGAGCAGTTGAATCCTCTTCACTTTAGGCCTGAAGGTCTGGTTTAGACCTGGGAGCCATCTCCGGGGTCCATTCAATCCCCTCGGCTGAGCCCTGCCACTCTCTTCCCCTCTCACCCTGACCCATCCCAGTTTAGGTCTATAAGTGATGGAAGCCAGAACTAAAGTTCCAGGGGTGAGAAGCGTCCTAGGAGCTGACCAACAGTACAGGCTGTGGCCAGAGGCTGCCCGATGGACAGGAAGACAAGTCCCTAAAGCCACCAAGACCCCTGGGATTCCTGCGGGCTCCCCACGGGGAACCCAGGAAAGGACCTGGGCAGAGCAATGCCATGTGGGAGCACCGGCCTCGTACCAGTTGCCTCTGCGGAGGAGTCTGGGCAGTTCGGCCCAGCTTCACCAGCAGCTTCGCCAGCCTGGGCAGGGCCTCCGCTCTGGGAGCCCTCAGCGGCCACTCCCTCCAGCGCTTTGCCCTCCTCCTCAGCGGGCACTGGGGCATCCACTCCAACCTCCAGAACGCGAATTGTCTCATGGCCTGACATCACGATGACCTGCAAACAGAGGACAGGGACACTGCTGGGGGGAGGGGCCGATATAGCCCCTTGGGAGCCAGGGCTCCGGTACCGATGCGGGGAGAGGAGACGGCGTGTCAGGATGCAGACCTCCTGTCCTAGGGACTGTGTGCTCTGTAAGAATTCCAGAATCAGGAGCAGACTGCAGCTTTCAATTTCAAGTAGTCCCT
>PVHT021183646.1:1575633-1727121 GCA_004024745.2 Catagonus wagneri | reverse complement strand
ATCCTGGAGTTCCCTTCGTGGCTCAGTGGTTAACGAATCCAACTAAGAACCATGAGGTTGTGGGTTCGATCCCTGGCCTTGCTCAGTGGGTTAAGGATCCGGCGTTGCCGTGAGCTGTGGTGTAGGTTGCAGACGTGGCTCGGATCCCGTGTTGCTGTGGCTGTGGCAAAGGCTGGCGCCTACAGCTCCGATTAGACCCCTAGCCTGGGAACCTCCATATGCCGCGGGTGCGGCTCTAGATAAAGGCAAAAAGACAAAAAAAAAAAGAAGAAGACATCCTGTACATGAAAAACCTTGGTGTCAGGCCTTCCCTGCACTCGGCCCGGCTGGAAGCCACTCCCACAACGCACTTCTTAAGCCTGAAAACTGCATCCAGCCAGAGACTGCTGGAAAAAATCAACAATGTGACCCATCAGGAGAGTATGAGCGAAATAAGCTCCACGAAGCAGTTCCCTTTCTGACTCAAACTCGACCTATGAGGGACTTTACTCCAATAACATTTTAAGAGATGTCAATCTTTTTTCTCCTTTAAAAAATGCTAAGTAGAAATATAAGTAATAAAAGGTCACTGCAAAAAAACTAAAAAATGTTATATATGCAAGAGGAATAAATTACCTGATACCCAAATCTTCTCCCATGTAAACTTATTTTTACTTTTTTTTGAGAGTTATGTTTTGTTTGGGGCAAAATGAGGACCTCAGCTTGGGAGGCAGCCTCTCAAGTAACCGTGAGAAAACTGCTCCCTGTTTTCAATTTCACTATTATAAGCCACAGCTTAAATCTCCGGACTCAGCCCCTGAGAAAGCCTAATTGGCAACTACATCTGGATGGATGAAGTGACCATGAACTTTGGTAAGAAGCAATGAGGGGCTCTATGGAGTCCTCCTCGCCCACACCCTTTGGTCCATCACCCTCACGCCCTCGCCTCTTCCCGCCAAAAGATACCTGCTCATTGACAGTCAGAGATGAGTCTGGCCCGGCTCCAGGATCCATGGTCACTTGCGGGGTGGGGTGGGGGCAGGTCCACACCTAGCACATCCTGTGGGGTGAGACGGGATGGGAGAAGCAAAGGCTGATGTGACACAGTAATATAATTTCCACTCCATCTCAAAAAGTGAGAAGTAGAATGGTAGGAAGAGAGAGAAGCTTAGTATTCCCAGTTATCTGTAGAAGCAAAGGGAACAGGATTCTAAGGATTTTAGTTTTTCTTTTTAGGGCCTCACCTGAGGCATATGGAAGTTCCCAGGGTAGGAGTTGCAGCTGCCAGCCTATACCGCAGCCTCAGCAATGCTGGATCCAAGCCGCATCTGTGATCTACACTGCAACTTGCGGTAACTCTAAATTCTTTGACCCCCTGAGCGAGGCCAGGGATCAAACCCTCTTCCTCACACAGGTATAGTCGGGTTCTTAACCCACTGAGCCACAGTAGGAACTCTGGATTCTAAAGATTTTAAAACTAAAGTGTCTCACTTCTTAAAGCATCATAGGAAAACCTACGCTCAGGAGGAACCAGGGTGACAAAAGGTAAGAGAGGACCAGGCATTTGTCCCTGGGAGTTCCCCAGGCTCAGGGGGAAGAACAGACCCAGAAGAACCCAAGGTGACTTTGACCCAGACACTCAGAGCAAGACACAGGTAAAGGTCACACTGAGTATTAGAGGACTTCTCAGGGGTGGGGTCTTAGTGGACTTCCTGGAAGTTATGGTAAAGATAGGAGTAAATTAAAACATCTGTCTTAAACTTTAATGTGCCTGATCCAGACGCCACCCCCTAGGAATTCCTGTTGTGGGTCAGTGGGCTGAGAACCTGACTAGTATCCATGAGTATTCGGGTTGGATCCCTGGCCTCTCTCAGTGGGTTAAGAATCCAGCATTGCCGAGAGCTGTGGTGTAGGTCGCAGATGTGGCTTGGATCTGGTATTACTGTGGCTGTGGTGTAGGCCAGCAGCTGCAGTTCTGATTCAACCCCTAGCCTGGGAACTTCCATATGCCTCAGGTGTGGCCCTAAAAAGACAAAAGAGAAAAAATGCAAATCCCCAGAGTCCACCGGAACAAACATCCCCAAAGAATCCTTTATTTTATTTTGCTTTTTAGGGCTGTACTGGTGTCTATGGAGTTTCCCAGGCTAGGGGTCCATTCGGAGCCACAGCTGCTGGCCTACGCCACAGCCACAACAGTGCAGGATCTGAGCCGCATCTGAGACCTACACCACAGCTCACAGCAATGCTGGATCCTTAACCCGGTGATCGAGGCCAGGGATCGAACACGCAGCCTCATGGTTATTAGTCGGGTTTGTTAACCACTGAGCCATGACGGGACTGAGCCTCAGGTGCTTCTGTGGCTATAGCCCAAGAACATACTGGCCTTTAACATGAGAGGCAGGACAGCGTCCCAGATAGGGGATTAGCTGCCACGTGCCGTGAGTGAGAGAAGCACCTGTGTGAGTGAGAGAGACCAGGGTGTCTGGCTGGAGCCACAAACCACATTCACAAGAAATCGAGGTAAAAAGGGGGACAACTAGTTTTAGAGACGTATATAGAAAAGAAAGCAGGAATTCCCACTGTGGTGCAATGGGATTGGTGCATCTTGGGAGCAACGGGATGCTTGACACAGTGGGTTATGGATCCGGTGTTGTCTGAACTGCGGCATAGGCTGCAACTGTAGTTCTGATGTGATCCCTCGCCTGGAAACTTCCCTATGCCATGGTGTGGCCAAAAAAGAAAAGAAGGCAATTAACATTTATTTTGATGCCCACTGTGCTAAACTCTAAGTCATGTATTACTCATGCCGGCTAGAGGATAGAATATTATCACCATGTTACAAATGACCACACTAAGCTCAGAGAATTGTTTCTGCATTCCTCACCTTTGTTCTCTGTCTTGGTTTGCTTCGTTTGTTTCCCTTTTTTGTTATTTTGTTAATTGAGGTAAAATTCACCTAACATCAAATTCAGCATTTTAACTTTTTTTGTTTTGTTTTGTTTGCTTTTTTAGGGCCACACATATGGAAGTTTTAGGGCCTCGACATACGCGAGTTTCCAGGCTAGGAGTCAAATTGGAGCTGCAGCGTTGGCCTACACCACAGCCACAGCCAACACGAGATCTGGGCCACATCTGTGACCTACACCACAGCTCACGGCAACTCCAGATCCTTAACCCACTGAGCAAGGCCAGGGATCGAACCCGAATCTTCGTGGGTACTAGTCGGGTTGGTTGCTGCTGAGCCACAATGGGCTCCCCATTTTAATAATTGTAAAGTGTACAATTCAATGAAATTCAGCACATTTACACCACTGTGCAACCATCACCACTATTTCGTTCCAGAACACTTTCATCACCCAAAAGGAACTCCCAACCCATCAGCAGTTACTGCCTTTCCCTGTCAACCTCCAGCCCTGACAACCACGAAACTGCTTTCTCTCTATGGCTTGCCTACTGATATTTCATACAAATGGAATCATGCAAGATGGGGCCTCTTTTGTGTCTGGTTTCTTTTCCTTTGCAGAATGTTTTCAAGGTTTGTCTTTGTTGCAGTATGTATCAGTACTTCATTCCTGTTCACTGCTGGATAAAATTCCATTATATGGGCTCTTGCATGCTCTGGGAATGGCAGAGAGGCAGGGCTAAACCAAGATTTCATTTCCAAGGTGGAAAGTCCAGCAGACTCAGCTGGGACTTAACCCAGCGCTCCACAGGCCTGGAGGTGCCAATCCACCACTTCACCACTCGCATCGTTCAAAAAAACAATCTGGAGTTCCTGTTGTGGCATAGCACAAATGAATCCGGCTAGGAACCACGAGGTTGCATGTTCGATCCCTGGCCTCACTCAGTGTGTTAAGGATCCGGCGTTGCCGTGAGCTGTGGTGTAGGTTGCAGATGTGGTTCGGATCCTGTGTTGCTGTGGCTGTGGTATAGGCCGGTGGCTACAGCTCCAATTAGACCCCTAGCCTGGGAACCTCCGCATGCCGCGAGTGTGGCCCTAAAAATGACAAAAGACCAAAAAAAACAAAACAAAACAAAACAAAAGGCCACAAGGAAAGGAAACAGATTAGTAGAGACTGGTAGCTGGGGCCGAGCTGGGCAGTGCAGACAATGCACTTGTCACCTGCTCCCGAGATGGTCTCACCCAGCCTGACAACCTCTAAGACTAATTCTCCAACTTGGACCTCACCTAGGAACTTCAGACTCATGTATCCAACTATCTAAGGATTGGTCACACCATAACATACTCACATGTTCAAAACCAAACTCCGGATTTCCACCCCAAAACTGCTTCACCTGCGGCAGCCTTCCCCATTTCAGCAAATGGCAGCTTCATCCTTCCATAGATGCTCAGGCCAAAAACCTTGTCATCATCCTTGCCTTCTCTCTTATATCTGCATGCATATACATTAGGGCTGTAATTGCAGCACATGGAAGTTCCCGGGCTAGGGTTCGAACTGCAGCTGTAGCTGCTGGCCTTCATCACAGCCACAGCAACGCCAGATCGGAGCTGGGTCTTCGACCTACATTGTAATTTGCAACAATGCCGGTTCCTCTAACCCACTGATCAAGGCCAGGTATTGAACCCACATCCTCAGATTCCTTTTTTTTTTTTGCTTTTTAGGGCTGCATGCGCTGCAATATGGAGGTTCCTAGGCTAGGGGTTGAATCAGAGCTACAGCTGCCGGTCTGTGCCACAGTCACAGTGACGCAGGATCCAAGCCTGCAACATTGGATCGTTAACCCACTGAACGAGGCCAGGGATCGAACCCACAACCTCATAGTTCCCAGTTGGATTCTTTTCCACTGAGCCATAATGGGAATGCCCCAGTCAGATTCTTAACACACTGAGCCACAACAGGAACTCCAATCTGGATTTATATTTACTCCTTCAAATTCTGCTGACTCTTCCTTCCAGTGTGCCCAGAATCCCCCTCACTTCTCATCACTACCACCCTGGTCCATGTGGCTGTAGTACTGGGGTAAAGAAACACGATGACACGCACTCCTGCTTGCAAGCATCATCTGCCCAGTTCTTAAACTGCCAGATTCCGGGCAGGCTGATACCTTTTTCAAGCTGTCATCACCTGAGGGCTTTTCGTCATGTCCTCCCACCCTTTTCCATTTCTGGCCACAGGACACAGATTTCCCTTCCCATCTGCTGAAAAATAGTATCATTGATAGTTTATTGGGACTCACCCTCCTTTACAGTGAGCACTCTGGAGACGACTTTCAAGTTCACCATCTCAGCTTTTTTTTTTTGGCCGCGCCCAGGGCATATGGAAGCTCCCAGGCCAGGGATGGAATGCTTCCCACAGCATTGGCAGTGACAATGCCAGATCCTTAACCCACGGGATCCTTAACAAGGGAACTCCCAAAGTTTCAGCTTTGATATTCACTAGCTGTGGGACTCAGACGCGAGACAAATGATTGAAACTGTGCCTCAGTTTCCTCATCTGTAAAAATGAGAGTAACTGTACCTAGTTCACAGGGCTATTACGAGGACTGAATAAAGTAACGGATTAAAAAGTTTAGATCAATGCCTGGCATATAGCGAGTGCTTGGAAGATCATAGCTATCATAAAAATTTACAAACATTATCTCACTTCAATTTGGTATAGCAGGAGCCAAGGTTCATTTCTCAGTTTTAACATTTCTTTCTTTTTTTTTTTTTTTTTGCCTTTTGTCATTTTAGGGCCGCCCCAGCGGCATGTGGAGGTTCCCAGGCTAGGGATCTAATCAGAGCTGTAGCCACTGGCCTACACCGGAGCCACAGCAATGCAGGATCCGAGCTGCATCTGCGACCTACACCACAGCTCACAGCAACGCCGGATCCTTAACCCACTGAGCAAGGCCAGGGATCGAACCCGCAACCTCATGGTTCCCAGTCAGATTCATTAACCACTGCGCCACAACGGGAACTCCAGTTTTAACATTTCTTAGCTATAAGAACTTAACCTGTAAGAACTTAGCTGTAAGGACTTAGCTGTAAGGACTTAACCTTTCAATGCCTCGGTTACCAAATCTGAAACTGGGACAGTGTGGTAATAAATTGTATAAGGGTTCAATAAAGGTTAACTATTGTTATTCGGTTTTGACATCAGCCCCATGAGACCGCAGAGAAATACATACTGAAGCTCAAGCAACTGTGGGACTGTCTACAGATGGGCAGGTTACTTTACCTCTCTGTTTTCTCTTAAATAATAAGAGAACTTACCCTGGAATTATTGTATAAAATACAACAATTAACCCCCATTTTTATAGATGAGAAAGTTAAAGATCAAAGAGAGGTAAGGGTGGGAGTTTCTGCTGTGGCATAGTGGGTTAAGAATCTGACTGCAGGAGCTCCCATTGTGGCGCAGTGGAAATGAATCTGACTAGGAACCATGAGGTTTCGGGTTTGATCCCTGGCCTTGCTCAGTGGGTTAACGATCCGGTGTTGCCGTGAGCTGTGGTGTAGCTCGCAGATGCGGCTCAGATCTGGCATTGCTGTGGCTGTGGTGTAGGCTGGCAGCTGTAGCTCTGATTTGGCCCCTAACCTAGGAAACTTCATGTGCCGTGGATGCAGCCCTTAAAAGGGGAAAAAAAAAAAAGGAATCTGACTACATCGGCTCAGATCGATGAGGAGGCTAGGGTTCAATCCCCCCCACCCAGCAGAGTGGGTTAAGGATCTGGTGTTGCCAGAGCTGTGGCACATATTCAATCCCCGGCCTGGGGAACTTCCATATGCTGCAGGTGTGGCCATACCAAAAAAAAAAAAAAAAAAAAAAGGAGGGTGTAATAAGATTATAGGCTTAGGAGAAGCCTAGATCAAATCCCAGGTTGGTCATGAAATAGCCATGCAATCCTAGGTAACCGATTTAATATCTGCAAAGTTTAATTTCCTTACCTTTAAAATATTGATTATTATTATTATTATTTTTGTCTTTTTAGGGCTACACCAAAGGCATATGGAGGTTCCCAGGCTAGGGGTCAAATTGGAGCTGTAGCCGCTGGCCTACACCACAGCCAGAGCAACGCCAGATCCGAGCCACATCTTTGAACTACACCACAGCTCATGGCAATGCCAGATCCTTAACCCACTGAGTGAGGCCAGGTATCGAAACTGCGTTCTCATAGTTACTAGTCAGACTCGTTTCCGCTGAGCCACGACGGGAACTCCTTAAAATGTGGATTAAATGGGCAAGTTTTACGGGGTTGTTAGAGTGATATGAGATCATGTAAGTAAAGTGTTTAACATGATACTCTTACTATGATCCCCATTTCTTTCTTTTTCTTTCTTTCTTTTTCTTTTTCTTTTTTATTTTTTTTGCTTTGTAGGGCCACACCTGCAGCATATGGAAGTTCTCAGGCTAGGAGTTGAATCGGAGCTGCGGCTGCCAGCCTATGCCACAGCCACACTGGATCTGAGCTGCTTCTGCGACCTACATCACAGCTCACGGCAGTGGCAGATCCTTTAACTCACTGAGTGGGGCCAGGGATCGAACCTGCATCCTCATGGATACTAGTTGGGTTCGCTACCACTGAGCCATGACAGGAGCTCCAGCAAATTTCTTCTGACTCATTTCTTTCTTTCCCTTTTTTTTGTCTGCACCTGCAACATATAGAAGTTTCCGAACCAGGGATTAAATCAAAGCTGCAGCTGCAAACTGGGCCACAGCTATGGCAATGCCAGATCTTAATCTACTGTAGCACAGCATGAACTCCCTGACTCATTTCTTAATTGCTAAGCAGTATCTCAGAGAAATACCCATCTCTCTCTCTCTCACACCCACACCCCCCCAAACACAATATCACTATGAGATTATCTTTTCTTCATGCTTGCGATCTGCCCGTTCCCACTCCCACCCCTCACCCCTCAAACTGGAATTAAAACTCCAAGACGAGAAGTTCTATCTGAACTGAAGTTCTATCAGTATTGTTCAATGATGGCCCGTAGTGGGTCTTTTTGTTGGACTAATGAAAAAATGAATGAAGGTCTATGGCAGATATGCAAACTAACAGGTCACAGAAATAACCACCCTGAGCACCCTGACTTCAATCAAAATGGAATACATAGAATTATTCCTCAGAAGGCCCTACTGCCCACTGGAGGCTGTCTTAGATTACCAAAAAAAGGGAGCTGAGATGTACCCCTATGAACAGCTGAAGACCAGCCCTCTACTTTTGGAACAAGGAATAGAGAAGAGCAGATGGGGCTACAATCTCTGCAAAGAGCTTTTCATTTGGCCATGGAGGCTTCCCCACCGCGTTTTATCTCCTCGCCCTGCTCCTTGGCCCCTGTCCTCACCTGAGGCTTTCCTGCGAAGATTTTAGGCTTCCAATGGCAAACAGGAAGGGGATCCCAAGGCTAAAGTGGCGGGTACAGGCACCCTGGGGTGCCCTTGGCCTTGCCAGGTGAGAATGCCCAGGGAGCATATAGCGAGTCTATTATGATGACTATTTATTAATAGTAATATTGTTATTAAATATTTATGAAGTGCTCATGCTCAGCTCGATGGTGACCCTCCCACCACTCGCCATCCCTTCCAGCAGCACCCAGGTCCCTAACCCCGAGTCCCACCAGTCCTCCCTGTGTACTATGCTTGGGGAGAATTGTGACAGGTAGCTCTGGCCGCCGCAGTTGACCTTAACCGCTGGGAACCCAGGCGTCCGAGTTCTCCTGCGGGGCGAGAATCCGCTCCCGGTCGCCACCGGGTCTGAGTAAAGAACGTCCCCTGTGGTCCGTACCCCACCTGGACTCAAGGGGCAGAAGCGGGAAGGGGCCAGGTCCGAACTCCCCACCGGGTCCACCTGGCGGCCGCTCCCTCCCCTCCCTGGTCCAGACCCGCGGGCGGGCGGGCCAGGGCGCGGCCCCCGGGGTCTCAGGCCCCCGGCAGGCGGCCGCGCGCCATCCCACTCCCAGAGCTCCCCGCCGCCCCGGCCCGGCATCCTGGCGCCCCGGCCCCGCGGCATTTTTTCTCTTTATCATAAATATATAAATTATGCTAATTACGGGCATTGCATATTAACCAAACCCGAAACCTCCCCTGCCCGGCCCCCTCCCCCTCCTTGCAAACCCCTCCCCGCCCCGGACCCCGCTACTTACCGGAGCCCGAGCCCGAGCCCGAGCCGCCTTCGCTCCGGGTGCCCGGCGGCCACCGATTAGAGATTCATCTCACAGCTCTGGCCAGGGGGCCGGGGGCCGGGGCCGGAGCGGCCGCCGCCCGCAGACAAAGAAGCCAGTGCGGTTTGGCTGGGCTCGGCTCGGCCCGGGTGCCGGTCGGGACCCGCCGCCGCCCCCGGGCCCCCAGCCCGGGCTGGGCAGAGCCGAAAGGGACTACGCGGGTTGCGCTGGGCGGAGGGGGGACGGCCGGGAAATGGGAAGGGGAAGCGAGGGTGGGGGGGGGCGATCAGGTATATATATTTTTCTCCTTTCCCCCCTTCCACGGCCCCCCCTCTTCCCTCCCCCCCTTTTTTCCCTCCTTCTGCTACTTGGATTTTTTTAGCTGCTGCGTCATGAGCATAATTTATGCAAAGAGCTTTGCCGCATGCTGCACCGCGCGCGCCAGCCGCCGGGGGCGGCGGGCGAGGAAGGGAGGGGATCTGGGGAACCTTGAACGAGCGTTGGGGGTGGGGAGGGGACCTTCAACCCCTTGCCACCCAGGAGGCCCTAAAGGCTCACTCTCCGGACAGGAGTGGAAGGTCAGGGGGACGAATCAAACAGCCCGCACCCCTCCCCCCGCCTCTCCCCGAGGTGCTGCTTGAGCTCGTTTCATTTTGGAAGGTGGGAGGGTGGGAACCAGATCTCGGGGGTCGGGACTGAGGAGGATCCTTTACCACATTCCTGTCAGCCCAAGGTTGGGGCAGTGACGGCGGTGACTCCCGGCGGCCACCTTTCCTCTCGATAAGTTAGTCACTTGCTCTCCTCAACGTTGAAAGTCAAGTTCAAGTCCATTCCCAAGTCACAGGCCGTGACCCCACTGCAAGAAAAGAGAGAAGTCAGACACCGCTCCGGCGCTAAAGCAACCACCAGAGTAGTTGTGCCCCAGCTCCATCTCTGGGAGGGGATCCAGGGCTTGAATATTGCACACCTGACCGCCCCACACACACACCTCAGTAGCGGTTGTGGGCTGTCGTCTGGAAGACAGCTTGCCTGCTTTCTTGTCCAAAGAATTGTAAAGAATAAACAAATGTTCTGCGGCATGGAGAAAAAACAACGTTTTTTGCTTTGTTGGTGGTGGTGGGGAGTTTGGTTTATCTAGAGGCTCTTAAAGGTAGGGAAAGGAGCAGGGATAAGAAGAGGCACCGTGTGGAGTAGAGGGAAAAAGGACTGAGGAGCAGTTGACAAATGAAAGAGGAAGGAGTTTAAGAACAAAGGGGGAGAGAGAGAATGAGGGGGGAACTGGGGAGGAAGGAGTCTCTGTAAGTCCAGTATCTGTGGATCCCAGCACTGAGGCAGCCTGCTATCAGCCTGCGCTGCTTCCCCCCCTCCCCGCCCCCCCCAACAAGAGCACATTTGGGCCTCTTGTGATGAGCTAAAGCATAGATGAGTTAGAGGTATCTTGAAGAGAATTCAAGTGGGGCCCTCAGCCCAACCAAGACTTTTCCTTAACCCCCCAACACAGCAGGGGAGGAGAGGCGAGGAGCATCAAGGGGCTCCAGGCCATCACTACACACTTTCCAGAACCTTACCTACAACTGGAAGATTTATGAGTTACCAGTGGGTTAGGAGTCAGATATTTAGGTTTTATTTTATTTTATTTTTGTCTTTTGTCCTTTTAGAGCGGCACCAGCGGCATATGGAGGTTCCCAGGCTAGGGGTCCAATCGGAGCTGTTGCTGCCTGCCTGCGCTACAGCAACGCCAGATCCAAGCCACATCTGTGACCTACACCACAGCTCATGGCAGCACCATATCCTTAACCCACTGAGCGAGGCCAGGGATCGAATCTGCAACCTCATGGTTCCTAGTCGGATTCGTTTCCGCTGAGCCACAACGGGAACTTCAGAATATTTAGGTTTTGGTCTCAGCTCTTCCACTACAAATTCAGGCAGGTCATTTCTTCACTAGTTACTTTACAAATTTATTTATTTACTTACTTACTTTTTAGGGCTGCACCTGCTGCACAAAGAAGTTCCCAGGCTAGGGGGTCAAATCAGAGCTGCAGCTGCTGACCTACGCCACAGCCATAGCAACACAGGATACTTAACCCACTGAGCAAGGCCAGGGATCTAACCTGCATTCTCATGGTTACTAGTCGGGTTTGTTACTGCTGAGCCAAACGGGAATTCCCAGGGTAATATTTATAATCATTACTTCACAGGGTTAAGAAGTTTAATTGAGAACTTGGGAAAAAACTTTGGAAAACTCTAAGCACTATGAAATTGTAAGTTATCATTACCTCTACACTAGTTTTAATCCATTTTAGTTGGCCTTGTGAAACTCTAACATATGACATGGTATTTATAGTTCTTACGGGTTTGGTTTGGTCCGTAGTCCCTGTGGTCCTTCCTCTTAGACTGTAAATTCCTCAAGAGCACAGACAGTGACTTACTCATTTCTGTATTTCCCACTGCTGTTTTTTTTTTTTTGTCTTTTTGTCATTTTAGGGCCGCACCCATGGCATGTGGAGATTCCCAGGCTAGGGGTCTAATCAGAGCTACAGCTGCTGGCCTACACCAGTTACAGCAACGCCAGATCCGAGCTGCGTCTGCAACCGACACCACAGCTCTCGGCAACCTCGGATCCTTAACCCACTGAGCAAGGCCAGGGATCGAACCCACAACCTCATGGTTCCTAGTCAGATTCGTTTCTGCTGCGCCACAGCGGGAACTCCCCCACTGCTGTTTATGTAAAGAAGCAGCTCGGTATTGCTACTGAATATTGTCATACGAATAAAAACTCTTAGTCTGTGTGACTTGGTCTGGTGCTGCACAGAGATAAAGCAAGCGCTTTGCATGACATGGATATCAGAGATGAAGAAAGAAACGGATGTGATCAAAGGGGTTCCAGGGAGACATACACCGAACTGCTAATTATGGTTTTCTTTGGGAAACCTTAAATTTATATTGTATACACTTCCACTTATTTTAGTGTTTTGTCTTTTCAGGGCCGTACCCACGGCATATGGAAGTTCCCAGGCTAGGGGTCAATCAGAGTTGCAGCTGCCAGGCCACACCTGGCACACCGCAATGCCGGTTCCTTAACCCACTGAGCAGGATCGAACCCTCATCCTCATGGATAATATGTTCATTACCACTGAGCCACAACGAGAACTCCCTGCTTAAATTTTTGAGTCTGAGCATACATTACTATTTATTTATTTATTCATTTATTCATTTATTTAGCTGTGGCAGTTCCTGGACCAGGGACTGAACTTGGGCCACAGGAATAACTCCAGGCTGCTGCAGTGACAACGCTGGAACACTGGATCCTTAACCCACTGAGCCATGAAGGAACTCCCTCCCCTGTATTCCTTGATAGGCTAACTTCAATTACCACTATAATTATTTCTATCACCACAGATTAATTTTGCTGGTTCTTGGACTTCATGTAAATGGAATCAGACAGTATGTGTACTCTTTTGTGTCTGACTTCTGTTGAACTCAACATATGTTTTTGATGGGAGTTTCCGTCGTGGCTCAGTGGTTAACAAATCTGACTTGGAACCATGAGGTTGCGGGTTCGATCCCTGGCCTTCCTCAGAGGGTTAAGGATTCGGCGTGACGTGAAACTGTGGTGTAGGTTGCAGACGCGGCTCGGATCCCGCGTGATGATTTATCCATTCTACTATTGATGAGCATTTGGGTTGTTTTTGTCTTTTATGAATAAAGCTGCTACGAACAAGTCTTTTAGTGAATACAGGCACTCATTTCTCCTGGGTAAATACTGAGGAGCGGAACAGCTAGGTTTGGGGTATATGTTTAACTTTTGCAGATACTGCTAAATGCTTTTCCAAAATGTTTGATCCAATTTATATCCTTACTGGTAATGTATGAGAGTTCTAGTTGTTACACATCCCCAGCAATATCTGCAATAGTCTTTTTTTTTGCAATATTACAATATAATATTTTTGGAATAAGTATGCATTTTATAATCAGAAAAAAAATATCAACAGGAGTTCCTACCATGGCGCAGCGGGTTAAGAATCCAGCTACAGTGGCTTGGGTTGCTGCAGAGGTGCAGGTGTGATCCCGGGCCAGCCCAGTGGGTTAAGAATCTGGCATTGCCTCAGCTGTGGCACAGGTGTGGCTGCGGCTTGGATTGGGTCCCTAGCCTGGAGACTTCCATATGCCATGGTGTGGCCAAAAAAGAAAAAAGAGAAAAAGGATCAACAATACAAATCTTTTCACAAGTACATGGGGAGATGTCATCAGTGACTTCCTTCTGCTTTCCATGCCAAATAAAATTCTTCAACAGTATCCTCAACCCAGCACATTTTCTTTGTCTCCATCACTCCCTCTTCTCATGCCTCTGAGCTTACATTTATTTGACAATTTTTTTTTTTTGCCTTTTGTCATTTTAGGGCCGCATCCGAGGCATGTGGAGGTTCCCAGGCTAGGGATCAAATCGGAGCTGTAGCCAGTAGCCTACGCTGCAGCCACAGCAACGCAGGATATGAGCCGCGTCTGCGACCTACACCACAGCTCACGGCGACGCCGGGTGGTTAACCCACTGAGCAAGGCCAGGGATCAAACCCACAACCTCACGGTTCCTAGTCAGATTTGTTAACCACTGAGCTATGACGGGAACTCCTTATTTGACATTTATTGTCTACTAGGTGTCAAACACTGGGCTGAATGCTAAGTGTCCAGTGGTAAACAAAACAGACAGCTGTCTTGGAATTTATTGTCTACCAGGGAAACATGTTAAACAGAAAATAAACACATAAATATATCATTACATATGATGACTAAGAAAACTGGAAGGTGGGGGTTCCTCTGGTGGCTCAGTAGTACAATCCTGGCTAGTATCCATGAGGATGCAGGTTCAATTCCTGGCCTTGCTTGGTGGGTTAAGATCCAGTGTTGCCGTGAGCTGTGATACACGTCACAGATGTGGCTCTAATCCAGCATTGCTGTGGCTGTGGCATAGGCTGGCAGCTGCAGCTCCGATTTGACCCCTAGCCTGGGAACTTCCGCATGCCATGGATACCTGAGTGTGGCCCTCTAAAAAGACAAAAAAAAAAAAAAAAAAAGAGGGGAGGGAAGGAAGAAAGAAAGAAAACTGGAAGGTGATATGAGAGAGAATAACACTGGAAGCAGGAAGATCTCCCTGAGGTAGTCGCCTTTTAAGTCACATACAAGGCAAAGTTTAAAGACAGAATAAGCAGGAGATGGAACTACAGAGACAATGAGACAGGAAAAGAACTTGGTGTTCAAGAAATTGAAAGAGCATCCATGTGGCTGGAACACAGCAAGTGATGGGAGAGAAATGCACAAAATGAGGTTGGAAAGACAAGCAGGTCTCAGATCAGGAAGACCTGGTCATAAATACTCTAATTTTCCCATTCAACTGGGTCTCTTCTTTCTTTGCAAACTGCTCAAGATTTACCCCTTTCAAGAAGTACGAGTATTTTAATTATGTCATTGTTCAAATAACTTCATTATATAATTTGTAGTTTTAGGGCTTCCCATTCTGTTTCCTTAGAATATACGTGTTTACCCAACAGATGCAGGATAGGGCCTGTTTCCTCTCTTTATTTATTTATTTATTTTGTCTTTTTAGGGCCGCCCAGGTGGCATATGGAAGTTCCCAGGCTAAGGGTCTAATCGGAGATGTAGCTGCCAGCCTACACCACAGCCACAGCAACTCGAGATCTGAGCCCCGTCTGTGACCTACACCCCAGCTAACAACAACACAGGATCCTTAGCCTATTAATCGAGGCCAGGGATCCAACCCACCTCCTCACGGATACTAGCTGGATTTGTTACCGCTGAACCACAACAGGAACTCCATCAGATTTTCTCTTTTTCCGGGGCCTCCTCCAAGCTCCTAGCTATCAGGGATGCTGTTAACAGTAAGAGTCTCCTTTGGTCCCGTATTCTATTCCTGGAAAGCTCTCAAAATCTAAGTGGATAATCCCTAGGATCCTGTTTTACCTGATTTGAGAACTGACCCAGTTTCAAATCTTCAAAATTTGCCCTGAAGCAACCAAATTTCCCCAGGATGCACACACATTTTTCCAAGCTCCTGGCTTATCTGCATAGTTAATCTTGCCCCGCCCCCCTCCAGCTTAAAGGCATCTCTGCTGTTGCTAAGGCTTGGGCAGGTGGGAGTGAGTTGAAGCATGATACAGCAGGGAGTC
This sequence comes from Catagonus wagneri, assembly GCA_004024745.2. NCBI lineage: Eukaryota > Metazoa > Chordata > Mammalia > Artiodactyla > Tayassuidae > Catagonus > Catagonus wagneri. The sequence continues at coordinate 1,711,854 of PVHT021183646.1, read as the reverse complement.
AGGTTGGTCAGCAGGAAAAAAAACCATCTCAGCTGTGAGGAAAGTCAGCCATGCAAATGCATTTCCAAGTGCTTCTCGGCCAGGTTCCCCCCGCACCACCCCCCATGTGTTTACCTGCTTGTTCTCTGAAAGCTTTTTGGACTTCCTCTTTTTTAAAAAAAACTTTGATGTCTTTAGTTTTACAATGTCATGGTTTGTGGTTGGCCAGTTTTCAACCATAGTTAAAACAAGGAAGCTATTGTCCACCTTGACTGGTTTTACTGAAGTCCTTGTGAGGAGAATGGGCCGTCAAAGAGAAGGTTCTTGAGTGCTGTTAACAATGCAATGCTATTTTAAGGTGAGAAGCCAGAGTTTGGAAAACTTGCATGTGGCAAGGAGTGTGGCTGTGTATGCTCCATTTTTTTTTTTTTTTTTACAGCCCTCCAACCCTGAAATGCATATATTTTATCTATTTACTTTAATTTTAGCAATGATGTAAAATTATTGCTGGGCTGCTGTCACTCTGACAGATCACCCTACCAGCCCAAAGGGTAAATATAGGTTTTTTTTTTCATAATTTTTGTACAGTAACAAGGTGAGGAACATTTTAGCTCATAAATTATTCACCAAACCTCACAAGCATAATAGGCTGTGTGCATATTCATCAGGTTATCATCCATTATTCATAAGAAGCTCACTTCAACTGTTAGAAGAAAATGAGGTTGTTGATTGAAATGCTGAAGAAATGTGGGCTTTTGTTCTACCCCCTCCTTTCTCCCATCTAAGTCTGGAAGTTTCCATCAAAAAATGATATTGTTGGGGGAAAATTTATTCCTGACATGCAGATGTATGGATAAGAGGAAAATAAAACTCGGAGTAGGAAATAAATTGGCAGAATCAACCACCATTCATTTAACTTGGCTAAAGGCCTCTGACTCTTGCTTTCACAGAAACTGGGTCCAGGAAGTGGCCAAAGGGGGTCCCCTTTCTTGTGACAAAAGAGCAGCTTCAGCAAATCTAATAGTTAATACACATATTAAGATACAAGTTGCATTCCACAACCCAAGACGTTTTTATCATTTATCTTCTTATTTGACCTTCACACCAACTCTGTGAGGTAGGAATCATTTTCAAGAAGAGAAAACTGAGGCTCAGAGATGGTAAGTGACTTGTCTAAATCCAAACAGTTGGTGAGGAGACCAGGACTGGAATCTACATTTTCTTTCCCTTTTTTTTTTTTTTTTTTTTTTGTGGAGTGCTTACATCAAGCAGAACTTCCAGGCCAGAGATGTGACCTGAGCCACAGCAGTGACAATGGTGGATCCTTAACCTGCTGAGCAACCAGGGAACTCCTCCCATGTTTGTTATAGTCTGTTTCCCTAAACATGGGCTGAAAGAAACCCATCACTCCTGGAGTTCCCATCGTGGCGCAGTGGTTAACGAAGAATCCGACTAGGAACCATGAGGTTGCAGGTTCGATCCCTGGCCTTGCTCAGTGGGTTAAAGATCTGGTGTTGCTGTGAGCTGTGTGTAGGTCGCAGACCTGGCTCGGATCTGGCGTGGCTGTGGCGTCGGCCCGCAGGTGTAGCTCTGATTTGACCCCTAGACTGGGAACCTCCATATGTTGTGGGTATGGTCCTAGAAAGCAAAAAAAAAAAAAAAAAAAAAAAATCACTCCCAAGGTAGAAGTATTTCATGTTGTTTTCCATGAACCACTGATTCTATTATTTCCCTTTTTAATATCATTATTATTTCTGTGAACAACAGAAGCAATATAGGCTTGAAAGTATCAAATAAAACAAAATTCTATAGAATATGTTGCTGAAATGAGCACAGAATTTTATAGAATAAAGAATAAAAGATGTCTCTGGTACATGGACAGGCTGCCACGACTTCCAATCTCCTTTGCCATAGAACTAGGAGGAAACGTAATCCAACCAGACCCACAGATATGGGTTTAGATCTATCTGATCACAGTTACCAGCTGTGTACTGTGGGCAAGATGGCCTCTCTAGGCCATAGTGTCTCATTTCTTCTTTCCTTTTTTTTTTTTTTTTTGTTGCTTTTTAGGGCCTCACCTGCAGGATATGGAGGTTCCTGGCCTAGGGGTCAAATCGGAGCTACAGCTGCTGGCCTACACCACAGTCACAGCAATGCAGGATCCTTAATCTGCTAAGTGGAGGCCAGGAATCAAACCCGCAATCTCATGGTTCCTAGTCGGATTCGTTTCTGCTGCGCCACAATGGGAACTCCATAGTGTCTCATTTCTAAAATGGGGATAATACTTCTAGAGATTTTTTTTTTCCTGTCTTTTGAGGGTTGCATCCATGGCATATGGAAGTTCCCAGGTTAGGTAGGGGTTGAATCAGAGCTGTAGCCACCGGCCTACACCACAGCCACAGGAACGCAGGATCTGAGCCACGTCTGCGACCTACACCACAGCTCAAGGCAACACCAGATCTTAACCTACTGAGTGAGGCCAGGGATTGAGCCCAAGTCCTCATGGATACTAGTCGGGTTTGCTACTGCTGAGCCATGATGGGAACTCCACTTCTAGAGTTTTTTGAATGTTACATGAGATAATGTATATGTCACCCAAGTGTCAGCATTTCCCTCCGTTTTACAGGTCCCCTCTCTCTGGCATAGTCGGCCTCTCTATCATTGGGTTCTTCATCAGAGGATTCCGCCAACAAAGGACTGAAAACATCTGGAGGAGTTCTGTGGTAGCTGGTGATCTGGTGCTGTCACTGCTGTGGTGTGGGCTTGATCCCTGGCCTGGGAAGTTCTGCATGCCATGGGTGAAGAAAAAAAAAAAAGGGAAATATTTGGAGAAAAAAATCCAGTAAGGCCCAGCAACCCTGGTACATGTATTCACATTATATTTACAACAATTTACATAGCATTTACATTGTATTAGGTATCAAATAACATAGAGATGATTTAAAGTTATACAAGAAAATGCATAGGTTTTATGCAAATACTATTTACCATTTATACAAATACCATTTTATATAACAGACTTGGGAAACCTGGATTTTGGTATCTGTGAAGGGGGGTAGGCCTTCCCCCCCAGGTCTTTCACTGGACCTTCTCTCTCATTCTGTTCTGAACTATACACTTGGCTGCTACTCACAGCCTAGAACTCCTGTGTGGTTCCTCTGGATGAACTGCAGCTGTATTCACAGGGGGGCACAGCTGTGAATACTCCCCAGCATGACTACCCATGAAGAGCTGGGGAAAAGCTAAAAAGAATTCTAATGAGTAAAGGAAAGCATTACATTTATTTTAACTGTTCCTATAATCCAAGTGAAAACCAGCAAGGAAGTTTTATCTTTACTAGGGGGTGGGGGAGCCTTGCACACCTGGACCCCAGAGCCTAACCTGGATCCCTGTCCTCGGGTCTGCTTCCCCGCCTGGGAACTCCTACTTCCAACCTCCACTCCTTTCTTGGGGGCCTAGGCCCTTCCTCCTCCTCCTTCCCGCACTGTACCCAGAAGTACTTTCCCTAAATCTGACTTATTCATTCAGTCTAGAGGAGGGTGGGGGGCGGGGATGGAGGGGGTGCCATGAGCTCTAGCACAGTCTACCCAGCAAATTCTTCCATGGAGGGCTGGCATCCCAAGTGCCAGTCTCTTGTCCAGACTGAGATGCAGGTGAGGCTCTATTCCCCTCCCCCAACACACACACACACACACACACCACAAACACACATACACCTTGAAGAATAAAAAAGTCTCAAACCAGCGTGGTAGTGTCACCCCATTACTTTGCATTTATAATAAGCACCAAATGATTCCCTTTCTTTTTTTTTTTCTTTTCCTTTGTTTTTAGGGCCGCACCTACAGCATATGGAAGTTTCCAGGCTAGGGGTCAAATTGGAGCTGTAGCTGCGGGCCTACACTACAGCCACAGCAATGCCAGATCTGAGCTGCATCTGTGACCTACACCAAAGCCTGTGGCAATGCTGGATCCTTTGCTCATGGGTTGAGACCAGGGATTGAACCCACATCCTGATGCTAGTCAGGTAATCTGCTGAGCCACAATGGGAACTCCAGCACCAAATGATTCTGATGCAGGTAGTTTAGGATTTCACATTGAGAAAAACTGATCAAAATCCAAAAGAAGAGATGCTGTCCCAGGAATTACTAGGCTGCTCCAGCCACAGTGTTGTTGGGCCTTTACATTATTATGCAGAGCAGATGTTACAGGTGTTAGTGCCTGGACTACAAAGGCTCGGCTGCAATGAGAAAGGAGGGTTCATTTCTGAATCATATGTCTTGTAATTCTTGTTCCCTTAGTTACACAAAGACAGACCAGCCAAAGCTTTAAAAAGGCTGCTTCAAAAAGCCTGATTGGATTCTTCCACAAACCTCTATCCTGGAGTTCCTGTCATGGCACAGCGGAAACAAATCTGACTAGCATCCATGAGGACGCAGGTTCGATCCCTGGCCTCACTCAGTGGGTTAAAGATCCACCGATGGCCGTGAGCTCTGGTGTAGGGTGCAGACACAGCTTGGAACCTGCTTTGCTGTGGTCGTGATGTAGGCTGGTGACTACAGCATGGATTCAACCCTAGCCTGGGAACCTCCATATGCTGTGGGTGCGGCCCTAAAAAGACAAACAAACAACCACAAAAACCCCTCTATCCTCCCTCTGGGCTGGGAAATAGGAGTTGATTTTGTTCTCCAGTTACCAAGTGAAGAGCCCAATACATAGTAGATGTTTAATGAAGGTACATTAAAAAGCTCTAATTAGCCTAATTAACTGGGGACCAGCAGGAAGAGGCATGTCATTCTCTGAGCCCTCAGAGGACAGTTTCTCTGTCTCTGCTGGAGCACTTACCAAGTTCTGCTATAATTTTCCTTTCAGCATCTGTCTTACCCACACACACTAAAAAAGTTCATTAGCCATCATCTTTGCCTATTTCCCTCTTCTTCATCCCAACATTATTTTCTTTCTTTTTTTTTTTAAATTTCTGAATGTTTACCAGCTAGTTTTTAATCTTCTGTACATTTTCCATTGAGTACTCTGTATTTTTTCCTATTGATTTTATTTTTTAATTTTTTGCTTTTTAGGGCCACACCTGCAGCATATGGAGGTCCCCAGGGTCAGACTGGAGCTGCAGCTGCTGGCCTACACCACAGTCACAGCAACGCCAGATCCTTAACCCACGAGGAAAGGGATCGAACCCAAATCGAACACAATGGGAACTTCCCTACATTATTTAAAAAAAAAATCTTTTTTTTAATTTTTATTTTAATATTATTATTTTTTTGCCTTTTTAGGGCTGCACCCATGGCATATGGAGGTTCCCAGGCTAGGGGTCGAATCAGAGCTACAGTTGCCGGCCTAAGCCACAGCCACAGCAATGCCAGATCCGAATTGCATCTGTAACCTACACGACAGCTCACGGCAACGCCAGATCCTTAACCCACTGAGCAAGGCCAGTGATCAAACCCACAACCTCATGGTTCCTAGTCGGATTCGTTAACTGCTGCACCAAGAAGGGAACTCCGAAAAACATCCCTTTAAAAGGCATAACTGACATATGATAAACTGTGTGTAGATAGACAATTTTTCTTTTTCCTTTCCTTTCCTTCGGCATACGGAAGTTCCTGGGCCAGGGATCAGATGTGAGTGAGCTGTGATCTAAGCCACAGCTGTGGCAATACCAGATCCTTAGCCTACTGTGCTGGGCAGTGCTCCAGAGATGCTGTTAATCCCATTGCACCACAGTGGGAACTCCAATAAACTGCGTATATTTAAAATGTACAAGAATTTCCTGCCTATGAAGGTTTCCAGCCTAGGGGTTCAATTGGAGCTGCAGCCACTGGCCTAGCCACGGCCACAGCAATGCAAGATCCGAGCCATGTCTGCGACCTACACCACAGCTCACAGCAATGCTGGATCCTTAACCCACTGAGCAAGGCCAGGGATCGAACCCACATTCTCATGGATACTAGCCGGGTTCGTTAAGCCCTGAGCCATGACGGGAACTCTGGTTGCCCTGGTTTTTAAGTATGTTAACCCCTTCCTATATCTGCTTGCTTTAGCCTGATAGTCATACAGGCTCAAACATATTATTAAAAAAAAAAAAGTCTCTTAGTTCCCATTGTGGCCCAGCAGAAACAAATCCAACTAGTAACCATGAGGTTGTGGGTTCGATCCCTGGCTTGGCTCAGTCGGTTAACGATCTGGCATTGCTGTGAGCTGTGGTGTAGGTCGCAGACTCAGCTCGGATTTTGCATTGCTGTGGTTGTGGTGTAGGCCAGAAGCTGTAGCTCCGATTTGTCTCTCTTTTTTTTTTTTTTGTCTCTTTGCCTTTATGTAGAGCCGCACCCATGGCATATGGAGGTTCCCAGGCTAGGGGTCTAACAGGAGCTGTAGCTGCCGGCCTACACCACAGCCATAGCAACGCGGGATCCGAGCCGCGTCTGCAATCTACACCACAGCTCACAGCAATGCCAGATCATTAACCCACTGAGCAAGGCCAGGGATCGAACCCAAAAGCTCATGGTTCCTAGTTGGATTCGTTAACCACTGAGCCACAACGGGAACTCCATTATCACATTTTACATTAAAGCCCTAGTACTTATTTATCTTATAATTGGAAGTCTGTACCTTTTCACTACCTTCATCTAATTCCCCCTCCTCCAGCTACTTTTTCTAACGGTTCATCATATACTTATTGATCCCCAGGAGTTCTTAATATTTGGGAGATTAGCCCGCTGTAATACAAATTGCAAATATCTGTTTCCAATTTGTCATTTTACTGTTGACTTTATGGAGTTTTCATCCCTGACATGAATCCTGTTAATTAACCATGGCCAGTAATCCTGATATTAGTCCAGTTATTTTTTGCCTCCTAAATATTTCTGGAATCCTCCTACTGCCACTTTCCTGGGCCAGTCTGCCACCATAATTCACCTAAATTACTACCCAGTGTTCTAATTCTGTCTCCCAGACACGCCTCTACTCTTGCCCCTTTCTAATCTAATTGGCAGTCATAAAGATATTGCTAAAATGAAAGCACAATCAGGTTACTTTTCTGCTGAAAACTCTTTGGTGGCTAACCAGTGCCTGTAGGATAGAATCCATTGTCTTCAGATAGGAGTGGCCTGGCGGCAAGGCAGGCTTTGTATCCAGTTGTTACTGCTTTGATCCCTGGCCCTGGAACTTGGGCATGCTGTGGGCATGCCCCCCCGCAAAAGAAAGATAGACTCCTCCATGGGCTCCCCTGCCTAGAAAGGCTGTTACCCCTTCAGCTTCCTCTCTTACCCGTCCTCATCTCCCATTCCATACTCTGGCTATACAGAACTATTTTCATGTCCTCCCTCTCCATAAGGTCGCCCACCTTTAGGCCTCTGCATAGGCTGTTCCCTGTTTTGGGAAGTTCCCTCTTTTCCTCATTTGCTTGACTTGCTCTGGAGATTTCATCTCAGACATTACAGGCAGCATGATGCCTTCCCTGACCACAGGAAAGGAGGAGATTAGATACCTCACCTCGTATGTTCTCATAATATCCTATACTGCCCTTGTTTTTTTTGGACTTTTTGGGGCCAAACCCTAGAGATATGGAGGTTCCAGGCTAGGGGTCCAACTGGAGCTGTAGCCGCCAGCCTACACCACAGCCACAGCAATGCAGGATCCGAACCGCATCTGCGACCTACACCACAGCTCACGGCAACGCCGGATCCTTAACCCAGTGAGCAGGACCGGGGATCGAACCTGCGTCATCATGGATACTAGTCAGGTTCATTTCTGCTGAGCCACGATGGGAACTCCTCCTATACTGTCCTTATATCAGCACCAGTCACACTGTATTTTGATTATCCATTTACTTTTCTGTCTCTGCCATTCGGTAGACTAAGTTCCATGAGGAAGGACTAAGCCTGCTTCTTCACTATAGCTTCCTTGGTGCTTGTTACAGGGCCTGGCACATAATACGTGTACCATTAAATAGTTGTTAAATTAATTCAAGAAAAGGTGTTTGCTAAATGACTGAACAGCTTCATCTCACTGGGGGATCCAGGAGAATGAAGAAAACAGAAAGGCTCTTGATGCTTGACCAGGAAAGTAGCCAGATGCTCCTAAATCCCACCTGTCAGAGAAAGCCGTGGCTTGCAGCCCTCCATTTCTGTGGGGAATCTCCCTCAGCTCTGTCCCGGCTTTCAGGAGACCAGGTCCCAGGGTGCTAGCCAAAATGTTCAAAGTGCTGTAGAGGAGGCAGTGACCTTGCCTCAGCTGGAGCTAGGTCCTGCAGCCTTTCTGGGTGTCAAGAGTTAACCCTTTAATCACTGGCCCATGGAAGAGTCTGGGGAGGAGGGGTTCTGGTGGGGGGCTGGAGCCGAGGAGAGTATCTGGGGAGAGAACTTGGGGGTGATGGCTGTTTACCATCCAGTAGAAGTATTTGAACTTTTAACGCCGGGGAAGGGCTCCGACCAGAATTTCCAGCCTGACTATCTGCTCAGCCCACTTCCCCTGTCTTCTCAGGCTCCTCTTTGCTCTTTTCTTTCCCTAGGACACAGTCTAGACTTGGAGCCAGAGGTGACACAACTACCGTGTGAATTTTTTGGCAGATGATGAAACTGAGACCCTTGGGAGCCAAGAGAGTTTTTGAAAAAGTAAGCATTCAACAAGGTACATATTAGGAACAAGGCTTGTAAAATCAAGAAAAGGTGAGTGTGAAACTTGGCTCTGCAACTACTTAACCTCTCTGAAATATTCAGTGCTCTCATCGCTGCAACCCAGGGTTCAAACCCTAGTCTAGGAACCCATATCCCACATGAAGCTGCTGTGGCCGAAAGAAAGAAAGAAAGAGGAAGTTCCCCTGTGGCTCAGTGGCGTTAAGGATCCTCACTGTGGGATCAAGCTGCAACTGTGCTGTGGGTTCAGTCCCTGGCCTGAGAACTTCCACATGACAAAAGAAAAAAAAAATGAAAAAATAGGAGAGAACAGAAAATATTATAGTGCCTTGTACACAGAAGGAAAAGTACCAGGTCATAAAATTTTCAGTTACATATACTTATAAATGTGTCTATGCTGGATCATGATTTAAAGTATATTTTTTGTCTTTTTAGGGCTGCACCTGCGGCATATGGAGGTTCCCAAGCTAGGGGTCAAATTTGAGCTGTAGCCACTGGCCTACACCACAGGCACAGCAACGCCAGATCTGAGCTGCGCCTGTGACCTATACCACAGCTCATGGCAACGCCTGATCCTTAACCCACCGAGCGAGTCCAGGGATCGAACCTGCATCCTCATGGTTACCAGTCAGATTCGCTTCCACTGAGCCACAACGGGAAGTCCGATTTAAAGTATTTTACTGTGAACAAAACAACAATAATAAAATAAAAAATTTTTTAGAAAGGGTTTTACTGTGGACTCTGGTCAAAAAAGTTTGCAAGCCCCTGTACCAGAAGAAGAGCTTCAGGAGACCAAGGGCTTTGTACTGTTTTATAACAGTGCCTGGCAATTTTAAGTATTCTCCATAGAAGTGTTGAATGAGTGAATCTCTAACATTGTGCTTGGTTCAAGAAGATTAGAGTCAGAAATACAGGAAAAGATAAATATCATAGGCTTTACCATACTAACATCAGTCTGAACCAAATAAACAGTATGAATCAGTGGGGGGGGGGAACTAAAAGAACTCCAAATACAAACAGCCTTGGAAGTTGGACTTTTAGAATATTTTAGCATGACAGGCAGTATGAAGTGATAAGAACAAAACAAAACAAAAACACTGACTTAGGAATCTGGGAGCAAGGACACAAGATCTGATTTTGTAACCTGTTCACTGTGTGACTTGAGGGAAAATCTCTCTTTTTTTTTTCTTTTGACTACACCTGCAGCATATGGAAGATCCTGAGCTAAGGACTGAATCTGAGCCACAGCTGAGACCTACACCTGCATCCTTAACCCACTGTACCTGGCTGGGGATTGAAGTCACACCGTCAGAGACAACACCAGGTCCTTAGCACACTGTGCCACAGTGGGAACTCCCAAATCTCTTTAATCAGTTCTCACGTTTGAAAAACAAGAATGCTCAAACAAGTCCTGGCTATCACACAGGGCTGTTGTGAAGACTCATGAAGACCCCACAAAATAGAGCATTGTAGGGGTGCTCTGCAAACTGTAATACGCTACTGGAGACAAAAGCAAGGGATTGCTGAGCTGAAATCAGTGGTTTAAATCATTCATCAGCAAATATTTATCAGGTTTCTAACGTTTACCGAGGGCTTTTCTTTCCAAAGTTTTCCCCTTTCAAGATGATTTTCTAATGTTCTTACTGCAGCATAGAATGTAAATTCCATAAGAAAACAGTGTTGGCCTGTCTTGTTCAATTCCATCTCTACTTGCACATAGCAAGATCAGCAGATTATTTTAAAATGAAGAATGGAAGGAAAAACTTATTTGCTGCCTGAAAAGATGCCATTTTTGCCCTTAAGAACAATTTTTTTTTTTTTGGCCTCACCCAGGAATGCAGAAATTCCCAGGCCAGGGATCAAACCCTCGCCACAGTTACAACCAGAGCCACAGCAGTGACAACACCAGGTCCTTAAACCACTGAGCCACAGGGGAACTCCAAGAACAATTAATTTAGAAGTGATACACAGAGGAAAATATACAAAAGTACCATACAGTTGCCTGTAACAGGTACCAAAGGAAGGGCGGGGCCACAGGCACTCCTTGGGGACCACAAGTATGCCAGTTTCAGTGCTACCGTTGTGGCGGGGTCACAGCACAGCATACCCTTCCTTTTAGTGAGAAAGCGACACTGAAATAAACACTGACAGCCTATCGGTAGAACGGACAGGCAGACAAGATTCCAGTGATGGTCTAATTCAATAAAGGACAAATGTCAATACGACTAGCTAAATAAACCTCTATGGAGTTTAGGCTTAACAGGAGGGGAACGCGGGATAAATCGTGTCGAGGAGTGTATTTCAGGCAGTTAGAGAAATTTGTAGCACTCTATGCGCCTTGTGGAAAGACTGTCAAAGTAAGGTGACCTTGAGTTGCAGTGCGTAGGTGGAAAGGGCTCCGGAGAATAGTTTGATGGTACTGCCTCCGAGCGCCCGAGAAAAAACATGTTTTGAGAGAATACCTGTACTTTGTTTTCTTCCAGTCAAGGGACAAGGGTGGGGGATGGAGGACTCGACTCAGTGGGCGGGGCCAAAGCCAGTGGGCCGGATCACGCGGGTCCTCCCTCAGCTACTGGAGACCGGGCGAAGGGGCGGGGCTTCCGGTGGCAGCGGCGCTCGGGCGTCGGGTGACGCTAGGCGGACGAATCGTCACGTGACACGGAAGTGACTACGAACAGGAAGAGGACGAAAAAAATAACCGTCCGCGACGCCGAGCCGAACCGGACCCGCAGCCACCATGAACAGCAAAGGCAAGGACAGGGGGTTGCTGAGGCCATCGGGGAGAGTAGAGCTGGCCCGGAGAGAGAGGGCCCGGAACCCGGGGTCATCAAACGCCAGGCCTGGGGCTAGTTGCGCCGCGCTCCTGGGCCAGCTGTAGTGCCGGGGGTTGCGCCAGACGCCTTCGTCATCCCCGAACTACGGCTGCTCGCCCCTTCTTGGTCCATTCCCCCTTAAACTCTGTGGCGCAGTTTGGAGCTGCGGGCTCGGGTGGGGGGCGGTTGGGGGGGGGAGGTTTGTCGTGATGGGCATCTGCAGGAGCAAATGGGGAGCTAGAGCCGATATTTGGGTAGGCCAATGGAGAGCCTGCGGAGGCGGGGCGCCGCGCTCCGGAACCACAGGCAGGCCCCCGGGCTTAACTAGTGAATTGCCGGCTATGGTGGGCGGGCCATGCAGGCCGAAGGGTCCCTTTCCCCTAAACCTCGCTGGCGGCCTGAAAGTCTCCCAGTTCCTGAGTTAGGATATTCGCCTCCGTCTCCTCTCCGATCTCAAGGTTCACTTTCACCGCTCGCTCTTTTTATTTGGAAGTCGACCTTGAGTAGGAACCTGTGAGGAGGAGGACTACAAACACCGTTACTCACGAGCTCTTGGACAGTTAGCACCAGGCCTTGGGGGGGGGACACCACCAGAGCAGAGAGGACGCACACTTAAAACATCGACAGGAATGGATGCGCAGACATGCCCTGCATTCTGGAAGGATCTTGGGCCCAGAGACTTTCACCTTATATCAGTCTTCTACTAGAAAGAGACTTTCCAGTCCAGTTAGAATTCAGCATCTTCAGTTATAAGGGTGCAAAGAGTGTTTATTTTCTTGGTTCCAGGAACCAGGCCCTCCAGGACGGTCTTTTTGCAAATCTGCTAGCTCAGTGAGGTTAGCTGCCCAGTATGCCCTGCCCTATTTTGGTAGTTTTGTATGGTAGGCCACGTTTGTTTTTGTTTTTTGTCTTCCAGGTCAATATCCAACGCAGCCAACCTACCCGGTGCAGCCTCCCGGGAATCCTGTGTACCCTCAGACCTTGCATCTTCCTCAGGCTCCACCCTATACTGATGCTCCACCTGCCTATTCAGAGGTGCTTCCAGTTTACTAGACTTGAACTGAATACCTTTGGATCACATTTTCATTTCTTAGCTAAGTGTGACTCCACACATGTATTAACTCTCCACAAACAGGAGAGTGTGTGCACATGGATAGTCTAAAACATCTTTATAGTTCAGCAATTTCTGTTGGGGTTGAGAATTCATTATCTGATTATTTTGTTATTTGGCACAGGCTGAAGTTAAGAAGATGAGTTAGCGTTCTTTGAGCCCAACATTATTTATAGCAGGAAGTGATCCAGGAGGATATTGAGTGGCAGTGGAAAGGCAGCTTGTGTAACTCAGAGTGTAATCGGCACAAGGAGAATTAAGAATTGACTCATGAAAGAGATCTGAAATAAGAACGTCATAAAATAACGTGTTGCCTTCTCTTCTGCCTCTTCTAGCTCTATCGTCCGAGCTTTGTGCACCCAGGGGCTGCCACAGTCCCCACCATGTCAGCTGCATTTCCTGGCGCCTCACTGTATCTTCCCATGGCCCAGTCGGTGGCTGTTGGACCTTTAGGTTCCACAATCCCCATGGCTTATTATCCAGTTGGTCCCATCTATCCACCTGGTTCAACAGTGCTGGTGGAAGGAGGGTATGATACAGGTGCCAGATTTGGAGCTGGCGCTACTGCTGGCAACATTCCTGTGAGTATGCCTTTACCATAAAAAACTCAGCCCTTGAGTATGTTAACTTTCTGAAATGACTATCTAGTCATCCTTTCATCATCCCTGGGCAGTAGTTGCTGGTATTGGTGCAACCACTGACGTCCAGCAGTCAGGCAGAAATCACTTGAGGTGGCAGGAGAACTGTGGGAAGTCAGTAGCCTCTGGCATATTCACTGAGGTCTGAGTAACCAGATTCCTTTGTTTCTGTCTTAGGAGTCGTGCCTGCTGCTTTTCCAGTTCACTTTGGTACTGGTCTAGTAACACTCTTCATTCATTCCATAAGCATTTACGTAATGTTTGCACGGCATTTTATTGGGAACCATGATGATTAAAAAGTAGGATGCATATCCCTGTTAAGTTTCAGTTAGGAAGACTTTACTAGGGATTTTACTTGTCTCCTGCGTAGTTCCCCTGTGGATGGGAACTGGAGCCCAAATGGTCCTTGCTAGGGCCATCCACCCAGTAACCGTATGCTAACAATGAGGTGAGAATGCTGTCATTGGGTAGAGCCTTCGGATTACCCGGGGGCCATGAAAAAACTGTTGAGGAACCCTGTGGTATAGGGCCACGGACCTGGTAACCCCTCCCTGTTTTTTGGAATGGGAGTAGGAGTGATTTTCCACCCTGCAAATACTTATGGGTCTGGCCTGTGCAGGCTCAGGAGGGATCCATAGGCTATATCTTGGACCTGGGACCCTTTAAATGAGTGGTAGGTTCTGTTTTCTGTTTATGTCTTTGGGCTCACAGAGAATATAGACCTGCTTTACTCAAACTGCTGGCTCAAGCAGCTCCTTGAGATGCCATTGGTTAGCACGTTGCCATCTTCCTGACTGGCCCTCTTTCATCTTTCTCCACTGCTCTTGCATCAGCTGCCCGGTGTCCAATCCACCTTGTCTTTTCCTTTCAGCCTCCTCCCCCTGGATGCCCTCCCAATGCTGCTCAGCTGGCAGTCATGCAGGGAGCGAATGTCCTCGTAACTCAGCGGAAGGGAAACTTCTTCATGGGTGGCTCAGATGGTGGCTACACCATCTGGTGAAGAACCAAGGCCACCTCTGTGCCGGGAAAGACGTCACATACCTTCAGCACTTCTCACAATGTAACTGCTTTAGTCATATTAACCTGAAGTTGCAGTTTAGACACATGTTGTTGGGGTGTCTTTCTGGTGCCCAAACTTTCAGGCACTTTTCAAACTTAATAAGGAACCATGTAATGGTAGCAGTACCTCCCTAAAGCATTTTGAGGTAGGGGAGGTATCCATTCATCAAATGAATGTGGGTGACGCAGCCCTAAGGATCTTCCTGTAATTCCTCTGGAGTAATACTGTACCATACTGGTCTTTGCTTTTAGTAATAAAACATCAAATTAGGTTTGGAGGGAACTTTGATCTTCCTAAGAATTAAAGTTGCCAAATTATTCTGATTGGTCTTTAATCTTTAAGTCTTTGATTTAGATTACTTGTTACAAATGAACTGCATTAGTTGTCTGCCTTTTCATTTTCATCCTTTGCCCCACGTTCCACCCTCAACCCTAGTCGATTCCTTCCCACCAATCTCCATTGAATCAATGGTGCAGGACAGAAAGCCAGTCAGACTAATTTCCTTCTCTCCTTGCACTTCTCCTCACTCCTCATCTTTTAACCAGTCTTTCACAAGGATCCTCTGAAACCCCCTCTGTGCCCCAGGCACAGCCCCCGTTGCTTCTGCTTTTGCATCTCTTTAGGCAGAAGTGGAGGGTGCCTTTTGGACCCTCCTTGTAGGTTGTCTCTTCATACATGAACCAAACCCAAATTTGCTTTGGTGCCAGAAAACCTGAGCTTTGTTCAACAAACGATATCAACACAAACTATCATAAACAGCAGTTTGTTTATCATTTCAGGGGCAGGGAGGAGGGTGCATTTAAAAGCCTGATGACTCTAGAGCCAAATTAAGGGGAGTTTTCAGATCAAAAATTGGGTACCATTTATTGTCAGTGTCTGATGCAGCCACTCATGGCTCCAAGAATTCCTGAGCTGAGTGAACGGGGTCATATTGTGAATGGCTCACTACAAAATGACTTGAGTCCAGTGAAATCTCATTAGGGTTAGGAATATTTCAGGGATCCTTAATATTTTGATTTTTGTTTTCTAAAATTGGATTTTATTTTATTTTATCTTTAAGTTCATCTAAATTTTGTGTTCTGTACATGTGATGTTCGACTGTACCATTGACTGTTATGGAAGCTCAGCGTTGTATGTCTCTCTCTACACTGTGGTGCACTTAACTTGTGGATTTTTTATACTAAAAATGTAGAATAAAGACTATTTTGAAGATTTGAATAAAGTGATGAAGTTGCATTACACCTCACTTCAACGATTCTTTACTCAGCTTGTTTTGAGATCTCTTCTGTGTATGTTTCTTTTTAGAGCCCACCTAGGATGCAGATAGGTCCTGCTTCCATTCGGTTTTTTAAAAAATAATGAAGGCTCTGAAATACATGCAGGGTACAAGGCTAAGCTTTGACCATTTTCCAAAGTTTCACTCTAGATGTTTAACTTTTCTTTTTACTTTATAAGCTCTTTCAGATTCTTAAGAACCTATTATTGCCAGAGGAATTCAGAGCATAAACTTAGAAATAAGGGAACAATGAATTCTTCTCTAACTTGCCCTTAAGTTTGACTTCAGGAAAATGTTTTTTAGTATAACAGTCTGCGTACATTCAGGGTGACCTTCAGTTTTCCCCAAGTTCTGTGTGGAGAAATACTGACATATAGTAATACAGAAACAGTGTAAACTCCTGGCACTAGGTTGCCAAGATTGATTCCTCAACTTTTGGTTCTTACCTTGGGTGGACTTGAACAGTGGAGGCAATATGTTTAAGACTTCAAAGGAAATTTAGCTTAATTCCAAAGAAAGCAATACCTGGAAAGCTAATGATTTCTCCGCAAACCATGTACCTTTTAAACATACCTCATTTTTGAGATGAAGTTGAATCCAAGAAGCTTCTCTGGGCTTGAGAGAAAGGATACTGGTGAGAAAAGTTGTAGGTAGATTGTTCCTGGTTTCCTGGGAAATTCCGGCCCTTGCCAGGGTGGAGGCTAAACAACTCATTTCCTAGGAGATAGGAGTTTGGAATGACACTCCTCTAGGATAGACTTCCCAGGACTATCTTTGTTTCAAAGCCCTGAAATCATCCTGGGAACTGCAGAAACTTCCCTAGGGCTCTTTTTGCATGAGAGAGAACGTAGGCAAAGGAGTTAAGTAAACAAGGAAATGCCAAAAAGAGTTTAAGCAGGGATAAGTCAAAACATGAAGGTCGTTATTTCTTGCACATGAGAAGCTGATTTCTGTATCAATGAAAAATTTTAATTCCGATAACAATAGCATAAGTCTGGGTTGCCGGGGAATGTGGAAAGGAAGGGCTCAGGTTAAGGGAGGTGGCCCGCCCTCAGGAGTGACGTCTTCACGGTCCTCCTGCCCCTCCAGGCCTGGCCTATCACTGCGGGACCCGGCCTCTGGGAGGAGCTTCCATGGGACGCTGCTTGCACTTGGGCTGTCACTAGGTGACCAGGCAGGGAACAGAGGAGCAACCAGTGACCCCCGACTCTCCTTCCCTCTGACCTGTGGAGAAAGTGACGATGGCCGGGCACATACTCCGGTGCTGCCTGGTATGGCTCCACCTTGTCGGTCAGTCACAAACACCAGCTGGATGACGAGGGTCTGGCCCGAGACTTCATGAGCAGCTTTCTCCGTGTCTCCGGTCCCCGGCGTCAGTGATGCTGGCATTTGGACCTGTGTCCTGGAAGGAGCTCAGGTCTGCCCACAGCAATCGATGCTTCTCACCGGTTTCAGAGAAAACTCTCACCTAATAGTGTGTCAGCACTGGGGCCTGGATAAGCTCCTTGGGGCACGGGAACCATTAGATGAAATACTCCTCCTTCTCCTTGCCCTTGGCTGAGTCACTCTCCATCTGGAGGACAGCGCCGGGCTCGCCTTCTGCAGGTTCGTAGGTGACGTAGCTGCCTTTGTTCTTGTACAGGTAAAAGAAGATCAAGACCACGACGGAGAGCAGGGTGAGGAAGACCACGGTGATAACGACTTGGAAAGGAGAGGGAAAGTGCAGTTTCAGGATCGGTGTCTCAGTTTCTCACGGGGTCCCCTGCCGTAGACGAGTCCTTCTCTTTCAGGAGGACCCTCCTGCTGAAGTTAGCTAGTGTCCACTCCCAAATCTGTGTTCTCCCACCAAGCCCGACTTCCTTGCTACATGATATCTGGAGTCTCGTAAGTTAAGGACACCGGGCTTTTGATCTGTGAAAAAACTGAGCTCCCTCTCAACCAGTTCCTGCTGATTATGATAGAAACAGAAAGGAGAGAAATAGGAAATGGCTTATCCCAACAGGAAGGGTTTTTTAAATCCATCGCCTCCTATAGGGGTTTCTGATCCCTCCCATCTTTTCTCACCCACTCAACAGGCCACACATATCCTCATCCCCACCCCACACTCGATTGTTGTGCCCTTTGCACCATACCCACTTGTGGCCACCTCCCAACCTATCAGTTACCAGCAGTGCCTTTTGACCTGAGGCTCTAAAAGTCTTTTATAACCTGGTGTGTGTGTAGGAGACACAACCTATGTGCCAAAATGAGCCCATTAATGGATTTGACCTCTAATGTGTGGTGGTTTTCTCTAGAGGGAAAATCCTAGTTCATCACATTGGTTTCTTGGCTGTCTCTGGAGCAAGACAGCCCCTGAGCTCAGAAGACCCCTTGGACTTGGCTCAGAGCCTTTGTTACCTGCAATGAGTGCTGTGCTGGCTTCGGCTTCTGGGGATGGGGCCTCAGTGGGCTGCAGAATTGGAGTGGTCATCAGTTCTTCTGGAAAATTTAGCAAAGTGGAAAAGAAACTGGAGTAAATTCTTTTGTTCTAAAACACTTGTGTCCTTCAACTGTACGACCTCACCTTCTTCTCCATCAAAAATTTAGCGTTTAGCACCTACAGTACATCTGTATAGAAAAACCTTGAGAGAGTTCCCGTTGTGGCTCTGGTTAACAAATCCAACTAGGAACCATGAGGTTGCGGGTTTGATCCCTGGCCTTGCTCAGTGGGTTAAGGATCCGGCGTTGCCGTGAGCTGTGGTGTAGGTCGCAGACATGGCTCGGATCCCGCGTTGCTGTGGCTGTGGCGTAGGCCAGCGGCTGTAGCTCCAATTAGACACCTAGCCTGGGAACCTCCACATGCCACGGGTGCAGCCCTAAAATGACAAAAGACAATAAAAAAAAGAAAAGAGAAACCCTGAGAACAGAGGAGAAAGCAAACTACCTCCAAAGACAATGAAGATTTTGATGTATTTCTCTCTGCCTAATATAGTGGTTAAGAGTTTGGGGTCTTGGGAGTTCTTCGGTAGCCTAGTAGTTAAAGACTTGGTGTTGTCACCGCTGTGGCATGAGTTTGATCCCTGGCCTGGGAGCTTCTGCGTTCATGGGTGTGACCAAAAAAAAAAAAACAAACCCCAAAACAAACAAAAAAAATCCCCAAAATCGGAGAACCGAGAACATGCAGAAGCAAAAGGAAAGCAATTCAACAGAATAAATAAAATAACAGTTTACTCAGTAAACAAAGTCAAGGGCTTTTTAGTTCCTCCTCAAAGGCTATAGATAATATTCTAAGCCATAAACTTTGAGCTGTTTTGTAGAGACTGACCCCCCCACCAGCTAGAAAAAATTAACTACATGATGACCAGACAGTAACCATGACATAAGCTGCCATAATTTCAAGAACTGTAAATGGAACAAACTGATCCTGGAACTGAAGATTAAATATAATTAAAACAACCAGAATGTAGCTGATCAGACCACTGCGTGACTGTCATATCTGACTATGCTGTTCGGCATGCAGCCCCCTCCCTCTGACTATACATCCTTGAATCTCCCCTTTAAAGGCTCTTGTCTACTGGAGTTCCTGTTGTGGCTCAGCGGGTTAAGAATCTGACTAATATTCATGAGGATACGGGTTCGATCCCTGGCCCTGCTCAATGGGTAAAGGATCCAGCGTTGCTGTGGCTGGGGTATAGACCAGCAACTGCAGCTCCAACTGGACCCCTAGCCTTGGAACTTCCACATGCCGCAAGTGCAGCCGTAAATAAATAAATAAATACATCATAAACTCTCTTGTCCACTGATCAACAGCGGAGAGCTGGCCTTTGGACATGAGTCCCCTGGGTGCCAGCCTCCAGAATAAAACAAACTTCTTTCTACTAACATGTGCCTTTCAAGTATTGGCTTTTGAGAGTGGTCAGCATCTGGATCTGAGTTCAGGAACAGTTTAACCCCCTTTCCCTGTGTTCTGGCTGGACCTAGGGTCTTGCTTCTAACAAAAAGACTACAGCAAAGTGATGGGATGTCACTTCTGAGACTGTACTGTGACTTCCATCAAAGACAAGTCTTGAAGTTTATCCACCGGGTCGTTGCCTCGGAGTGCTGCCCCTCAGCATGCGTGCTTTCCTCCCCAAACCTCCCACAGCTTCATGCCATCTTCCCACCACTGATTTAGAGTTCTCTACAGTTGCTCTCAATTTTGCCTCTCTCTCTTTCTGTCCTTCTTGCCTTCCTTCTTTCCTTTTAAAATGGCCACACCCACAGCTTATGGAAGTTCCCGGGCCAAGCATTGAATCCGAGCTGCAGCTGTAGCAATGCTGGATTGTGTGTGTGTGTGTGTGTGTGTGTGTGTGTGTGTGTGTGTGTGTAATTCAGTTCAAATGATTTTTTCCATTATAGCTGCTTTACAGTGTTCTGTCAATTTTCTACTGTACGGCAAGGTGACCCAGTCACACATACATATATACATTCTTTTTCTCACATTATCCTGCTCCATCATAAGTGACTAGATATAGTTCCCAGCTGGATCCTTTAATCCATTGCCTGAGAGATGGAACCTGTGCCTTCATAGCAACCCCAGCCACTGCAGTCAGATTCCTAACCCCCTGTGCCACAGCAGAAACTCCAGTTTTGTCTTTCTAGATATTTGAGAACTTAAATATACAAAGTACTGAGAAGAATAATCTAAGTATAGAATTGTCGATATGAAGATGAGTAAGATTCAGTTCAATTAATCAGTAACAATTTCCTCTGCACCCACCACGTGCCAGAGGCACTGTTAGAGATGCCAGGAGAGCAGCAGTGTTGAAGTCCACCAGGGACCTGACCATGGAGCTAAATTCTAGTGGGTTCGGAGGACAGATATATACGAGTCCCTAGAAAAAGAATCCAGGAGGAAAGATGATTCCTAGTTGGGAAATGCTGCAAATGACCCCAATTATAACAGCTGCCATTTGCTAAGTCCCTGCTCTGTGCTGGGCACTTTCTACACTTAGTTATCAATCCTTAGAACACCAGTCACTTCAGAGTAGGTGTTTCTATTTGCTAATATGGATCCAGAGGCCTTGGGAGAGTTAAGTGACATGCCTCATGCTACACATTAAGGAATAGCGGATGGAGCTAAGATCTGAATCCAGGACCACCCCCTCCAAAGCCCAAGAAGGTGGTTATACTAAGCCTTCCTACCACTGTCTTTTTCTTTTTTTCCAACAGGGAAGGAGGAAGAAGTAATGAGGGAGTTCCCTGGTGGTTCAGAGGCTTAAGGATACAGCATTGCCACTGTTGTAGCTCTGGTTACAGCTGTGACATGGGTTTGATTCCTGGCCCAGAACTTCTGTATGCTCTAGGCGTGGCAAAAAAAAAAAAAAAAAAAAAAAAAGAAGAGGTAATGAAAGATAACTATGCAAGAGTACAACAAGCTTTCCAAAAGTGTAAGGTTTTGGAGTTCCCATCGTGGCTCAGTGGTTAACAAATCTGACTAGGAACCATGAGGTTACAGGTTCGATCCCTGACCTCGCTAAGTGGGTTAAGGATCCGGCGTTGCCATGAGCTGTGACGCAGGTCACAGATGCGGCTCGGATCTGGCGTTGCTGTGGCTCTGGTGTAGGCTGGTGGCTACAGCTCCTGTTAGACCCCTAGCCTGGGAACCTCCATATGCCGCAGGTGAGGCCCTAGAAAAGGCAAAAAGACAAAACAAAAAAAAACACCCCACAAAAGTGCAAGGTTTTAAAAGATATGGACAGATGAAGAAGAAAAACCAGAGGACTGCAATCAAATACAGACTGCCGTGCTACAAAGAATGGTTCCTTAACATGAATATGCCCACAGGTGACTGGTGAATGATGTCAGACAAGTCAATTCATATGCCACTTCCCTAGCTTTAAGGTTTGGTAGGATCAGAGGCGAGCTTTCTACAACTGAGGAGTACATTTCAGCAATAGAGAAAGATCTCTCTCTCTTTTTTGGGGGGGGCTGGTCCATGACATATGGAAGTTCCCAGGTCAGGGATCAAACCCATATCACAGCAGTGACCCAAGCCACAGCAGTGACAACACCAGATCCTTAATCCACTGTGCCACATGGGAACTCCTAGAAAGATCTTAAGAAACATAAAATTCACTAGACTTCCCTTCCTTGGATGCGGTTATCAGTTGGTTTCCACTTACATTACGCCATCTGGCGAAGCAGTAAGTACAAATGAAGGAGGTACAAAGAAATTTACTTCTATACAAAAACACTGGAAGAAGGTAGAGCCTACATCAGATTTTAATTTTTGATGAAAATGGTCTCTGCTGGAAGTGAAAGCTCTCTGGAATCTACCTCTTAAGGAAGGAAGCACACTCCCAGGGCACAGGGGGGTCTAGGACGGATAGGGATTCAAGCTTCAAATGTTGGTGAAGATTTTAACTGAGACTGTTGCTATATTTTTACGCTTCTTGTTACAAAGTTCATAAGTTTTGAGTGTTCTGTCCCAATCCTGTTTTTCCTGCAGGCCCATTTCTAGTAATATGATTTCAGAATGAGAACCTTTTCAAAAATGCACATAAAGGTTAACAGCAGAAACGCCTATATTAGAGGCTGTCAGAGACTGGGAAGAATAGTGTCTGCGAACTCTAGACAGCTCAAGTTGGCAAACACACTGGAAGCACAATTTAAAAAGTGTTACATCTGGAGCAAAATCAAGAAAATGGGCTAGGCTCTCCTGTCTGGGCCTGAAGCTGAGAGGCTGGAGGTTATAGAGACTGCAGAACTCTCCCAGCCCGTTTCGCCTCTGTCTTCTATCAAGGAGAAGTGTTTTTGCACTAAAGGAATAGCAGGAGCCTTGGTAACATGGGGAGGTGAGCTCAAGAGAAGGGACACAACCCAGAAAGCACCAGGCTAATCTAAAGCAGGATCCAGGGAGTTCTCTTCTGGCACAGTGGGTTAAGGATCTGCTGTTATCACTGCAGCGGCTCGGGTCACTGTGACAAAGGTTCAGTCCCTGCCCTGGGAACTTCCACGTGCTGCAGGCATAGCCAAAAAAATAATTTTTTAAAATATACACATGGCATCCAGGTAAGTGACAGCCAAGGGCACTGAAAGAACACATAAACGGGATCACTACCGGTGACACAGGAGCTTCTGAGAGAGAAGGAGGTGGGGGACTGGGAGTCTGAAGGGCCACAGAAAGAAGGTGGATTCTGTAAACGACAGATGAAATGGGTATAGTTCTCCAGCAAAATGATAGAACAAGTTATAAGGGAATGCTTTGGGATTCTTGAACTTGAAACAGCAAGCATTAGCAGTTAGTATGGGGCCACTAGGAGCAAGCTGGGTCAGACAAGCCACACAGCCTTTTTAAGCCTATGGTTCCAGGTTCCTAGTCAGAGAAATTAAAAAGTAATTCAACAAGTATTTATGGAGTGTGTACTCTGAGCCACGTTCTGTTCTGGGTCCTGGGCATAGATCAATGAATACAACAGGCAAAAACTCATGCCTTCACCATTCCTTAAAAACTTAGACAGGAGTTCCCGTGGAAGTGCAAAGGCAATGAACGTGACTAGTATCCATGAGGATATGGGTTCAGTCCCTGGCCTTGCTAAGTGGATCTGCAATCTGGCTTTGCCTTGAGCTGTGGTGTAGGTCAATTAATAGAGGCAGGAAGTGGTTATCAGCAGGAGGGAATGGGAAGGTACTGTTTAATGGGTACAAAGTTTCATTTTGGGATGACGAAAAAGTTCTAGAGATGGATGGTGGTGATTGCTGCAAAACAATGTGAGTGTACTTAATGTCACTGAACTGCATTCTTTAAAATTTTATAATTTTACCACAATTAAAAAAAATCTTTCTCTAGACAATTTACATTCTGAGAGGGGGAAGATGGACAAGGAACAGTTCAAAAAAGTAAAAGATACACCACATTAAATGTGGATTACTGCTATGTAGAAAATAAAAGCAAGAAGGGGGACAGGGGAGTTCCCGTCGTGGCACAGCAGAAACGAATCCGACTAGGAACCATGAGGTTGTGGGTTCAATCCTTGGCCTCGTTCAGTGGGTTAAGGATCCAGCGTTGCTGTCAGCTGTGGTATAGGTTGCAGACGCGGCTATGATTCCGCGTTGCTGTGGCTGTGATGTAGGCCGGCAGCTGTAGCTCTGATTAGACCCTTAGCCTGGGAACCTCCATATGCCGCAGGTGCGGCCCTAAAAAATGACAAAAAGACAAAAAAAAGAAGGGAGATAGGGAGTCAGGATGTGATGGGGGTGGTCGGGGAGGGTCCTTGTGAATAAAGTCCTATAGACAGTGAGGGAGACAGCCAGGCAGAGACCTGGGAGAGGAACATTCCATGCTTGGCACATTACAGGTGCATCCTGGAGGCCACTTGGAAGGAGAAGCGAGGGGGAGGAGGAGAAGATGGAGTTGAGGGGAACTTCCATGCTGAAGGCCCTGGAAGGACTGGCTTTTTCAGTAAGTGAGATGGGACCCCTTTAGAGATTCCTGAGCACAGACTGGATTTCATTTTATTTTACTTTAATTATTTTTTTATAGCCACACTTGCAGCATATGGAAGTTCCCGGGCTAGGGGTCAAATTGGAGCTGCAGCTGCTTGCTTATACCACAGCCACAGTAACCCCAGATCTGAGCCAAATTTGCAACCTATGCCGCAGCTTGCCGCAACGCCGAATCCTTAACCCACTGAGTGAGGCCAGGGATCTAACCCACATCCTCAAGGACACTATGTTGAGTTCTTAACCCACTGAGCCACAATGGGAACTTCTCCTGGATTTTATTTTAAAGCGGTACTTCTCAAATACTGGAGCGCATAAGAATCTCCTTGGGAGGAGCTCCCATCGTGATTCAGTGGTTAACAAACCTGACTAGTATCCATGCAGGCACAGGCTCGATCCCTGGCCTCACTCAGTGGGTCAACGATCTGGTGTTGCCGTGAGCTGTGGTGTAGGTCGCAGACGTGGCTCGGATCCTGCTTTGCTGTGATTGTGGCATAGGCTGGGGGCTACAGCTCCAATTCGACCCTTAGCCTGGGAATCTCCATATGCCCTGCAGGTGCGGCCCAAAAAAGTCAAAAGAAAAAAAAAGGATCTCCTAGGGAGCTTGTTAAAAGGTAGATTCTAATTCAGTAGTGCAGGGTGGAGCCTGAAATTCCAAAGACTGCACTTTTGAAACATTGAGGCCACCATGTTGTGAGGAAGCCCAGTCTTTCCCATGGAGGATGAGAGGCGCCACGGAGGAAAACAAGCACCTCAAGCTCAGCCGACATCCTGTAGTAACCACCAGACGTGTGAGGGAGGACACCTTGGACCTTTGGCCCAGACTACAGCTGCATAAGCGAGCACAGGCAAAGCCCGCAGAGTGCCCGGCCAACTCCCAGATTTGTAAGAAATAATAAATTGCTAGAGTTCCCTGCTCAGAGGGTTAAGGATCCAGTGCTGTTACTCCTGTGGCTTTGGTTACAGCTGTGGTTCGGGTTTGATCCCTAGCTGGGGAACTTCTGCATGCTGTGGGCGTGGCCAAAAAAATAATAAATTGTTGCTGTTTTAAGCCACTAAGTGTTGAGGTGAAAGTGCAACAACAGGTAACTGAAACAAATGTATTTTATTTTATTCTTTTTGTCTTTTTGCTTTAACTAGGGCCGCACCCACAGCATGTGGAGGTTCCCAGGCTAGGGGTCTAACAGGAGCTGTAGCTGCCGGCCTACACCACAGCCACAGAAACGTGGGATCCGAGCTGAGCCATGTCTGCAACCTACACCACAGCTCACGGCAACGCCGGATCCTTAAACCACTGAGCAAGGCCAGGGATCAAACCCGCAACCTCATGGTTCCTAGTCGGAATTGTTAACCACTGCGCCACAACAGGAACTCCCGAAACAAATGTATTTTAAAGGGTTCCTTTGTACGTGGACAATGGACTATGGACAATGGACTGTGGGAAGGAAGGAATAGGAGTAGAAGCTGATTATACTGAGCATAAAACCATATTGCAATCAAATCTATAGCTCCTGGATAACTGCTGACGCTTTTTTTTTGGCTTTTTTTAGGGCCGCACCCGAGGCATATGGAGGTTCCCTGGCTAGGGGTCCAATCACAGCTATAGCTGCTGGCCTGTGCCACAGCCACAGCAAAGCCAGATTGGAGCCGTGTCTGTGACCTACACACAGCTCATGGCAACGCTGGATCCTTAACTCACTGAGTGAGGCCAGGGATCAAACCCACAACCTCATGGTTCCTAGCTGGATTTATTTCTGCTGCGCTCTGACAGGAACTCCTAATTGTTGGTTCTTGCCAGAGACTTATAACATTTTATTCACTGCCGTTACCAATAAGTCACTGCTTTTTCAGACGGTATCACTAGTGTTTCTATTGGAATCTTGATACACGCAACTGTAAATAAATTGTAAAAGTAACTATTTTTGCCAAGCTTTAGAAAAAATCTACTCAAACAGGGGAACCCTTTTTTTAGTTTGCTCGAAGGCATTGGCTGTGTCTGGCAGCACCTTGAGAAAGTAGAGGGATTCTGGATCTACTCTGAATTTAAGACTGATAGGGGAGTCCCTACTATGGCTCAGTGGTAATGAACCCGACTACTACCTAAGAGGATGTGGGTTCGATTCTTGGCCTCGCTCAGTGGTTTAAAGGATCCAGCATTGCCGTGAGCTGTGGTGTGGGTGGAAGATGCGGCTTGGATCCTATGTTGCTGTGGTTGTGGCATAGACCGGCAGCTGCAGCTCTGATTCAACCCCCAGCCTGGGAACCTCCATATGCCACAGGTACAGGCCTAAAAAGCAAAAAAAAAAAAAAAAAAAAAAAGCGAGAGACTGACAGTATGTGGGGTGAGTCCAGGATGACACCACGGTTTGTGGCCTAAGTAACTGCAGGGACAGAAGGCCTGAACTTAAACTGAGAGGAGAAGGCTGCAGGAGGAACAGATTCAGAAGGGAAGGTCCAGAGTTCCCTCTGTGGCACCATGGGTTAAGAACCTGACTGCAGCAACTTGGGTCACTGCGGAAGTGTGGTTTTGATCCCCAGCCCCACACAGTGGGTTGAAGGGTCTGGTGTTACCACAGCTATAGTACAGGTCACAGTTGAGGCTTGGATTCAATTCATGGCCCAGAGAACGTCCATATGGCACAGGTGTGGCCATTTAAAAAAAAAAAAAAAGACTGAAATTTGGGGAAGAGGTCTGAAGTAGAAATTTATTTATTTATTTATTTAGTCTTTTTAGGGCCGCACCTGCAGCATATGGAAGTTCCCAGGCTAGGAGTCGAATCAAAGCTGCAGCTGCTGGCCTGTGCCACAGCCACAGCAACACCAGATCTGAGCTGTGTCTGCAACCTGCACCACAGCTCATGGCAATGCCAGATCATTAACCCACTGAGCAAGGCCAGGGACTGAACCTGCATCCTCACAGATACTAGTCGGGTTCATTACCACTGAGCCACGATGGGAACTCCTGGACTGGAGATTTTAAAAGTCAACATACCTGAGTTCTTTTGTGGCACAGAAGGTTAAGGATCTGGTTGTCACTGCAGTGGCTTGGGTCATTGCTGTGACATGGGTTCGATCCCTGGTCCAAGAACTTTTACCTATCATGGGTGCAGACCCCACCCCCCAAAGTCATTATATTTATAACCATGAGACCGGATGAGATCATGAAAGGAGTAAGGACAGATAAAGAGGACCAAGGACTGAGCCCAGTCAGGAAACAGCAGCAAAGGAGGCTGAGTAGCAGCCGAAAAGACCAAGTATGAGGACCACTGGGTTTTGCCATCCAGGGGTCATGAGTGACCCTGACAACAGAAGCTTGGTTAGGTGCTGAGTATAAACCCCTGGTTTATAGTGGGTTCAAGCAAAAAAGGGAAAGGGAGTTCCCACTGTGGCACAGCAGAAACGAACCTGACTAGTATCCATGAGGATTTGGGTTTGATCCCTGGTCTCGCTCAGTGGGTTGGGGATCTGACACTGCCAAGCTGTGGTATAGGTCACAGACATGGCTTGGATCTGGCATTGCTGTGGCTGTGGTGTAGGCTGGTGGCTATAGTTCTGATTCAACCCCTAACCTGGAAACTTCCATATGCCTTGGGTGTGGCCTTAAAAAGCAAAAAAAAGAAAGAAAAAAGGGAAAGCAATCTAAATAGCCTAAATGTTCATTGATGGATGAATGGATAGAGAAGAGAAGATATGGTACATATATACAATGGAATATTACTCAGCCATAAAAGAATGAAACAATGCCATCTGCAGCAACATGGATGGACCTAGAGATCATACTAAGTGAAGTAAGCCTGACAAAGACAAATATAATATGACATAACTTATGTGTAGAATCTGAAAAAAATGACACAGATGAACATATTTACAAAACAGAAATAGACTCCCAGACAGAAAATAAACTCTGGTACCAAAGGGGGGAGAGGGTGGAGAAGTGATAAATAAGGGGTTTGGTGTTAACAGATACACACTAACACTACTATATACAAACTAGCTAACCATCAAGGACCTACTATAGAGCACAGAGAACTATACTCAATATTTTGTAATAACCTATAAGGGAAAAGAATCTAGAAAAGAATAAGATAGGTATAGGTGTGAGTGTGTGTGTATAAAATTGAATCATTTTGCTGTACACCTGAAACTAACACAACATTGTAAATCAACTATACTTCAGTTAAAAAAAAAAGAGGGAGTTCCCTGGTGGCTCACTGGGTTAAGGATCCAGCATTGTCACTGTTGTGACTCAGGTGCTGCTGTGGCAGGGGTTTGATCCCTGGCTGCTTGGGAACTTCTGCATGCTGCAGGTGTAAACCCCCACACACAAAAAAAAAAAAAAAAGAGAGAGAGAGAGAGAAAGGAGAGGCACTGAAGGCAGGACATAAACTTTTTTTTGGGTAGAGGTAAGCTGAAGGAGGAAGAGAGTTCAAGTTTCTTGTTTGTTTTTGCTTTTTGATTAGGCTGGGAGATATGGCAGCATATATAAGGGTAGGAATGAGTCAGATGAAAGGAAGCAAGTAGTAGCTGGAAGCATGTCCTTGAAAGGCTGGGGTCTAGTGCACAGACGGAGGGCTGGCTGAAGAGAGCAGAGATGGCTCACAGCCAGTGTGCATGTGGACATGGAGGCGCCTGGTAGGAGATGGGGGCAGTGGGAACTCGAGCAGTTCTCTTCTGACAACTTTAATTTCCTCCAGAATACAAGGCTGGGTCACCAACCAAGAGTGAGGATGGGGAGACAGAGGGGGTTAGGTGAGTAGCCAGCATTGAAGCCCAGAACACGTGACAGAGAGTTTATAATGTCCTCGTGGAGTGACGCAGCCTGGTTTTATTAAGGACTAAATGGGGTAGTAAGTAACTCAGGGAATGGAGTGATGCCAGCCTAAACAGAGCTTCTTCCACTGGGATCTGACCTTAATTCTTTCCAAATTGATATTAGTATGTGAGACCGTGCCAGGGCCAAGTCAAGGCCTTTGTGTAATTCAAAATAAAAATATCAAATCACAAGACAGGTATAAGTAAGTCCAATAATATCATTTTTCCCTTATGATGATGACTCTGGCTTTTTTTTTTTTTTAATTTTTTTTTGGGAGGCTGCACCTCAGGCATATAGAAGTTCCCAGACTAGGGGTCAAATTGGAGCTACATTTGCTGGCCTACGCTACAACCACAGCAACGACAGATCTAAGCCACATCTGCGATGTATGCCACAGCTTGCTGCAACTTCGGATCCTTAACCCACTGAGCGAGGCCAGGGATCATACCCACAACCTCATGGACACTCCGCTGGGTTCTTAACCTGCTGAGCCACAATGGGAATTCCAACCTACCAAATTTCTTAATGATGATAATTAATTACTTTTTTTTTTTTGGTCTTTTTGCCTTATCTAGGGCCACACCCGCGGCATATGGAGGTTCCCAGGCTAGGGGTCTAACAGGAGCTGTAGCTGCCGGCCTTCGCCACAGCCACAGCAACGCGGGATCCGAGCCGCTTCTGCAACCTACACCACAGCTCACGGCAACGCCGGATCCTTAACCCACTGAGCAAGGCCAGGGATCGAACCCGCAACCTCATGGTTCCTAGTCGGATTTGTTAACCACTGAGCCATGACGGGAGCTCCAGATAATTACTTTTATAATCCTAAAAATATTAAATGCTGCTGTGATTTTAGGCACCGTACATTTAAGTGTGGTCTCTAATAATGGAATCAACAGTGCAGCCTTCCTAGACCACTGTCACAATTTTGAGCTGAGGAGCCTACACAGTAAATGGCTTGGAAACCATATCAGATAAGGAAAGCTTGCAGGAGAAAGCCCAGAGTGAAAACTTAGGGCTGGGGGCTACAACTTGAATGCCATCTGACTATGTCAACGACGACCTGTACAAGAGGACTAATGGCAGCAACTAATGGCAGACAGGTGACACCCCCAGAGAACGAAGCACAAAACTTGGGTAGATACTTCACGGGGAACTGGAGAGAGAATTCCAGCAGAGAACTGGTAACTGAACTAGCTGACCCTCAGGACCTTTCTCAGCCTCACTGTTAGGATTTTTATTTTTATTTATTTTTTGCTTTTTAGGGCTGCGCTGGCGGCATATGGGAACCAGGCTAAGGGTCGAATCGGGGCTACAGTCGCTGGCCTACGCCACGGCCACGCCAGATCCGAGCTGCATCTGCGACCTACACCGCAGTTCATGGCAACACTGTATCCTTAATCCATTGAGCAAGGCCAGGTATCGAACCCGCAACCTCATGATTCCTAGTCGGATTTGTTTCCGCTGAGACACAAGGGGAACTCCAATGTTAGGATTTTTATAAATTGAAAGTGTTCTATCAGAATTCTCTTCAAAATCAAATCTTCAAACTGGTGAAATCTCAGTGAAGTCGGCAGTTTAGTTACCAGTATCATACTAATGTTAATTTCCTGGTCTTTGCAAATGTACTGAGGTCATTTGTATAGACGTGAAATGTCCCAAATGACACTCAAGGAATTTGGCCGAAGGGTACACAGAACCTTCTGTCCTATTTTTGCAGCTTTTCTATAAATCTAAAATTATTCCAGAGTTCCCGCTGTGGTGCAGTGGGTTAAGAATCCAACTGGAGCAGCTCGGGTCACTGTGGAGGTGCAGGTTCCATCCCTGGCCCGGCGCAGTGGGTTAAAGGATCTGATGTCACCATGGCTGCAGCTCAGGTTGCAGCTGTGGCTCAGATTCAATCCCTGGCCAGGGAACTTCCATATGCCATGCATGCAGCCATGAAAATAAAATAATTCCAAAATAAAATATCAAAAATTTGAACTCCACTCTACACAGAAGAGTTTTTCTCAGACTAAAGGTCACATAGCATGTCCAAGTTAATGAGCTAGAGCCTATAGGATTCAAGTATTAGAATGGTATTTGTGACTCGCAGTTTGCAAAACATACATTATTTTATCTCCACCCCCCCACCCCAAATGTGATGTATTTTCATTCTGTACAAGCCAAAAAGCTGAGGCAGCTCAGCAAGCTTCATCAACCATCCCCGGTGACTCTCCAATTGGAGAGCCAGGCTTCAAATCTGTCTCCTCTTTCTAAGGTTCTTTCCACCACAACTACCAGCTCTCCAACTTCTGGAAACATCCCTGCTCTGCCTCCAGCTAAACATTTTATTGACGTGTCCATTGGGTTTGGTTCTCAGAGTTTTACTGCAGGACAGAAAGGGTGTTCACTGAAGTGCTGTTTGCAAAAGTGACACATATCTGAATGTCCATGAGCAGAAGAAAGACTAAATAAATGACAGGGTATGCATTCTGGAAACAGCATATAGTTGTGAAAAAGAATGCAGTAGATCTATAATTACTGGAATAGAATATATAGTTAGACGGATAAAGCAAACTGGTAAGGCCATATGTGTAATATGATTACATGTTTGTAAAAAATGTAAAATAAAATAAAACTATAAAGACACACACACACACACACACACACACACACACACACACACACACACACACACACGAAAGGTCTAAAAGGTTAGTCCCTGAAGGGCATGTAGTAGGTTATGGGGGCTTTTTTGGCCACAGTGAGCAGCAGCTTGATATGGGATCTCAGTTCCCAGACCAAGGACTGGACTAGGGCTGTATCAATGAAAGTGCTGAATCCTAACCACTAGACCACCAGGGAACTCCCCTGTAATATATATATATATATATATATATACACACACACACACACACACACGTATATATATATATATATATATATATATATATATATATATTTTTTTTTTTTTTTTTTTTTTTTTTAAATAGCCACACCTGAGCAATGAAAGTTCCTGGGCCAGGGATCTAACTGGAGCTGCAGTGGTGGCTTACGCCACAGCCACAGCAGCACTAGATCTGAGACGCATCTGAGACCTATGCCGAAGCTTAATGAAATACCATCAAAGTTAACTAATTTCAGGAAGCCCAGTATAAAAGAAGGGGAGTGGCTTACAGCTTTCTCCCCATGATCTCCTGTTCCTACCCCATTTCTCTCCTGTCGCCTCTTCCAAACCCAGGAAGAATGTGACTCAGCTGTTTTCCTTCCTGGGCTTGGAATGACCGTAGCACGGATTTCCCTTAAGGTGGGAGGCCTGGGGCAGAGGACCACAAGAAGATCTGGGATTTGAGGCTCCACTTAAATCCTAACCAACAGCAAATGAACTTCAAGATCTATTTGGTTTACTCACCCTGTTTTTCTGTTAACACAGATACCAGTTCGTTTCTTTACGGCTCTTGTTCCTGGGCTAAATCTCTTATCACCAAGGCATCAGATCCTTCGCCACCTGAGTCCGCCAACCTACTTATTTGCTCTAGCCCTGCCCAGCAAAGGGCGACTCCCCTAATTCTCCTTTCCATGGGAACCCGCCCTGGAACTCTGTCCCTTTCTCCTTCCTTCTCTTTCACGGGCCCCGGTCGTGGGTGGATGACTGCGGGTAGTGTACCGTGACGGAAAGAACACAGGCTCTGGAGCCAATCACACTGGGCACAATATCCTGCCTCCGCCATTATGAGCCCCATGATTTCTTAACCTCTGAAAACTTTTAAACTTCCCTGAACTTCAGTTTTTGCTTCTGTAAAATGAGAATGAAATGTGCTGGCAGGACTGTGAACAGAAATAAGTGAGATGAGAGGTGCTGAGCATCTCTTTCAGAGTGAGGACGGCCTAGGAGGCAGCGAGGGTGGGCTTTACCCTCTTTCAGAGTGAGGACGGCCTAGGAGGCAGCGAGGATGGGCTTTACCTGGTGGGCAGGCAGAGCCCACAGTGCCAAGTTCCCCTCCTTTCTCCTTCCAAGAGAGCAACCTAAGCACTAGGCACAGCAGGCAACATACCTAGGGTCGACGATACTTCCAGGGACCCACGAAAATACTTTTCTTTCTTTTTTAGAGCCGCACCAGCAGCAGATGGACGTTCCCAGGCTAGGGGCTGAATCAGCACTACGGCTGCCGGCCTACCCCACAGTCACAGAGATGCCAGATTCAAATCACATCCGCCACCTGCGCTGCACCTTGCTTCAACGTTGAATCCTTAACCCACTGAACGAGGCCAGGGATTGAACCCACATCCTCATGGACACAGGAACTCTGATAATGCTTTTTAATGACCTTAGTTTCTTTCAAAATCAGAAAAGGAGCTCCTGTTGTAGCTGAGAGGTAACAAACCCAGCTAGTATCCATGAGGACGTGTGTTTGATCCCTGGTTTTGCTCAGTGGGTTAAGGATTAGGAAAAGTAAATCAAAACCACAATGAGATACCACTTCACACCCATTACAATAGCTGCTATCAAAGAAAGTAAAAGGTGGTGTTGAAGATGTAGAGAGACTGGAAGCCTCGTGCGCTGCTACAAAATGGTGCAACTACAGTGGAAAATAGTAGAATTACCATATGTTTCAGTAATTCCACTTCTGGGTATATACCCAAAAACTGAAAGCAGGGGCACTTGAAGAAATATTTATACATCCATGTTCATAACAGCATTATTTACTGTAGCCGAAAGGTCAAGGGCAACCCAAGTATCTATTGATGGATGAATGAATGAATAAACAGAATGTGATATATTTTTTTTTTTTTGTCTTTTTGCCTTTATGTAGAGCCGCACCCGCAGCATGTGGAGGTTCCCAGGCTAGGGGTCTAACAGGAGCTGTAGCTGGTGGCCTTCGTCACAACCACAGCAACGCGGGATCCGAGCCGCGTCTGCAACCTTCACCACAGCTCACGGCAATGCCGGATCCTTAACCCACTGAGCAAGGCCAGGGATCGAACCCGCAACCTCACGGTCCTTAGTCGGATTCGTTAACCACTGAGCCACGAAGGGAACTCCAGAATGTGATATATCGTATATTTAAAATCATTTCTATTTAATTTTACTTTTATATTTTAATTATATATTATAAATAAAATTGTATATATATTATATACATAATATTCTTCAGCCTTAAAAAGGGAGGAAATCCTGACATATGCTGCAGCGTGCATGAACCTTGCAGGTGTTATGCTACGTGAGAAAGGCCAGACACAAAAGGAAAAATTTTATATGATTCCACTTATACTAGGTACCTAGTCAAATTTATACTGATAGAATAATGAGGCTGAGGGGGGAGGAGGAATGAGGAGTTATTATTTCATGGATACAGAGTTTCAACTTGGGAAGATGAAAACAGTCAAGATGGATGGTGATCATAGTTGCACAATCACGTGAAAGTCAAACGATACTTAATGCTACTGAAATGTATACCAAAAAAAAAAATTCAAAATAACATGCATATGTGTTTATTTTACCATAAAATTTAACAAAGGACAAAGAAGACTGTAAGTAGTTCTCCTTTTGCCCAAGTCCTACTTCCTCAGCTGCCCAGGCATTACTTCTCTTCCCTACCAGCAGGTTTATTCTGGAAGTCCTCTGCCTTTTGCCCCTAAACCCTCCAGAGTAAATGCAGGCTCTGTAGTTCACGAGGGGTGATGCTACTTTTATTTGGAATCTCCGCCGCACCCGTCTTTGTCCGTATAAATCTCACTCACCCTTCACAACCTTCCCCTCTCATGAAGCCTGCATGACCCATCTAGGCTTCTACCCATTTCTCCCTTTTTTTTTTTTTTTTTAATCTTTTTAGGGCCAGACCCGCGGCATATGGAGGTTCCCAGGCTAGGGGTTGAATCGGAGCTGTGGCCACTGGTCTACACCACAGCCATAGCAACGCAGGATCCAAGCCGAGTCATAGACCTACACCACAGCTCATGGTAACGCCAGATCCTTAACCCACTGAGCAAGGGCAGGGATCAAACCCGCATCCTCATGGATACTAGTCAGATTCCTTTCCCCTGAGCCACAATGGGAACTCCCATTTCTTCCATTTCTTATCTTTCAGCAGACAGGAAGGGTCTGAATCATGTGCATCACCAGTTACAGGGGACACTGTCTTAGGCTTCCCCTGCAGTTCTCACTCACCTGTTTCCATATCAATAAAGCAGAGAATGTTTGCCCTAATGACAAATGGGACTGCGTTTGAAGACAAAAGTGTATACACCAACCTAGGGTTAGTTCTGCCCTTATCCTAACACGTAAAGAAAACCATCAATATCTGACGGTTTGTCCAGCTAGCCTGGTTAGGAAACAAAAGGTGGAAATCCATTCTCAGTAAAGAAAACCATCAATATCCGATGATTTGTCCAGCTCAGCTTGGTTAGGAAACTAAAGGTGGGAATCCATTCTCATCTCGAAAGAGAACGGGCGGGGGGGGGGGGAACCCCTGCCTGGGGAACAAGAGAAACAATAGTTCTGGGGCACGGGGGGTTTTTGATGCTGGAGTGAATCAATCATTGGAGGAGTGGAATTAGAAAGCAGGCAGCAAAAAAAAAAAAAAAACCCTAAAAATGGAGTTCCCGTTGTGGCTCAGTGGTTAACAAATCTGACTAGGAACCATGAGGTTGCGGGTTTGATCCCTGGCCTTGCTCAGTGGGTTAAGGATCCGGCATTGCCGTGAGCTGTGGTGTAGGTCGCAGATGTGGCTCGGATCCCATGTTGCTGTGGCTGTGGTGTCAGCTGGCGCCTACAGCTCCAATTAGACCCCTAGCCAGGGAATCTCCATATGCCATGGGTGCGGCCCTAGAAAAGTCAAAAAGACAAAAAAAAAAAAAAAAAGAAGAAGAAGAAAAGATAGCAGGTAGAATTCCTTTCTAGGAATAGGTGGGTTTTCCTAACAAGCACCCAGTAATAATAAGCAATGTTACTCAGGTCTTACTAAATATGAGTCATTGTGCTGGGTGTTTTACATGGATTATCTCTTTTAATCCTCACAAATAACCTCTTAAGATAGGTACTATTTCATCCCATTTTACAAATGAGACTGGAGCTTAGACGGTAGATAACTCACTCAAGGTCACAAAGCTCTAAGTGGTAAAGTCAGGAATTAGTCTGGGTCCATGAAACTTTAGATACAAAGTGCATTAAAGTGTGTAGTCTGGTTGCCTTCTGCTCCCTCCCAGGACCTTTTCAGGTGTGAGGCAGGTGGAGAGTGGCGGGAGTTTTCCCTTCTTGGCTGAGGCCTCAGGGAATCCCAGGATGGGGCTGGGGATGGGAGAGCTGAACTGGGAAAGGCCTTCACCTACCTCCTGGAGAAGGCGTGGTTGGGAGGCTCGTCATCATGGCAGGTGGACCGGCACCTGCAGGGAGGTGCAGATCTGTAGGAAGAGACAAAGACCAGAATGAGGAGGGTGGGTCCAGGCCGGATACTGAAGGCAACTGGAAATCTGAAGCGTTTGGTGCCAGGTTTTCCTGAGTCCCTTCTCTATCCACCCGCCCTCCTTCCTTATCTACCCCGAGATCCTTTTCCTGGGCCACCACGTTTCCCTAGTAGGTTTCTCAAGGCCTGAGAAAGTTAGGTAAAGGAATTAAAACGAGCAGCATACTAGTTTCGCCCAGGCGCGGTTACCGGTACCTGGTTCTCTCCCAGCCCGCAGTTTGTGGGCTGCCATCCACTAGGTGTCAGGAGAGCGCACGGAGGGCAGGCCCCCAGCCCAGGCTCGGTGCCGGCACGGGGGGTAGGGACGTGGCCGGGTCGGGGAGTCTCGGGCTCCGGGAACCAGAGGGGTCCTTAGCCGCCCTCAGGCCCGCCCGAGACGGCCCCCTGCCGGGGCTCGACCCTGAGTCCGCAGTGCTCCCTCGGTGGGCGGCTGCGCGGACCGCGCGGTGTTCCGACCCCCGCCGGCCCGGCCCTCGGGGCCGCCACCCACATGGCCCGGCCAAGACTCCGGCATCTCGGGGGCGCCGGCCGCGTCTCCGGACGTCGGTGCTCGAGCCCCGGTCCCGCCTCCGCCCCGACCCGGGCCCCGGGCCCTCCCGCGTTACCGGCGCCCGCTGCGTTCCGAGGGCGGCCCGTCCCGGGCACCGGTTCCGAGCGGCCGCGACGGGAGGCTCCAGCCGAGGCCCGAGCTCGGCCGCTCTCCGTTTCAGTTCCTGCCGCGGCCGCGGCGGCTGCGGTGTGAGCGTGGGCGAGCGGGCTCGCCTGGCCCTCCAGCCCTGCCCAGGTCCCCTCCTCCGCGTGCTCACCTTACCAGTCGGACGGGCTGCCGCGGAAGGGCCGGGCGCCGCTCCGCGCGTCCTTCCCTACTCGACGGGGGCGGCCACGGCAGGGGTCGCGGGGACCCGCCGGGGACACCGAACTGAGGAAGGAAGCGGCGGAGAGACACGCGGAGTTAGCGGCCGAGGCCGGTCGGCAGTGGGGGTGGGGGGGCTGGCCGACTGGGTGGGACAGGAAAAGAGGAGAGCAACCGCCCTCTGCAGGTTCCCTCTGCCCGCCGGGCCGCCTCTGCTCCCCCGGGAGGAAAGGCTGCTTTTCCTTCTCCGATTGTCACTTTACTCTCCCTCTAGAGCCGCTTCCTCCCCCTCCTGCCTCGAGGCTGGGAGAGCACGGGTGCCAAACGAGTCCAGGGCTCATGGGATCCGTCCACTTTCGCCGCCATCGACGTTTATTTGAATTTTCAGCAAATGTGGAAAGTTACATTTACTTGTATTTGCATATCATTTACGTAAATAGGTCTGTGTCCAGAGGCCTGGAACATGAGCTGACTTATGCGGCCTATCCTGCGACCGGGAGAGGAACGAAGGTCTCCCGGTTCGGATCTTCCTTGTCCGAACGTAGTGCGGTGTGGTGTACAAACTGTATGTGCAGAGATTAAGAGCCTCGTGGACTTTGGACTCAAACAGCCCCAGCTGCACTGCTTCTTGGCTCGTGTAACTTTAGGCAAATTACCTAACATCTCTAAAACCTGTTCCCTCATACCTGAAATGGGGGACTTAAAGGATCATGCGGTTCCAGGACGTAAGAAGCGCCTCAGTTTAACTATTAACGTCCTACTTTAGTCATCCCTTGACTCACTTCTTTGGGGCAGGAAATGTTCCCACGTTAAAGAGAAACTCCATGAGTAAGGATGTAACAGCGTAAACCACAGGCTGTGGAATCTGCCGTGCCGTGTGCTCTTTCACTTCTCTGGCTCCGTTTCATTTCTCTGGTCTGGGGCAGTACTTGTCTCACAGAGTTACTGTGGGGATGGAATGACTTAATGCATGTAAAACATTAGAAGCTTACCTGACACATTTACTCTTGTGGTTATTCCGTCTTCCACCCCAGTGATACTTCTTATTCCTGGAAGGAGTTCTCTAGGTTGGAAATCAGTTTCTATATAGATCTACAGAGATAAGTGTTATTCATGTTCACTTGGGAAACAAAGACTGAAAGAGTCTTGGAGAATAGAAAAAAGCAAAGATTGAATAAAATCACAAATAAATAAGCAAAGGTAGTTGCTTTCACTCCTAAAGATGTTATTTGGTTGGTTAAAAAAACAGAGGAGGAGTTCCCTTTGTGGCTCAGTGGTAACAGAACCCGACTAGGATCCAATGAGGATGCAGGTTTGATTTCTGGCCTCACTTAGTGGGTTAGGACCCAGCGTTGCTGTGAGCTGTGGTGTAGGTCACAGATGCGGCTCAGATGCCGCGTTGCTGTGGCTGTGGTGGAGGCCAGAAGCTGCAGCTCAATTTCGACCCCTCCCTGGGAACCTCCATACGCTGCTATTGCAAATTAAAAAAAAAAAAGGAAAAAAGAATAAGTTGATTACATTCACTACTTAAATATATTTTTAAAGGCATAGCAGTTATCAGAGAAGAAAAAGAATGCCCACGTGTGGGAAAACTACCAATCCAACCAAGAAAGGCAAAGAAAGTAACACATAGGCAAGATGTATGTAAGTTAAAAAAGTAAGTCTGGCCAGTCCTCAGATAAAAGAATATTCAAGAGAAAAGGAAATTCATATCCTACGGGTTAAAATGCAAAGGCGAACGACTGTTGGCATTTATTGGCAAGCTAACCATGAATTCCAGGAAAAGCTGAGATTTTTTTCTTGTATCTGGGTTGGTCTCCCCCATATTCCATTATGTTTGAGACTGTTAGAACCACAGATTGCTCAGAGGCCATTCGGGCCTATTGACTACAGATTTGCTGTGTTTCTTTTACAATTTAATTTGATGGTTAATAGTCTTTCACAGGCATATTTTTTTTCTGTTTAAAATGTAACCTTAGAAGGTTTGCTGGCAGAGTTCTCTTGTGGCACAGCAGGTTAAGGATCTGGCATTGTCACTG
This sequence comes from Catagonus wagneri, assembly GCA_004024745.2. Classification (NCBI taxonomy): domain Eukaryota; kingdom Metazoa; phylum Chordata; class Mammalia; order Artiodactyla; family Tayassuidae; genus Catagonus; species Catagonus wagneri. The sequence goes on along the minus strand of PVHT021183646.1, from coordinate 1,672,719 downwards.
CAGCAGCTTGGGTGGCTGTTGTGGTGTGGGTTTCTTCCCTGGCCCGGCACCTTCCAATATGCCATGGTTCTGGACAAAAAAATAAAAATAAAAAGTTTGCTACATGACTTTATCCCTGTAGGCATAAGCCATTCATTTTCAAAGTGTAAGCATGCAGAAAAATAGGATCCAATATGCACATGCTCAGTACCCAATTTAGCATAAAATAAGCAATAGTGTCAGCAGGGTGCACTATGCCCTTTAGAGCATCCTATATATCCTGGATGTGTCCTGTTCTTACTATTCTTTGGATATCTTACCTAGTGTGTCAATATTGTGCTTCATCTTGCTGGAAGGCCAAGGACTGGGTGATGTTCTTACAATTAATTCTAGACAGAGATGCATTCAGATAGATGGTAGGAGCCACTAGTGTTCTCCGAGGATTACATGCTAAATTTCAGAAACTGGAGCAGCCATTCTTCTGTCAACAGACCTCTAGGGGCCTCAGGGCAGGGGATAAGAGATACTCATCTCTGTCTAATTTTATTGGCTTTCAGCCCTCTCTTGTGCTGCTTCCAGGACGGGAGTCTTCTAAGTTCTAGCCTTTCCCCTGGATAACTTTTTTTTTTTTGCCAATCAAATTTAGCAGTGGGGAGAGTTCCCATCGTGGCTCAATGGTAACGAAACTGACTAGTATCTGTGAGGATGCTGGTTCGATCCCTGGCCTCGCTCAGTGGTTAAGGATCCGGCTTTGCCGTGAGCTGTGGTGTAGGTTGCAGACATGGCTCAGATCCCACGTTGCTGTGGCTGTGGTGTAAGCTGACCCCTATACAGGGAACTTCCATATGCCTCAGGTATGGCCCTTAAAAAAAAAAATTCAGAACAGGGGATTGTATAAAAACTTTAGTGACACTAACTTTAACAAGTTCTGTTAACCTGCTACCATTGGACCAGCCCCAACTTTACAATTTTGTAGAAAAGGGAAAACAATTTGGTTCCGAGCTGGGACTATCTCCCCTAGATAAGCAAAATGATTACTCACACCTAGTATGCTGGTCCTTTCCTCTGTCTTCCGGGAGCCTTCAGTAGGACCATATGCAAATGAGGTGTCAGCCTCACAATTTGTAAAAGATTCCACTTCCTTTGTATCTATTTTATTTATTTATTTATTTTTGTCTTTTTAGGGCTGCACCCACAACATATGGAGGTTCCCAGGCTAGGGGTCTAATCGGGGCTATAGCCGCTGGCCTACACCACAGCCACAGCAACGCCCAATCCTTAACCCACTGAGTGAGGCCAGGGATCGAACCTGAAACCTTATGGTTCCTAGTCGGATTCGTTTCTGCTGCGCCACGACGGGAACTCGTATACGTCCTGTGATGCAGTTAACATGAGTGCTTATCTCCCCACTACCAGACCAGAAGTCTCCAGAAATCCTCTCTGGCACACACTCTCCAAAGACCAGTTTCCTAGGAGATTGCGGTCAGGGAAAGCCCCACAGAGAAAAGGCTCTAACTGGCTTTTGCCTTGGGAGGGGCAGTCTCTGCAGGTCCTGGAGGACCCTGGACAGCTGGGCGCCTGCTTCCCACCACGCCCCTTCCATTAGCCCTGGAGCATCACTCCCAGGGGTGACTGGTGCCAAGGCACTGGGACATCTTCTAGGAGAGGTATTAACATACAGACAGCAGGGCTTTTATAGGGGGCCATGCAACCTCCTCGCCATTACAGCAGTAGAGAGCCTTTGAAGGTTTTTAAACAGAAGAGTAATAGGATTAGATATTAGAAAAATGACTTAAATACAAATATGCATTTCCGGTTTCCTCAGGGACACATCTACTGAAAAGTCCTGTGGGTTCTCAAGCTCTTTGTATCAGTGTTTATATGGGATACCCAATAAACTGCACTTAAATGGTACAATCTGATGAGGTGTTTTTTTTTTCTTTTTTTTTTGGCCATGCCCATGGCTGGGGATCAAACCTGTGCCACAGTAACAACCTGAGTCAGTGCATCCTTAACCCACTGCACCACAAGAGAACTCCTGATCAAGTTGGACACATGTATACACATTAAACTACCACACAATCAAAATTAGGAACATTTCTATCACCCCAAAAGCTTCCTTGTGCCTTTTTTTTTTTTTGTCTTTTTAGGGCCACACTCGTGGCATATGGAGGTTCCCAGGCTTGGGATCGAATCAGGGCTGCAGCTGCCAGCTTACACCGTAGCTCATGGCAATGCCGGATCCTTAACCCACTGAGTGAAGCCAGGGATCGAACCTGCAACCTCATGGTTCCTAGTCAGATTCGTTAACCACTGAGCCACGACGGGAACTCCTCCTTGTGCTTTTTGGTAATCTACCCTCCTTGCTACCACTTCCACCACTGGTCTTCTTGGCACTGCTGATACGAACATGCTTTCCCCCAAACTGGGCCAGTCAGACTCTTTTTCTTGGGAATCTGGGTCTGGAAAGGACACGGTGGCAGGAGGTGGCTGACACGGAATCTTCCAGTGACAGCTGCCTAGAGGCGCAGGCAGCCCACACATTCCTGTCATAGACATCCGTGGACTGGATCTTGTCCTTTCTGCAGCCTGGTTGTTCTTTCAGTTTGATGAGCTGCCTAATTTCCTTCCAACATATCCTTTAGTGCTTACCTGTCAGTTTGTTGCCTGCAACCAGAGAACTCACGTATGACGCATTTCCTCCTATAGTTACCATTTTGGAAAATGGCACCACGAGATTCTCATCGCTCAAGCCTAACCTAGAATAATTCCTTATAACTCCCGTCTTCATCACCTGTCTTTTCTAACTCAGTGCTAAGTCCTGCCTGTTCTGCTCCCTGTTCAGTACTGTCTATTCAGTCCTTACTTTTTTCCCTCATCATTAGTTCTCCAGTACCTAGTATAGTGCTCAGCAGTGTACTCAATAAATTCTTGCTGAAAGACTGAATGAACAGTGACATCATCCAACACCCCCAGAAACAAAAGCAAGGATGGATAAGTGTTTGCATGCGTACTCGTGTTGATCAGGGTGGCAGGACTTCAAAGTTAGTTTTTAATGTTTTCGCAGAAGCAAATAATAGGACTTGAATCCAAGATTTCTGACTCCATATTCCATACCGTTTCTGATATTACTGTACTTTGTATCCTTCCCTTCCACTTGAAGTTCCATTTCTTCTTCCAGACCACTCAAATCCTTATTTACACCAAGTACCAAACTGTAGACCTCTAAAGTAGCTACACCTCTAAAACGGAAGCCCTTTCCAAGAAAAAGGCAAGGAAAGCATGCAAGAAAGCATCTTTTTTTTTTTTTTGTCTTTTTGCCTTTTCTAGGGCTGCACTCGTGGCATATGGAGCGTCCCAGGCTAGGGGTTGAATCGGAGCTGTAGCTGCCGGCCTACGCTGGAGCCACAACAACATGGGATCTGAGCTGTGTCTGGAACCTATACCACAGCTCACGGCAACGCTGGATCCTTAACCCGCTGAGCAAGGCCAGGGATCGAACCCGCAACCTCATTGTTCCTAGTTGGATTCGTTAACCACTGAGCCATGACAGGAACTCCAAGAAAGCATCTAGATTGCGGAGAGGAGCCTGGGTTCCTGTATCATCAAAGAGGTATAGCCAGGAGATAGAATGAGCTGGGGCTCAGGGATGTGACTAAGTCTGAACCCAGCATAGAGTCAACAGCGGTGTCCACGTGGAGAAGAGTGCGCTGGGCTGGATCAAAAAAGTGCATACATAGAATAATACTTTATTTAATAATTTGAAAATCTATTCTTTTGGTTTTAAGTCTTACAAAATGAGTAATAAATCAAAGATTCATTTACTATTCTCTGAGTGTGTCGTTATGTATCTGTGTATGGACAAATGTCTACGTCTACAGATGCTTTTGCTTTTTACAGTCATTTCAGCCCGACTTTAATGACCATATAAAGTCTTATTATTCTAACAATGCTAAAACCTGAATTAAATACTCTCTGAATCTAACTGTCTCTTCTCCCAAGCCTGCCTCCCTCCCCCCCCCAGGTCTGCTCCTCAGGCTCCATTCATGCCAGGTCTTTCGAGAATACCAGCACTCAATTTGGGAAAACCAGAAATGAATGCTGGATCTTAAGTCCCTCTGACCTATACCCTCTAGCGGAGGAGCTTCTCTGGGAAGGTGTGGGGCGGGCAGGTCTCGGCAGTTTCTCTTCAGAATTGTTCACTTTGAATTGTAGATGCCTGGAAAGTAAACACGATTTCATTAGATGCTGACCTGCCCTCCCACCAGCCACTCAAGCGGAGTGGAAACTCAGTGTTTTCATGAATTCTATTTCATGTAATACACTGGCCTGTATGGAGGGGGTGATGTGAAACTGGCTGTTGGGATTACTGTAAAGACTTGTAGATGCTGTTCATTATGTCAAGCACCTTCTCTTTATGAAGATTCAGAGAAGGGATTCTTTTTCCTCTTAGTAGCAAGAGCTGTTCTTTTTCTTTTTTAAAAAATTTATGGCTGCCAGTTCCCATCGTGGCACAGTGGAAACGAATCTGACTAGGAACCATGGGACTAAGTTAGATCCCTGGCCTCACTCAGGGGATTAAGGATCTGAAGTTGCCGTAGCTGTGCTGTAGGTCGCAGACGTGGCTCGGATCTGGCGTTACTGTGGCTGTGGCGTAGGCTGGCAGCTGTAGCTCTGATTAGACCCCTAGCCTGGGAACCTCCATATGCTGTACAGCAAAAAAAAAAAAAAAAAGAAGGTAAATTACAAATTTATGGCTGCACCCACAGCATATAGAAGTTCCCAGGCCAGGGAATGACTCTGAGCCATGGCTGTGACCTATGCTGTAGCTGCAGTAACATCAGATCCTTTAACCTACTGTGCTAGGCTGGGGATGGAACCGCACCTCTGCAGTGACCCAAGCCACTGCAGTTGGATTCTTAACCCACTGTGCTGCGGTGGGAACTCCAAGAGCTGTTCTCTTAAGGAATGGGCATCATGAATTGGGTGAACTGATCAGGTCTTTCTCTTCTTAGAAAATATGGAACCAATTCTGTGGTCCATCCTTAGTAAGTTTATTTTATAGAATGTGCTTTTGTATGTGACTCATTCATGGTTCTGTTTTATGTAACTGTCATACTTCTGAGTTATTTTACTACACGCTTCGTGAGTGTGTAACTAAACCAATAACTAAATCAATTCTTAGGAGATAGGGCTATGGGAAGAGGTCAGGAGGTTCAAGGCCAGCTGGGAAATGGGCACAAAGGAACACACAAAGTCCCATCTACTCTTGGTTCTTCTGGCTTCCACCTGCTTGACTTTGCCCTAAGTTCACTGCTGAGTTCCCCTTGCAGTCACAGTGAGGATCCCAGCCTGTAGTCAGGCCTGTGTCTTGCCAATCCCAGTCTATGGCCCATCCTCTTCTCCGTGCACCTGGCCTCCTTACCTCTTTTTTTTTTTTCCCTGCCTTTTTAGGGCCGCACCTGTAGCACGTGGAAGTTCCCAGGCTAGGGGTCTAATCAGAGCTATAGCTGCTGCCCTACGCCACAGCCACAGCAATGCCAGATCCAAGCCGCATTTGCGACCGGCACAGCTCACGGCAACACTGGATCCTTAACCCACTGAGTGAGGCCAGGGATTGAACCTGTGTCCTCATGGGTCCTAGTCAGATTTGTTTCCGCTGTTCCATGATGAGAACTCCTCCTTACCTCTTCTTGAGGCTCAGATGCTATGACGTTGCTCTCTTCTGGAACCGCAGAAGCATGAAGCTGAAGACCTTGGTTCTACAAAAAGAAGAGTTCAGCCAGTGAGACGTGGCTCCACCTCCCAGCCTCTCAGCTTAGAGGGATCTTTTCTGCCTTATACTTTACAAGGGTGCTGGACAATACTAAAGTCAAACATACAGTGCTGTTTCACTACAGCCTGAGAGCATCAAGGAAGACTTTGCTGTCATCCTCTCTCAGGTCAGGAAACCAAGATTCAAAGGGTGAAATGAGCTGCTGGGATGGGAAACCAGGTCTTTGCATTCTGTGTCTTGTCTGTCTCCTCTCCCTCCCATTAGAATGTAAGATGCAGGAAGGCAAAGAATTTTGTGTTTTTCTTTTTTTTCCCCCTTTTTTTCTTTGGTGGCGCCCAGGCATGTGGAAGTTCCCAGGCCAGGGATCAAACCTGCACCACAGCAGCAACAACACTACCTGATCCTTAACCGCTAGGCCACCAGGGAACTCCAATGTGTCTCTACTTTTTTTTTTTTCTTTTTATGGCCATGCCTGTGGCATATGGAAGTTCCCAAGCTAGGTGCTGAATTGGAGCTGTAGCTACCAGCCTTTGCCACAGCCACATCAACACAGGATCTGAGCTGTGTCTACAACCTACACCACAGCTCATGGCAACTCAAGATCCTTAACTGAGCGAGGCCAAGAATCAAACCTGTGTCCTCATGGATACTAGTTGGGTTCACTGTTGCTGAGCCATGACGGGAACTCCAGTGTGTCTCTATCTTATTTATTTATTTATTGTGGTCTTTTGCCTTTTTAGGGCTGTACCCTCAGCATATGGAGGTTCCCAGGCTAGGAGCTGAATCACAGCTGTAGCTGCTGGCCTACACCATAGCTCACAGCAACGCCAGATCCTTAACCCACTGAACGAGGCCAGGGATGGAACCCTCGTCCTGCTGGATACTAGTTGTGTTCTTTAACTGCTGAGCCACAACAGGAATGCCCTGTCTCTATTTTAACACAATCCTTTTCTCACCCATATTCTCCCCTTTCAAAAGACCATCTCTTTTGCTTTATCTTCCTCTTTGAGTTCCTTCTTCTAGGCCTCTCTCATCAAAGAGGATACATCTTAGAAATTTGCTGATATGGAGTTCCCATCGTGGCTCAGTGGAAACGAATCCAGCTAGGAACCGTGAGGTTGCAGGTTCGATCCCTGGCCTCGCTCTGTGGGTTAAGGATCCGATGTTGCCATGAGCTGTGGTGTAGGTTGCAGACACGGCTCGGATCCCGCGTTGCTGTGGCTGTGGCGTCGGCTGGTGGCTACAGCACCGATTAGACTCCTAGCCAGGGAACCTCCACATGCCGCGGGTGTGGCCCAAAGATGACCAAGAAAGAAAGAAAGAAAGAAAGAAAGAAATTTGCCGATGAAATTTGCCAAGAAATTATTTTTGCTTGGGGCTTGGGGGTCTATTTCCCACAGTCACGAGAGTGACAAAGGAAGTGAGGCCCTCCTCCCTGCCCTGTATTAAAAAAGGTGCGGATCTGGATGCCAGTTGTAGGTTCTTTATATTGGCAACTCCCTGAACTTGGACAAAAGAAAGAAATTAGTAAGGATCTGCTCATAATATCAGAGATGAACCCTTTGCAGAAGTCAGTTACCCTAGGAGTACACATCCTTAATTTGTTGCTATGAAGATATGAACCAACCCCCAGAACCAAAATAAAGGTGTCCAAGCGTAACCTGGAAACCGTAATATAATGATATAACATCTTATCTACTGTGGGGCCATCTGCCCACAGTAAAAATGACCTACTGGAGGTTATAAAAGGGAATAAATAAAGACTCAACCAGATCCACTCTCACCTGAGAGCTCACCGAGGTAGGAGAAGTGCATAGTTCTTCTGGGTTCGGACTGTCGGTGTTTTCCTTTTCTTTGGCCTCAGGAGTTCTTACTGGCTTCTCTGGTGGCTGTGGATCGGGACCGACGTCTACGGAGGCCCTGGGACTTGGTGTCTTGGCCCCCAAGGAGGCCCTCCGGTTGACGGGCGAACCCTGCTCGGAGGCGGGAAGGCCGGAGGGCACGTTCCCTGAGGAGGACCCAGGGCTGGGAGCGGCTCTGGGTGGGGGAGGCCTGTGGGGGGGTGCCGAGGCCCTCTGCAAAGAGGCTCTCTTCCTCGGCTGCTCGGATCCTTCACTTGAGGTGCGGGGGCGCAGGACCACTTCTGGGAAAGCTGGCGCCTGCTCTGAGGGCATCAGGGCTCCGCCTGGTGATGGAGCTGGGGAGCAGGGGACGACTTCCTCCTGGGACTCTCCGCCCTGCGCGGAGGGCGAGGGCTGGGCCTGGGCGGGGCCGTTGCAGGCTGGCGGGGGCTCTCCCTCCTCAGAGGAGCTTGCTTGGGCCTCCTCCGCTCTTTCCTGGTCTTTGAAGGGCTCTCCTTTCATCTCGGAGCTGTCTTCTCCCTGGGCTGAATCAGATGCCAGCTCTTCCTCGCTTGCTGAGGTGGAGTCGCTCTCATTCTTCAAGGAAAGTGCAGAAGGACTGGTAGGAGAGCCAAGAGGGCTGGAGACTGCAGATGTTCGAACCGGGGAAGAGATGACTAAAGAGCGCCTGGTGCCACTGAAAAAGGGAGCGCATTTAGATTTGGAAGAGCTAACAACTGGCAGGAACCTAAATACCCCGAATAAATGAGGACACATGCACATAACAAGAAAACAGTAATTTTCAGAATATTAGAAAGTTGGTATAATTTGCAATAATGCTTATGTCATAAAGTGAATGGGAAAAGGCTGTAAAATTTTATCCATATCATGATCTTGAGTATATAAAAATATATAAAGAAAAAGAGGCTGGAAAGATACACAGCAAAATATTAACAAAATACTCCCCTTGGGGAAAAGATTTGTGAGTAATATACAGTTGATCCTCGTGGATTCTGTAACTGCAAGCTCACCTACCCCCGAAACTTGTTGCCTCAAAATTAATACTCGAAGTATGTTCATGGTCATTCACAGACACATGTGGGCTGTGAAGAACGAGTGCGTGGAGTTCCCGTCGTTGCTCAGCGGAAACTAATCTGACCAGTATCCATGAGAATGCAGGTTCGATCCTTGGCTTCACTCAGTGGGTTAAGGATCCGGCGTCACCCTGAGCTGTGGTGTAGGTTGCAGATCTGGCTTGGATCTGGCTTTGCTGTGGCTGTGACACAGGCTGGCAACTGTAACTCCGATTTGACCCCTAGCCTGGAAACCTCCATGTGCCACAAGAGCGGCCCTAAAAAGCAAAACAAAAACCACCCCCCCCAAAAAAAACCAATATATATTCCATGAGGTGTCTTTAAACAAAAGCACATACAATACAAGGCTATGTACTGATTGGCTGATAAAATGTCGGGGCTCACAGGGCTCACAGGAGCCTAACCTCATGCCTCCCCTAGAAGCAGTGGCTCAGTGTTCACTAACTCAGTGCTCGGGGTGACTGACAGAGCATAACCACTCGAACAAGGAAAAGTGACTGGAACATTTATCGGGTATGTTCGACCCCGTGCCAAGTACTTCTACAGTCATCAGCCTGACTCTGCCCTCCCAAAGTGCCTCCCGTGCACCATCGCTAACTGATTAAGCAGTCCACACATATTTATTTGACACATACTAACTGTGTGCTGTGTCCTGGGTTCAAGGACGGGAGATGGTGATAGGAAGAGAAAGAGAAGAACTTAGGTCCAGGCCTGTGGGAGTTTCTGACGTCGCACAGGCTGAGTGCCATAAGTTTCTTTCTAGCGCTACGGGCCATGCTGCGGGCCAGCAGGTTTAGAGGGCCCGGACTGCAGCAAGAAAAGACCCCATTTCCCTACAAGGTCCTGGCACATCTTGGTAGAAATGGTGGTAAGTTTCACTTAGAGAAAACTCTGGTTTTCAGTGCTGGGAAGAGGAGAAACAGAGTTTTTGGAGTAAAAGGGGATTTGTCTAGGAAGTCTATACTGGCCCTTCAGTGATTCTCTTTAATAGTCCGTAACTAATTGCTAAACAAGCAACACCAACAACAAACTGAGCCCTAGGTTTCCTTCAAATCCAAAGCTCAGTGTTACCACTTACTCAAAGCCTTCCCTGACCAGCCACTGCCTATGGCAAGGACTTGCTTCTTAGAATTCCTAGCCGTCTCCTCAGGCACTTAGTAGGTGCAGTCTTCCATTGTTTCTTGTTTCTTTAGGCACATTGTCTGTCCTTCCAACTTTCTGTAAATCACTCCAGGCAAAAGAAGTCATCTACGTCTTTAGATTCCTAACTCTCAGCGGAAAACCTTCTGTGTAGAAGGAACTTCATAAAACTTCTTAAACAAAGGCTTCAGAATAAGAAAGTGATTGCATTCCGAGGGAACCAGTGAATTGCTTACATTTACCAGCATAAAGACCGTAGGAAGGTATACACACACCATACACACACACACACACAAAGTGGAACAGCAAGCCATAAGAGGCTAGAAGAAAGATATTTGCAATGCATATTATTAAAGTGTTAATATCCATAATATACAAAAAAAAAAAAAACCCACCTCGTATAAATCCATTTTTTTTAAAGGCATCAACAATCCAAATAAAAAATGTGAGAAAAGGATAAACATGAAATTCACTGAACAGGAAACTTAAGTGGCCAATAAAACAAAAAGATGTTCAAGGTAACTAGTCATGGTGGAGGCATAATTAAAACTGCAAAAAATTTCACTCCATACCCATTACACTGCAAAAATTATGTTGAAATACGCATACTTTACCCATTACGGTACATTACGTTCATACCCACTATGTTGGAAATGTCACATGTAGCAAGAACATAGGATAATGGGGCTTTTCTTCACTGTTGCTGGGTTGTACTGGAACAGTCACTTTGGAGAGCAATCTGGCAATGCAACATCTAGTAAGACTGAAGAAACCCCAATGCACAGACCCTATGACTCAGCAATTCCGCTCCCAGAATACATCCTAAGAAACCGTTGAGAATGCTCACAAAGAGAAATGTAAAATGTGTTCACAGCAATATTATTTGTTTTTTTTTGTTTGTTTGTTTTTGTCTTTTTGCCTTTACATAGAGCCGCACCTGTGGCATACGGAGGTTCCCAGGCTAGGGGTCTAATAGGAGCTGTAGCTGCCGGCCTTCGCCACAGCCACAGCAACGCGGGATCCGAACCGCATCTGCAATCTACACCACAGCTCACGGCAACGCCGGATCCTTAACCCACTGAGCAAGGCCAGGGATCGAACCCGCAACCTCATGGTTCTTAGTCGGATTCGTTAACCACTGAGCCACGAAGGGAACTCCAGCAATATTATTTGTAATAGCATAAAACCGGAAGACAACCCAAATGTCTATTTGCAGGACAGATAAATAAACTGTGAACTAGCCGTACCACAGCATCCATAACAATTATGAAAAGGAAAGATCAGAGCTAGCAGTGTGTAGTAAGAGGGATAAATAAATCCCACAAACAATAGTAAGAGAACAAAAGAAGTTGCAAAAGGAGTTCCCATTGTGGCTCTGCGGTAATAAACCTGACTAGTATCCATGAGGATACAGGTTTGATCCCTGGCCTTGCTCAGTGGGTTAAGGGATCCAGTGCTGTGTGAGCTGTGGTACAGGTTGCAGACTTAGCTCGATTTGGCATTGCTGTGGCTGTGGTGTAGGCCAATGGCTATAGCTGATTCGACCCCCTAGCCTGGGAACTTCCATATGCTGTACCTATGGCCTTAAAAAAAAAAAAAATTGCAAAAGCATACAGTATAATTTTACTTAAATGAAGTTTAAAAACATGCAAAATATTATTTTTTGTGTGTGCATATATGTGTATAAAAAAGTAAAAAGACATGCATGGGAATAATAAATACTACATTTAAGAGAGTGGTCGCCCTTGGTAGGCGGCAGGAAGAGAGTGAATGGGGAAGGGAGGCTAGGATATTTAGTTACATATATTAGTTATTAATATATTAGTTGATTTCTTAAATTTAGTAGTTGGGTGTATGGCTATTCATTGTATTATTCTTTATAATTTTAGTTATTGCTGAATATTTCATAAAAAAATTACATCGGGCTGTAGTGCAAATAACAAACAATATCATGCACGTGAACACAAGGGAAGGTCAGGGCTGCGGACGGGAGATGAGAGTGCTGAACGCCTTCACACCCCGGAGAAGCAAAGCAGAAACGAGTCTCAGAAGTGGCTCACCTTGAGAGTCCCTTCACCACAAAGACTTTGTCGGAATGCTGCTTCTCCAGTTTGCTCATCACCTCGTAGAGACTGTGGTTCAGCTGGAGCAGGCAAGAGAGAAGGAGGGGCCGGCCACAGGGGGGCCTGAGACGCCGGTCCCTTCTCAGCCCCACCGCAAGGGAATCCTTCCTACTTAACTGTAAAATTCCTCATCGCTTTCGCACTAGTGTCCAGGGTCCTGTCCCGCCACCCTTCCTTCCTTTATTGTGTCTTAAGTTCTGTCTCTGCTGTCAGACTGGCAGCTCCCTTCAAGGCTGGGCCCTTGACTCTGATCTGAGATTCCAGCATCATCTGGTGATCCAGGGGACAAAAACCCATTGTCATATTAACCAGGCAAACAGTAACTCAGCCGGAGAAACTGTGGAGAGGAACATGCGGACGTGGATATAATGAATACCGTACTAGCACAGAGTCCGGGGATCCCAGGACTGGAAAAGACCCCATGAGGTCATGTTCTGTGGCTGCCTCTCACTGGAACAGCACTGGCTGTATTCTAGACTAACCACGAGAGAAACAGACCTGTGCTTAAACACTGCCCTGTCTGCTCCCCAGCAACAGAAGACAGAGCTTTCCCAGCTGGCTTCCCATTTCAGCTGTTCCTTCCATAGGCTGAATCTCCTTTATCCATCTGGAGCTCGTGAGGATACCATTATTCAGTTGTTAATGGAGATGGAAAGCATTAACTGTGCTTTCACACAGTTCAACAGTCAGTCTAGTGCTATTATTTCGTCATGAGAAAAAAGCAAAAATCTATGCTGCCAATATATGATGAGAGCTACTTTCATATTTATTAGAAAAACCCTCCTAGGTGTCTAAATTGGCCAGACATTGCTCACCTTGCTCATCTCCCTGTAGAAGACATCCCTCAGATTGGAAATGTTCTGGAAGATGGTCACGTAACAGCCAATACGACTATCGGGAGGCAAAACAACAAACGGGTACAGGTGAGCGTTGGTAAAGGAAGTCCTTGCAATACGAGGTAGGAGTGTAAGCCAAAGCCAGTCACCACCCAGGCTCCTTACACCCAGAAAACCACCCCAGGGCCTGGACTCAGGATGCTCTGGGATCTGGAGTCGCCAGAGCCAGGCCAGGAGCACCCCGGACTCTCAGGAGTGGGAAGGACACAGGAGACATGGCCTAGGTTGACAGCAGGGTCTAACGACAGAGCTCCAGCTGCACAAAGTGATCTGGTCAGACTCTGTAGGTACTGACGTAGACATGAAAGTGCTCTGAAGAATTTTCAAGGTGCTGTATAAATATGAGGCCATACAATTATACTTATAATATAAAATTGTTCTTTCTCAGTATGTAATACTTGGACTGCTATGAAGCTGTATTAATGGAATTCTACTGTAAATGAATTGGGGAAGTTTATAGTTAGAGAAACCATTAAATTTCAATTTTATTTGAACTAAGAATCACACAATATTTTTTTTCTTTATACGGCTGTGTGTGTGGCATTATGTAAGTTCCCAGGCCAGGGGTCAAATCAGAGTTGCAGCTGCCGACCTACGCCACAGCCACGACACCAGATCTGAACTGCATCTGCAACCTACGCCACAGCTTGCGACAATGTTGGATCCTTAACCCACTGAGTGAGGCCAGGGATTGAACCCACATCCTCATGGAGACAACATCTGGTCCTTAAACCATTGAGCCACAGCAGGAACTCCTAATTAATGTTTTAGAACACATATAGTCATTAAAAGGCTCCCTCCCTCACAGATCATTATAAAATGACAATACAGGGAGGGAGTGGGAGGGACTGGGAATCTGGGGTTAATAGATGACTTTGGAATGGATAAGCAATCGGATCCTGCTGTACAGCACTGGGAACTATGTCTGGTCACTTGTGATGAAGCATGATAATGTGAGAAAAAAGAATGTACACATGTATGTGATTGGGTCACCTCGCCATGCAGCAGAAAATTGACAGAACACTGAAATCAGCTAGAATGGAAAAAATGAAAATCATTATAAAAAATAAAATAATCTGACTAAAATGCATGAAAGCATATCTTGTACAATGAAAAGGAAAGAGGGTACAAACAGAACTTATGCCCAGGTTCCTCTTCCAGTGTGGAAGATTTATCTAAAATATTTCTACCTACTGTGAAGCAAAGACATCTTCATTCGTGGAAGTAATCTTAAAACAATACACACTAGAGCGTAAGCCGGATGCTCCTAGTGTGCACGATGATAGCCAAGACCTCGCCTATCCAAGAAGCATCTCGTCTTTAAACCTGGAAAGGCTGGTAGGACTACGATGCTTATCTCTGCATGGCAGACTAAGAGACCAGGGTGGGGAGAGATAAGGTGGCTTGACTCATAGCGCGCAGCGAGTGAGTAGCAGGCTACATCCCACTCGTGGACCAGGGCTCTTTTCATAAGGGGACATGTTTGGACGGCCAGGGGGCCTGGGCCTCCCCCGGCCTGGGCTCCAGCCCTTTGCCGAACCTCTGTCATTACCTATTATAAAGAACAGGCAGCTCCTCCAGGAGTTCCTTGTTCAGATCTTCAAACACGACCTGAGCTTTGTTGAACTCTTCCTCTGCCTAGGTGGAAGGAGGGACAGGACAATTCCTTATTCCCGAACTCAAAGTCAGAGGCTGCTTCCTTCATTCTCTGTATTTTTTTCAGGGGCTCGGCGTCCTCGGAAACATGCCTCTCCTCCCCCAGACCCGCATCCTCCCCAGCTGCGCAGTCTCTGACCATCCTTCGAGCATCAGGGTCAGAGGAGACAGGATTTCCTTCCGGGCACTGGAAGCTGAAGTGTTATCGTTATTGTTTCCTAAACCCAGCTTGGCCCGCCCGCATGCCACCGTGAAGGGGAGAGGGAGGGTGGGAAGGCTTTAGCAGGCCTTAGTTTTAATCTTTTTTTACCTTGGCAGTCTTGGCCTCGTCTTTCTTCTTGGCATTCTGTACCGCCTCCAGGTGGTGCCGGGCACTGTCATAGTCCACGAGCTTCCGGCCCCGCTTGGCGATTCTTTCCTGACCCAGAGCCATGACAAAGAGCCTTGATACTCTCTTCTCAGGGGCCAGGATGTGGGTGACACAGTGTCAAACACAGAAGGCGAGATTCCTGGGTCCTGTTATCAAATTTCACTCCAACAGGCTTTTTTCCCTCAAAGGCTTTTTTCTCCCTCACTATCTGGAAAGACGGGAATTCTAGGGGGAGAGCGAACAGAGGGCAGCCCTGCAGAGCACTTGGCAGCCTGCACTGAATTTTGATATATCCTATGGCCCCACCAGAAACCGGTTCAGCATCCAGGAGAATTGGCCTTGAGGATTCTACTAAATTGAAAGTCAGGAGTTTGGGGTTTTACTCCCAAGGCTGCCATTTATTGGCCCTGTCACCTAGGGCAAGGCACACCTCTTCTGGAGCCTCAGTGGCCTCATCTGCCTTACGGTGTTATTTTAAAGATAAAATGCTGAATATTAGGTGCTTTGAAAACCCTAAAGCTTAATGAAAACAGTAAACTATTATGAGCACGGACAGGGCATCTATTCAATCCCATCCCAACTGCAAATTATACCTGGGAGAGGCAAGCTATGCTAATGGCTCCTGACTTGTTCTCTCAGTCACAGAATCTTTTTTTTTTTTTCTTTTTACAGCTGCACTGACCGCATATGGAAGTTCCCAGGCTAGAGGTCAAATCAGAGCTGCAACTGGAGCCTGCAGCCACAGCAACACCAGATCCTTAACCCATCGAGCAAGGACAGGGATCGAACACACATCCTTACAGAGACAACATCAAGTCTTTAACCCTCTGAGCCACAGCGGGAACTCCCTCAATCACAGAATTTGATAGGATTTCAGTGATTATTTGATCCAACTTCCTATTCAGTACAGGAAGTTTCTCTACAATACCCAAGATAAGAAGTAGTTTGACTTTTTTTTTTGGCCACACCCACGGCATGCAGAAGTTCCTAGGATCCGGGACCGAACCACGCCACAGCAGTGACAACGTGGGATCCTTAATCCACTGAGCCACCAGGGAGCTTCAGGAGTAATTTGACTTCTGTTTGAACAGAGAATAGACAACTCGTTTCTCATAGTATATTTTATTTCTTTTTTGGAAAGCTTTAACCATGAGAAGTTTAAGTGAGGTTTCCCTTAATTTCTTCCTGTATTACTCTAAAACGTGCCCAACAGAGCAGATTTTTAAGAAAATTAATTCTGGGTGTTCCCGTTGTGGCTCAGTGGTTAATGAATCCGACTAGGAACCATGAGGTTGCGGGTTCGATCCCTGGCCTTGCTCAGTGGGTTAAGGATCCGGTGTTGCCGTGAGCTGTGGTGTAGGTTGCAGACACGGCTCGGATCCCACGTTGCTGTGGCTGTGACTGTGGCATAGGCCAGCAGCTGTAGTTCTGATTCGACCCCTAGCCTGGGAACCTCCATATGCCGCGGGTGCGGTCCTAGAAAAGGCAAAAAGAAAAAAAAAAGATAATTAATTCTGAATGTAACAAATAGACTTTATTATTTTTTTTGGCCATATCCACAGCATGCAAAAGTCCTTGGACCAATGATTAAACCTGTGTCACGGCAGTGGCAATGCTGGATCCTTAACTGCTAGGCCACCAGCGAACTCGCAGAGTAGATGTTTAATAAATATGAGTTGAATGAATTAATGAATTCTAATCTTTCTGGAGCAGTTTATTTTTTCTTTCTTTTTTTTAATGGCCACACTTGTGGCATATGGAAGTTCCCAGGCTAGGGGTTGAATCAGAGCTGCAGCTGAGATCTGTACCACAGCCACAGCAATACTGCATCTGAGCCGTATCTGGGACCTATGCTGCAGTTTGCAGCCACACTGGGTCCTTAACCCACTGAGCCACAACAGGAACTCTTGAAATAGTTTAGAACAGGTCGAATTCCTCTCTCACCTAATAGACTTTCAAGGATTTGAAGACAATTGTTATGACTCCTTCAAATTTCCTCTTCTCTATAATAAACGTCTTTAGTTCCATCAACTGTTTCTCCCAATGAAAAGGATCCAGCCTTCACCTTGATCTAATTCAAAACCAGTCCAAATCTAAATCTAAACGTAACTTTCTTTTTTCTTTTTTTGGTCTTTTTAGGACTGCACCTGCGGCATATGGCAGTTCCCAGGCTAGGGGTCGAAATGGAGCGTAGCTGCCGTCCTACACTATAGCCACAACAACTCAGGATCCAACCGCGTCTGCGACCTACACCACAGCTCACGGCAACACCGGATCCTTAACCCACTGTGCAAGGCCAGGGATTGAACCCGCCACCTCATGGCTCCTAGCTGGATTTGTTAACCACTGAGCCACGACAGGAACTCCATCCAATATGTTTTTTAACTTATATGGGCCACCCATAAGCCATCCTTTATTCTGTAAATGGATTACCTTAACCTCGCTAAACTGGGCGACATAGTTTTCCATGGTCCTCAAGGCCTGGTCAGCTAGTTTCTCTTCATAGTCTTCCCAAAGGAGATCGTTATTCTGTGGGGCAGAGGCAGAGGCATGGTGAGGGCATTCCAGCAACCGTGTACCCGAGAGACACCCGGGTTCTTCCTGTAACATTTCTTTTTTGGATTGCTGTATTTAGAATATCATTTCGGATTCTAGGGAAGAGGCAGAGGAAGAAACAGCCCTTCCCCGAGGAACTGACCTATTAAGAGACTGGACATACGTTCAAGGGATTAAGACCAGGAACAGGTGTCAGAGTCTCGGACTCTAGCGCTTGAAGGGTAGTGAAGTTAGTTTTCAAAAACAATTAACTGGGTTTTGTGCAGGTAAAACTTCCTAAAGTTTTATTTATTTTTTAATTTAAAAAATTTTTTACGGCCACGCCTGAAGCATATGGAGGTTCCCAGGCCAGGGGTCAGATTGGAGCTACAACTGAGGCCCAGGCCACAGACACAGCAATACCGGATCTAAGCCGCATCTGCAACCTAAGCTGCAGCTTGTGGCAACGCTGGATCCTTAACCCACTGAGTGAGTCCAGGGACTGAACCCGCATCCTCACAGACACTGCTGGGTTCTTAACCTGCAGAGCCACAATGGGAACTCCTCCTAAAGGTTTAAAGAGAGGAAGAGCGTCCCAAACAGATTAGGGAAAACCTGTTTCACCTTCTTGTTACAGCTTCTTCCTACCACCTGAGACTGAGGCGATACAGGGAAACAATGTTAACCGGCTCCTTTGCTTCCCTGTTTGCTTGGGCGGAGGAGTTGGGATGAGGCTGAGATTAGGGCCAGAGTGAGAGCTGAGGAGGTGTGAAGCCAGAGTTCTCTTACCCCTACGATGGCCTTCAGCTCCTCATGACCGTCCCACTCGCTGCTGTAGATCTCCTGCAGGGTTTCGGACACTCTCTTCGAACTTTCGTGCATCACTGAAAGGAGAGAACTCAGTCCTACCACACGGCAGTTTGGCGTAATCCTATGAGTTACAGGCACATGGATGGGGACGAGCCAGAAGGGCGAACTCAGAAGGTGTGGGTGCTCAGTGAGGGAAGTCGGGTGAGGCTGGGATAGGATAAGTCACACTTTCTGGGCCGACCAAGTTCCAGGAGTCAGGCACAGGCGAGTGATGAAAAGATGAGAAGCCTGAGTATGGCTCTTTATTCCCACCCGCAGCCCTCTTAGCTGCATAAATGCCCTCCGGACCCCCCTGGGCTCCCTTTGACACCCACCTTTGACTGCACTGAGGAAGTTCTTCAGGTCCTTATAGAGCTTGTGACCTTCCGCCTGAAAGGGAGAAGTGCATTGATGACTGGAGAGATACACTTGGAAAGAGGCTCCAGAGGTCAAAGGTGAAAACCAGGTGACAAGCAGAAATCAATCCTGGAATTTCTTCAACTATCTGCGAATGTTCTAAGCCTCTACTCGCTTTACCAAGAGGTTGTAGGTTGTTGCTTTGTGGGCAAATTTTACCTTGGGAAATGGCTCCTGTTGCATTGGCTTGTCTTCTTTCCTTGCTTGTTCTCCCCTCCAGTGAACAAGACCCTGTATCTAAGGTCCTCTGTTGAAGTTCAAGTGTCCTCTGTGACACCATCTCTGTGATCCTCTGACTTACAGCTTCCTCTCTGGGGGCCCATTTTCCGCCGACGTCAGGCCCTCTGCCTTCCCCGCACCCTGCACAGCCCATTCCTCTCCTCCCGTGATGTCCCGCTCTCTTGCCTCACTTTGCCCTCCCCTCCCATCAGTCGCCTGCTCTGTACTTCTCCTCCAAGGATGCCTGTCACTCTCTCCCCTCTGGTTCCAACCCCAGCACCCTCAGCTACAAGTTCTACCTGTCTGCCTGATTCTAGCTTCTCTCCTGTACCTGAATTCTTATTCTTTTTAGGCTAGGACTCCCCAACACAGACTATGTCTCCTCCCTCTAAAAAAAGAAAGGAGGAAGGAAAGGAAGGTATCATTTAGATTTGGAAGTTCAAACCTCAATCCAGTAGGTGAACCACCATTGTTGTAACACTTGACATGTGCTCATTATGTTCAATTAGCCTCTGCTTCTCGACTGCCTCCAGCAACGGGAATCTCATGACCTCTTACTGAGTCTGCACTTCATTTTTAAATAGCCCTCTTAGAGGGAGTTCCCACTGGTGTGCAGGGGAAATGAATCTGACTAGTATCCTTGAGGATGCAGGTTCAAGCCCTGGCCTTGCCAGTGGGTCAGGGATCCGGCGGTTGCCGTGAGCTGTGGTGTAGGTGGCGGACTCGGCCTGGATCCCGAGTTGCTGTGGCTGTGGCGTGGGCGGGTGGCTACAGCTCCCATTCTACTGCAGGCTGGAAGCTTCCATATGCTGCAGGTGTGGCCCTAAAAATAAATAAATAGCTCTATTAGAACTCCTGCCTGCTGGCCTTAAGGTTGGCCTTCTGTATGCAAAGGAGACTAATTTCTCGAGCACGAAGGTTTGAAGCCTTCTTTCACATGCCCTGCATCACGTCCTCTTTTTCAAGGGCTTCCTCAGTGGTTCCTCGTGGTATTGTTTAAAGCCTGTTCCCATTAGGGTCTCTTTCCTCTGTGTGAACTCTAGTTTCTGAGTTAACTGGGGAAGAATTTTGAGGCCGGGCCATTGACATTTTGGAGCTCGACTTCTTACAGGTGGGACTAGACGGAATAGCAGCCCATGCAAGGTTTCCTACAGGGGCCGGGCCTGTGGACCAAGACAGTGATCCCCATACCAGTTCAGATGCTTGGAGCTAAGGTGCATTTTGCAGTACACTCTAAAAAAACTTGTGAGCTTGTTCATCTGTTTTACTTGCTTACGTTCATCACAGATAGGCTATGGAGTGTAACAAAAGTATATAAAAATTTACAAGAGAAAAGCTGAAAATTCAGAAAATTCTAATAACTTAACCTTTTAATTTTTTTATCTGTTGAAATCTTTGAGGGAATAATCATTATTACTTAAGTTTAGCACCAGAAAATCTAGGTCTGCTTGGTCAAATAAAAATAAATATACAAAGGAAACTAGACTAGTCCTTCCTTCCTCTCTCCCTTCCTTTCCTTTTAGGGCCGCATCCACAGCATATGGAAATTCCCAGGCTAGGGGTCACAGCCTCAGCAATGCCAGATCAGAGCCAGATCTGTGACCTACACTACAGCTCACGGCAATGCCAGATCCTTAACCCACTGAGAGGGGCCAGGGATCGAACCTACCTACATCCTCATGGATACTATGGACTAATTATTTCATCCATCTTCTTGCCTCCAGAGCTTACCTCGAAGCCAGTCTAAACTCCTGACCATACTTCAGGTTAAAAGTCCTTTTCAAGGGGCTGAATGCCAGCGCACAAAGGACATGAAGACACAGACAGTCTTGAGGGAATCGAAGGTGCTGTCAGAGAGGTGGGAGAACCGAGATGGTGTAGTGCCACAGCAAATGAGGACCAAGAGAACATTTTTCTTTTTTTTTTTTTGTCTTTCTTTTGCCTTATCTAGGGCTGCACCTGCGGCATATGGAGGTTCCCAGGCTAGGGGTCTAATCGGAGCTAGAGCTGCCGGCCTACACCACAGCCACAGCAACGCGGGATCCGAGCCGCGTCTGCGACCTACACCACAGTTCATGGCAACGCCAGATCCTTAACCCACTGAGCAAGGCCAGGGATCGAACCCACAGCCTCATGGTTCCTAGTCAGATTCGTTAACCACTGAGACATGATGGGAACTCCAAGAGAGCATCTTCTGATGACCAGACAAGGGCCAGGTGCTTCAGAGGGTTAGCATGCATGAAGAATCAGTAAAAGTCACTGAGCTTGGTAACTGAAGGTCACTGGTGACCCTGAGAAAGCGCTTTCATTAGCATGAAAGAGACAGATTCAATCAGTTAACAAAATTCAGAAGCACTCAGCATTTACCTGAAGAAAAGTTGTTTCACTTCCTCCTTGGTTTTGCATTCAGAACAGAATTCAAACAGAAAAAAGTTTAAAGTCTAAGATGGTAAATGCATATATAATACCTTTTAAACCTGGGTATGGCAGGCAGCTATACACATTGGAGAGTTTTGAAAATGTGATAACCAAGATTTTAAAGAGTTTTGAAGATTCTAAAACCTAAAGATTTCAGGGGAGTTTCCATCATAGCTCAGTGGTTAATGAAACTGGATAATATCTGTGAGGACGCAGGTTCGATCCCTGGCCTTGCGCAGTGGGTTAAGGATCCCTCATTGACGTGAGCTGTGATGTAGGTCGCAGACACGGCTCGGACCCCCCGTTGCTGTGGCTGTAGTGTAGGCTGTCAGGTAAAGCCCTGATTTGACCCTTAGCCTGGGGACTTCCATATGCCGCTGGTGCAACCCCCCCAAAATACAAAAGACAAAAAAAAAGTTAACAACGATTTCCATTTCTTTTTTGAAAGAAAACAACACAGACTCAACTTTTCACTTCACCATGAAGATGTGGTCTCCGAAAATTTTTTTTTTTTTTTGATTTTTAGGGCCACCCCCGTGGCATATGCAAGTTCCCAGGCTAGGGGTCAAATCAGGGCTTTAGCTGACAGCCTACGCTACAGCCACAGCAATGGGGGGTCCGAGCCGTGTCTGCGACCTACATCACAGCTCACAGCAACGCCGGATCCTCAACCCACTGAGCAAGGCCAGGGATCGAACCCACATCCTCATGGATACTCTTCAGGTTCGTTACTGCTGAGCCGCAACAGTAACTCCATTTCTGCATTTCAGAATCAAGCCTCTTGGTCAAAGTTCTTCCTTCAGGACTTCCCATCATGGCTCAGTGGTTAACGAATCCGACTAGGAACCATGAGGTTGCGGGTTCGATCCCTGGCCTTGCTCAGTGGGTTAGGGATCTGGCGTTGCCGTGAGCTGTGGTGAAGGTTGCAGATGCAGTCAGATCCCGCATTGCTGTGGCTGTGGCGAAGGCCGGCGGCTACAGTTCCTGTTAGACCCCTAGCCTGGGAACCTCCATATGCTGCAGGTGCAGCCCTAGATAAGGCAAAAAGACAAAAAAAAAAGTTCTTCCTTTATGCCCTTGCCCTTTCCTTTGAGGTGATGAAGCGTGTGTATATGTGCATGTGTGCATGTGGCTGGGGGAGGGAGGGACAGCACTTGTGTCATTATATTTCTTTGACCCGAAACGTCTCCAGGCTGAATAATCCCAGCATCTTTTTTCTCTCCTGACAGATGTGACTTTCACAATCTTCGCCTCCCACTTGTCTGGGAGTCAAAAACTTGTTTCTACCACCAAGGAGCGAGTTATTCCACATTTCTGGCTTCAGTTTCCTCATCTATAAATAGCAAGGTAAGGCCAGCTGTAAATGTTAATTCTAGCCCTAAATGCTATGATTTTATCACTTCTGCTCTCTGAATCCTTGCCAAACTTTTGACAGCACCATAAAGGGACTGAGTTAGTCCTTCTCATCTCTGTACAAACAGTCTCAGCCCTCAGTTAATGACTCTCGCGGCCTGAGAGCTCCTCCTACGCAGCCAGGCAGACGGAGCTATGTTCTAAGAGACTGGGGTCCTGAGGATGGAGGAGAAGGTCTCTGTCCTAAGCTTCCAGAATGGCTGGAGGAAAACAGACTCAGAGAAATCCAAACACTCAGAAAATCAAGTAAGGAGCGGGACCAACCCTGAGCAAGTGCTCTAAGTTCTTGTCTAATGGAGGGCGAGAAAAGGATGGAGCTGGATTCTACGATGTAATTTTAAGGGCAATGAAATGGAAGCACTACCAGAAATAAGGGATTGAAGTGCTGCTCGAGGAAAATAATTCTTCCTATGTAATATGTTTTGAAGAAAGGGAAAGGGGGAAGCAAGCAGAGCCTTCAAAGAAAAAATTACTGAGTTTCCATCGTGGCTTAGCAGTAACAAACCTGACTAGTATCCATGAGGACGTGGGTTCGATTCTTGGGCTCTCTCTATGAGTTAAGGATCCGGTGTTGCCCTGAACTGGGGTGTAGGCTGCAGACCTGGCTCAGATCCAGCGATCCAGTGGCTGTGACCTAGGCCGGCAGCTACAGCTCTGATTTGACCCCTAGCCTGGGAATTTCCATATGTCGTGGGCACAGCCCTAAAAAGACAGAAAAATTACTGACAGGAATCAGACTAGGGACCGAGGCAAGTGTCAAGACCTTGAAATCAGGCTGGGAAGTTTGGGAGCGATATCTATTTATTAATAAAAGGTTTACCTGCAAACTGGTTGCAGGTGAAAGGGCACACGACCAACTGATCCAACTTCTAGAATATTTCTCATTTAATCTCCTCGCCCTTGTCTTTTTTTTTTCCCATTCATCTCAGCTACCCAGGTCCAGCCTCACAGCTGACTACTGTCACATCTTTCTCCTTAAACGGTGAACCCTGAGAACAGGTGTGTTCTCTTATCCGTGTTAAAGTCCCAGCATTGAGCGCAGTGCCCAGCACAGAGCAGGTTCCTATGAAATGTTTGTTAAATAAACTTGCCAAGCATGTTCAGACACCTGTCACTACAGGTGTGTCATTCTCTCAGGAGCAAAGTTTTTCCTTATTCCTAATCTATTTCCTTATTCCTAATCTAACGTCATTTCATTTCTCAAATGCATGTTCCCCTCAAGTGACATTAGGTGGTGGGCTCATGCAGGAATTCCGAGGGGCCTGTCCCATCTGATCCTCTTATTCTGGATGGCCCTTCCTTCATCTCTTACCCTTTCTACCCACACATCTGCCATCGTAGGTCCATCCTATAAGGCAGAGAGGGACAGAAAGGACTTAGGGACGGTATGGACCAAGAGCTGGGAGCCTTTCAGAGTGGGTCTCAGCTTACTGATTCCTGTCCTTTCCATGCTGGAGTTGGAAGGCCAGCAGTAACTGGAGCTGAGAAGAGGCCCGGGGAGGCCTCCGCGTGAGATACAAGAAAAAAAACACAGAGTGTAAGTGCGAATCCTAGTTCCACAACTCTTACGCTGTTACCTGGACTAAATTACTTCCCTCCCAATCGCAATCGGATTCTATTTCCCCTTGATGGAGTTAGACCAGATCAGTGCTGGCCAGATGCCGTTCTCAGACTAGCTGCTACATCATAATTACCTAGAAAGCTTAACGTCAAACACAGATTCTCTCGTTAATGACCACCTATGGCTGTTAATATCACACAAAAAAAGGAGACAACCAGATATTATATGCCTCCAGATGGAAGACCGTAACGCCTCTAATAACAAGTATACCTGCCTCCAAAACAAATAAAAACAAAAATCTGCATCTCATCAAGCCTCTACAGCTACTAATTTACAGAAAATAAAGAGACAGAGAAAAATGTGTTAAACAACACCGTGGAGATTCAATCAGGAAAATTTAGAGACTGTGGGAAACTACAGGGAAGCAAGCTTGTATCATCAACAAATAAAGAGGCAAGGAGTTCCGATCGTGGTGCAGCAGAAACGAATCTGACTAGAAAACATGAGGTTGCAGGTTCGATCCCTGGCGTTGCTCAGTGGGTTAAGGATCCAGCATTGCCGTGAACTGTGGTATAGGTCACAGATGCAGCTCGGATACCACGTTGCTGGGGCTGTGGTGTAGGCTGGCAGCTGTAGCTCAGATTGGACCCCTAGCCTGGGAACCTCCATATGCCGCAGGTGTGGCCCTAAAAAGCAAAAAAACAAAAACAAACAGCCAAAATAGGGATTAGAAACCTACAGATTAAGAGATTTATTATACTTCAACAAATTGTAAAAAAAAAAAAAACTGAAAAAAATGACAAAGGAGTGTGAACACTGGATATTTAATGATATTAGGAAATTACTTTTTTTTTTTTGTCTTTTTGTCTTTCTAGGACTGGCATATGGAGGTTCCCAGGCTAGGGGCCCAATCGGAGCTGTAGCCACTGGCCTATGACACAGCCACAGCCATGTAGGATCTGAGCCATGTCTGCGACCTGTGCACAGCTCATGGCAATGGTTGATCCCTGACCCAGCGAGGCCAGGGATGGAACCCACGATCTCATGGTTCCTAGTCAGATTCGTTTCTGCTGCGCCTCAACAGGAACTCCTTTGAAAACTTTTTCATTTTTTTTTGTCTTTTTGCCTTTATGTGGAGCCGCACCCGCAGCATATGGAGGTTCCCAGGCTAGGGGTCTAACAGGAGCTGTAGCCACCGGCCTTCGCCACAGCCACAGCAACGCGGGATCCGAGCCGCGTCTGCAACCTACACCACAGCTCACGGCAACGCCGGATCCTTAACCCACTGAGCAAGGCCAGGGATCGAACCCGCAACCTCATGGGTCCTAGTCGGATTCGTTAACCACTGAGCCACGAAGGGAACTCCAATTTTTTTTTTTTTTTTGGAAAACTTTTTCGTGATGTACTTTCTGATTTGTTGTAATGAGTAAATGTTTTACAGAAGAATATTTGTAGATGTGATAATGAT
This sequence comes from Catagonus wagneri, assembly GCA_004024745.2. Lineage (NCBI taxonomy): Eukaryota > Metazoa > Chordata > Mammalia > Artiodactyla > Tayassuidae > Catagonus > Catagonus wagneri. Next base: position 1,646,964 of record PVHT021183646.1, on the reverse strand, counting down.
TTTGTGGTTATATTTTAAGAGGTCTTATCTTAGGAAACTGATAATGAAATTTTCATGGATAAAATGATGCTTCATCATGATCAAGGATGGATCACTGATATTAAGTAGGTGGAGACAGATTTCCAGGAATGGATAAATTACTGAAGCTGGGTAATGAGTATAGGTGGATTCATCATACCGGTGTTTCTATCTTAGCATATATTTGAAATCCTCCATTAAAACAAGTTTAAAAGTACAGATCCCCAACCCCTACTACCAGAGATGTTGCATTCAAAAACTTGTTTCAAATGATTCCAATATAGTCAACTACTGAATTAGATGATAGCTATATTCCTTTAAATACAATTTTAAGGAATTATTTTCCATATAATTCAATTAACTGATATTGCACAATAAGGAATCTGACTGGTCTTTGGCCCCGGCTCCTGAGAGGTAAACATCTAAATCCTTAGGATTTTCCCAGTGATAACGTATCTTTGTTATTCATGGTGGGCCTTTCAGATCAGACCCGAGTTTCTGCTGAACAAATGAGTCAGGGTGGCAGCTGGTCAGGCAGGAAAGATGAACCAGCTGATTAGAAGGCTGCGGCTTTGAGACAGGTGATGTCAGCATGACCTCCAGGGGACGGGAGAGGAGGGAGGTTAGAGATTAAGTTCAGTCACATTGCCTATGATTCACTCTGTAATGAGATCACAGTAAAAACTCGAGACACCTGAAGTTTAGGCGACTGTCCTGGTTGCTGATCCTACATCAGTGAGCTGGGAAGGTGACATGGCTTGAGAACACAGAAGCTTTCACGTTTGGGACCTTCCCAGAGCTCCCCTTACGTGTCTCTTCACTTGGCTGGTCCTGATTTGTACTGTTTACAATGAAACTATAATTGGAAGTTGAGCATTTTCCTGAGTTCTGTGAGTTATTCCAGTGAATTACGGAAGCTGAGTAGACGGGAGGAAGCCCCAAATTTGTAGCCAGGTGGCCTGGGAACTCTGGAGCTTTGCAGCTGCTATCTGAAGAGAGACAGTGTGGGAGGGACTACGCCAACTTGCGAAACATGAACTCACTCCAGTATTTAGGTTCAGAACTGCATTGCAACTGGATCTTCATTTAAGTTAAAAATTCCTTTTTATTACAAAGAGGGGACCACAATCTCTGGGACTGATGTAAGAATTAAATAGGTGTGGAGTTCCTGTTGAGGCTCAGCAGTAACAAACCTGCCTAGTATCCATGAGGATGCAGGTTCGATCCCTGGCCTTGCTCGGGTTAAGGATCCAGCAAGACTGTGAGCTGCAGTGCAGGTCGCAGACACGGCTAGGATCTGGTGTTGCTGTGGTTGCGGTGCAGGCCGGCAGCTACAGGTCTGATTAGACCCCTACCCCGGGACCTTCCATATGCCTCGGTGTGGCCCTAAAAAATAAAAGAAAACAAAAAAGAACTGAATAAGTGTGATACCTGGCACATGGAGATGGAAAGTGAGATACCCCATAGAAGGTTAAACCTCTATTATCCACTTCTCTTCTCTCATTTTTAAATGAGTCACAAGTTTTTACTACAATTTTTCTATTATAGGTATTCAATTCTGCAGAAAAATGCAAACATCACCTTTATTGATAATATGTTCTATAAACAAAGTTGGCAAAAAAAAATTCTAAGAATTTTTATATATATTTATAAAAATTTCAGTATGATGTTCATCACTTCTGAAAGCAATTTTTTTTTTTAAGTCTAAAAGCCAGTAAAGGAATTCTCTTGTGACACAACGGGTTAAGGTGCTGGCACTGTCACTGCAGTGGTTTGGGTCGCTTCTGCGGCTTGGGCTTGATCCCTGGCCTGGGAACTTCCACATGCTGTGTGAGCAGCCAAAAAACAGCCAGTAAACACAGAAGTTGAAAGGGAAGAGAAAAACACTGACACTAGATCATTTGGATTTTCTTCTCAGATATCTGAAACATCACATATACCACTGTTTTCAGTGTGGCTTGTGAAACCTGAAAATTCTGATTTCTCACTAGTCTGAAAAGAGTTCAGCAGAGACTGTACTGGGTGAGCTAGAAACTGTTTTCTTCTTGTGGAGTAAGAGGTTCAGTTTTTTACTAATCAAGCTTCACGTGCAGATTTTTAAAAATTTATTCCTTATAATATTTTACCAGATGGTAAACAATCCAGACCCCCCTTTTTTTTTTTTGTCTTTTTAGGGCCACACTCGCGGCAGATGCAGGTTCCCAGACTAGGGGTTGAATCTGACTGTAGCCGCCGGCCTACGCCACAGCCACAGCAACATTGGATCCTTAATGCACCGAGTGAGGCCAGAGATCGAACCTGCATCCTCATGGATACCAGTCAGATTTGTTTCCGCTGAGCCATACCGGGAACTCCGTTACACTCTTGACGTCACATTCACTGGGTTCCTAGGACGACTTCAGGTTGGAGTCTGTGCCTGAGATGTTAGGTGTTCCTCTGAACTGCTGATGGCTGACAGACCAAAATCATGACCAAATATGGAATGAAGGTCTTTTTCAGGTCCTCTAGATCCTTTGCTGGAAAATGCACAGCATCTGACTTTTGTTTTGGTTGAGATATACATTTACCCGTATTGAAATTAGAAACCTATAAGGAGTTCCTGTCGTGGCTCAGCGGTAACGAATCTGACCAGTATCCATGAAGACGCAGGTTCGATCCCTGGCATCACTCAGAGGGTTAAGGATCCGGCGTTGCCGTGAGCTGTGGTGTAGGTCGCAGACTTGCCTAGGATCCCAAGTTGCTGTGTCTATGATGTAAACTGACAGCTACAGCTCTGATTAGACCCCTAGCCTGGGACTTGCATGTGCCCTTTCCAGGTGTGGCCCTAAAAAGACAAAAAATAAAATAGGAAAATAAAAACTTATATACATGTTTGTGGCCTACACGGATAGTGATCTACCCTTAGTTCTAAGTCATTTTCATTTATGATTATGTTCAGAAACATCAAGAATGCATTCCTGTTCATTTTTGTGTAGAGGTAGATGTGTAAAATTTTGTTTTATGTCATTTTCGGTGAGCTTTCACATGGAACATTTATCAAATGTTATCTCATCAAGCCCTCTCAATTCACTTAATGGGTAGACGAGTATGTTCTGAAATAAACACAAAGTTTTGTTCAGGTTTCTGGGTTTCTTTATACAGGAAATTTTGCTCAATTACCTGTACCTTATTTTCCCTGAAGCCTTACTGACATGTATGTTGCAATTCTAGCTTTTTTTTTTTTACATTAAAAGTCAAAAACTAACTTAAATACAATATCACCAACACCTTGACAGTGATTACTCTGTGCAAAGTTTCTGTGTTGCTCACTTAGAAGACATGGCTCCTATCTTTGACCTTTATGAAAGGCTTTTTTTTTTTTTTGGCAGGGGTTGCTGTGGGCTAGGGATCAAACCCAGACCACAGCAGTGACAACACCAGATCCTTAACCCACTGAGCCACAAGGGAACTCCACAAAAGGCTTTTTGAGGCTACCTTGTCTTGCTTTCTGTGTGACCATACCTACTCTTTCCCCCACTTACAGAAGTGCCTGATTTCTTTTTTTTTTTTTGTCTTTTTGCCTTTATGTAGGGCCGTACCCGCGGCATATGGAGGTTCCCAGGCTAGGGGTCTAACAGGAGCTGTAGCTGCCGGCCTGCACCACAGCCACAGCAACGCGGGATCCGAGCCGCGTCTGCAACCTACACCACAGCTCACGGCAACGCTGGATCCTTAATCCACAGAGCGGTGCCAGGGACTGAACCTGTAACCTCATGGTTCCCAGTTGGATTTGTTAACCACTGAGCCACAACGGGAACTCCAGTAAATACAATTCTATTTCCTCTTGTTCAACGTAGTATCTACTGTCATCAATATGAAGAATTTTTACTCCTCATGATAAGGCATTTGATAATAGACTACTTAAAATCATGATTGTTACTAGCTTTCTTTCTTTTTTTTTGGTCATTTTGCCTTTTTATGTAGAGCCGCACCCGCGGCATATGGAGGTTCCCAGGCTAGGGGTCTAACAGGAGCTGCAGCTGCCGGCCTTCGCCACAGCCACAGCAACGCGGGATCCGAGCCGCGTCTGCAACCTACACCACAGCTCACGGCAATGCCGGATCCTTAACCCACTGAGTGGGGCCACAGACTGAACCTGCGTCCCCATGGATACTAGTTAGGTTCATTACTGTTGAGTTACAACAGGAACTCCTAACTTCCTTTTTATTTGAAATAAGATAACTGGTATCTTTACTGAGAAATCCTTCAATTTGCCCTCTGAGATCCTTAATGTCCTTTTGCAATTTTTCAGATATGGTGACAGGTTATTCAGTGTAAAATACTTTTTCCCAAAATGGCTTATATTTGGATTTTTCTAGTTTGTTGTCAGTTTTCAAGGAGTTCAAAGATTTGTTTTGTTTTTTCATTTTGACTTTGATTCTACCCTGGAAATGTCCTTTGCTGTGGATCCTCATGGCTCTGGAGTTCACGGCAGCCACCTGGGACGTACGTGCTGGGTCCAGAGAGGGTGTCATGTCCGGTGGCTGTGGAAATATGGTTCCTCAAGGCCTGCTGACTGGCCAGTCACCTCTTCCTTTCTATGGGCCACCAAGCATTACCCACTGCTTTTTTAAAAACCTGTTACTATGTATGAATTACATTTATTGTTTCTTGTTCCAGTCATATATGTACTACAGAATTTTCAGGGTTGGCTGCAGGGACCTGTTACCCCTTTCTTCCTTCCTTCCTTCCTTTCTTTCTCTTTCTTTCTTTCGCCATGGTGAGCAGCAGCTGATATGGGGTCTCAGTTCCCAGACCAGGGATTGAACCCTGTAGCGAAAGCGTGGGGTCCCAACCAGGACACCACCAGGGAACTCCCTGTACCTATTTCTTTTCATTTTTGGCTGCATCCATGTCATGCAGAAATTTCCAGGCCTGAATCGAACCCAGACCACAGCAATAACCCATGCTGCGGCAGCAACAATACCAGAGCCTTAACTCACCAGGCCATCAAGAAACTCCTGTTACCTACTTCTTTCTTTTTTTCTCCCTTCCCTTCTTTTCTCTTTTCTTTTCTTTTTCAGCTGCCCCAGTAGCATACAGAAGTTCCTGAGCCAGGGATCAATCTGAGCCAGAGCTGTGACCTACACTGCAGCTGCAGCAATGCCGGATCCTTAACCCACTGTGCCACAGCAGGAACTCCTACCCACTCCTTAATGTAGATTTTTTATATAAAATTACCCATAACATCCAGTGAAGATAGAAGGAACAGTGAGAATAGGAGAATTGGTGAGAATGACAGGTAAAAGATGGAAGTACTGTTTTAGAATAAAAGGATTTGGAGTTCCCGTTGAATCCGACTAGGAACCATGAGGTTGTGGGTTCGATCGCTGGCCTGGCTCAGTGGGTTAAGAATCCGGCGTTGCCGTGAGCTGTGGTGTAGGTTGCACACGTGGCTCAGATCCTGCATTGCTGTGGCTGTGGCGCAGGCCAGCAGCTACAGCTCTGATTAGATCCCTAGCCTGGGAATCTCCATATGCCATGGGTGCGGTCCTAAAATGACGAAAAAAGCCAAAAAAAAAAAAGGCTTTGGTTGGAGTTCCATGGCACAGCGGAAATGAATCTGACTAGGAACCATGAGGTTGTGGGTTCAATCCTTGGCCTTGCTCAGGGGGCTAATGATCCGGCGTTGCCTTGAGCTGCGGTATAGGTCACAGACGTGGCTCGGATCTGGCATGGCTGTGGCATAGGCCGGCAGCTGTAGCTCCAATTTTTTACCCCTAGCCTGGGAACCTCCAAATGCCATGGATGAGGCCCTCCCCCCCTAAAAAAAGGCTCTGGTGAAAAACAATTAAAAAAGGCTTTGGTGAGGTACATGTAGTGGATGAAGAGGCAACAAAACATGACACCATTGAGATGAGAAGACCCTAGGGTGGGAGAGAATAAGCCAGAAACTAAGGTGGCAGGGATTTGCTTGATTTGTTTTGATTCTAAAGACCTGGTGATGTCACTGTACCTTGAGGGAACCACTAAAAGAAAAGAACACTCGTCTCTCCCTCGAAACCCAAGGTGTCAGCAGAAACAGGACAGGTCAGGTCATTTTCTCTGGTTCCCAAGGGAAAGCTAAGCAGGAGGTCACCCTGTGGCCTTTACTCCTGGGTCAGGGATCACTCCTGGGGAAGGACAGGTTATTTGGGATGCTTGCTAATTTACAGAACCTGCTGTTCTGCCACTCAGCCCTCATGTCTTTTTCCTCCAAGCTTTCCTTTTCCCAGCCCCCAGATTACCTGTTGATGAAAGAAGTTGTTGGCACTTTGTTCAAATCGTTCATCTTTGGTTTCCACAGTTTTTCCCAACTTCTGCAGTACCTGGTGATATAAATTGGAGAGGTCCACAAGGTTACAGTCAAGTCTCTCTTATCTGTTGGTCTCACATGACCCTGACTTCTCTCCGTCTCAGATGCAATGGAAGGGACATGCTCACACCAGCCCAGCAGAATTACAAATACAGTGTGTTGATGAAAAATCAAGCGCGTTTTATGGTTCTCTCAAATTGGGGTACTCCTGGGGGTATGCAGCAGTGTGCTACAGGGTATATATCAAGCCCAGAATAGGAGTTCCTGCTATGGCACAACAGGATCAGCAGCGTCTCTGCGGCACCAGGTTGCAGGTTCGATCCCTGGCCTGGCACAGTGGGTTAAGGATCCTGCGTTGCCACAGCTGTGGTGTAGATGGCAACTGCAGCAAAAAAAAAAAAAAAAAAAGCTAACCCAGAATAAATAACATATATGTTACTGGAATGAAACTGTTATTTACAATAACAACTGTGGTTTGTTTGGGGCAGGGTGGAGGAGGAAGTGTTGTATTAAAACAAGGATTGGGAGTTCCCGTTGTGACTTATCGGTTAGTGAACCCGACTAGTATCCACGAGGACTCGGGTTCAATCCCTGGCCCTGTTCAGTGACTTAGGGATCCAGTGTTGCCATGAGCTGTGGTGTAGGATGCAGACGCAGCTCGGATTTGGCATAGCTGTGGCTGTGGCGCAGGCCGGCAGCTCCAGCTCCGATGCGACCCCTAGCCTGGGAACCTCCATATGCCCCATGTACGGCCCTAAAAGGACAAAAAAAGGCAACAAAAAAGTCAAGGGTTAATGAGAAGAACGTAAAACACGTATGGCTTTTAAAGACAGAACATGAGTCTTGAAGACACTTTCCACATGCGAGACCCTCTTCCAGCCACAGCAGCAGACTTCTCTTGATAGATGAGGCTGGAGAGGCGGCCAGGAGACTCTTTTCTTCTGAAGGGCCTGGTGGAAAACTTTGAGAAGCCCTTGACAGAATGCGTTTGAAACTCTGCTAGAAATGACTGCTGTCCACGTGTGTCTCTGTCCTGACCCTGAGAGCCAGCCCTCATACTGGCCTCAGTGCTAATGCAAAGGGCGCGGGAATGAGAAAGACACACGGTTCCCGTTCCCATAAGGGACGCTCACTTAGAAACAAGTGAGGAAGCCCTGACTCTTCTACGCACGACGGAGGCACCGCCAGGCCCCAGGCCCAGTCAGAATCAGGAGCTGCCCTCAGCTGCTTCTCTTTTACTTCCTGCATCGAACCCCGTACCGCGTCCACCTCTGGAAACCACGCCATGCTTTCCAGTCTCACTGCCACGGCTTTAGTCCAGGCCCTTCCTCCTTCTCTCCTGACCTGCTACAGTAGGCCCGTCATGCTGCTGCTTCAAGTGGTTCTCTGTTCACCTGCTCAACAAATTTTTATCCAACGCCCATTATGTATGTATCTACAGTAAGAGTTCAAACTCTAGCTACGCATGGGTCTCAATGACCTGACCCTCCATTAAGCCTACGTCTCACTGTTCCTTCTTCCTACAGGTCTCCCTCTCTAACCCTTTTTTAGTTTTCTAATAAGCCACACGGTTGCCTGTTGCGGACGCTGTTCCCTCTTTCTGGAATATTCTTCCCTACCTTATGGGTCAGGCAACTATCTGAAACAACCTAGTTCTTATTCTGTATCCTCTGTGATGCTTAACCACATCTACTTCGTCCCAATGTTCAAGCTAAATCACTCCCTCCTAGACACTTAGAACTTCCGCACTCGTACACACCTCCATGACTGTTCTATTACTCGCATTTCTCTACGGCTGCTAAACTATGTGCTCCTTGAGGACTGGGCCCTTGCCTTTAGTCATCTAGGCTTCTCAGTATCCAGCAAACAGATTTTTAAAAAGGAAGGAGGAGTTCCTGTCGTGGCACAGAGGAAATGAATCCAACTAGGAACCACGAAGATGCAGGTTCGATTCCTGGCCTCGATCCGCGGGTTAAGGATCCGGTGTTGCCGTGAGCTGTGGTGTAGGTCACAGATGTGGCTCATATTCCATGTTGCTGTGGCTGTGGCGTAGGCTGGCAGCTGTAGCTCCGATTCAACCTCTAGCCTAGGAACCTCCATATGCTATAGGTGAGGCCCTAAAAAGCCAAAAAAAAAAAAAAAAAATTAAATAGGAAGCAGAGCAGACAGATACAGGAGGAGACCAGTGGGCTTGGCCTGGAATCAGATTTTGCTAGACTGAAATAAAGGAAAAAGGGCCACGGTGGAAAGAGGATTCCAGGCAAAGACACAGGAGTAAGCAAATTCACAGCAGCTTCATGAGGTGGCTCAGCACGGCTGGTTTAGGGTGTGTCACGGGCAGACTGGAGGCTCATTGTGAAGGACTCTGATTCACATGAGAGAGTGCCCAGGTCCTGGACGTGAGGCAGGCTCTATGTAGACTGTGACTCAAGTGTCTCCACTCTTAATCCTGGGGTAACATCTTTCACTTCCGGAGCTCTCTCTATAGTGGTTAAGCTCAAGGTCTCAGAGTCATTCGGATGTTTGCCCCCATCTTGGCTTTTCCACTTACTGGCTCTAAGCCTTTGGGCAAATCACTTCAACTGTTTTTCTTTTTTTGTCTTTTTGCCTTTTCTAGGGCCGCACTCGTGGCATATGGAGGTTCCCAGGCTAAGGGTCTAACAGGAGCTGTAGTCGCTGGCCTACACCACAGCCACAGCAACGCGGGATCTGAGCCGCGTCTGCAACCGACACCACAGCTCACCGCAAAGCCAGATCCTTAACCCACTTAGTGATGCCAGGGATTGAACCCGCAACCTCATGGTTCCTAGTCGGATTTGTTAACCACTGAGCCACAACGGGAACTCCCCAAATCACTTCAACTCTTGAGCCTCGGTTTACAGAACTCGCTTTCTCTCATTAAGATAATAGTAGCTCCTGGGAGTTCCCATCCTGGTGCAGCAGAAATGAATCCGGCTAGGAACCATGAGGTTGCAGGTTCAATCCCTGGCCTCGCTCAGTGGGTTAACGATCTGGTGTTGCCAGGATCTGTGGTGTAGGTCACAGACGCGGCTCGGATCCTGCGTTGCTATGACTGTGGCGTAGGCTGGCAGCTGTAGCTCTGATTCCATCCCTAGCCTGGGGATCTCCATATGCCGCAGGTGTGTCCCTAAAAAGAAAAAAAAAATAGTAATAGCTCCTGGAGCTGTTGGGAGAGTTATATGACGGTATACACATAAACTGCTTTCACAGTGCTGTTCTGTGGTGAGTTCTTAATACATATCCACTCTCATTGTGTCCAGTTCCACTCCCTTCCCTATAAATACTGGTCTTTATTTCCTTTCCAGTTTAGCTGTACGTGTGTGTCTGTGTCTCTACTCCACCTCACTCAACACCGGCCCTGGGTGTGCAGAATTGCTCATCTTTCCGGGCTCCACCTCCTCCCCTACAACCAAACACAGTCCTCCAGCAAGAAAGTTGCAAAACCACCTTGTTTAGTGGTAAGCGCAGCTCTCACTTCCTTCCTGCTGCCCACCCCTCCCTTCCTTTGCCTGGCGCTGGGTTCTTCTTAGGCAGAAGGGGCTGAAAGGAGAGAAGAGTCAGTTCAGTCTAGAGTCAGTGTGGCACACCCCAGAGAAGGTCAATATCCCCAACTCCAGGAAGCTCAAGGCAAAAAAGCCTTGAAGGGGAGTTCCAGTCATGGCTCAGTGGAAACGAACCCAACTAGCATCCATGAGAGATGCAGGTTCCATCCCTGGCCTCGCTCAGTGGGTTAAGGATCTGGCGTTGCCGTGAGCTGTGGTGTACGTCGCAGACGCAGCTCGGATCCCACTTTGCTGTGGCTGTGGCGAAGGCCGGTGGCTACAGCTCCTGTTAGACCCCTAGCCTGGGAACCTCCATATGCCGCGGGTGCGGCCCTAAAAAGCAAAATAAAAAAAAGGTTTGGAGGGTGTGGGAGTGTGTGTTGTGTGTGTGTGCTGAGGGAACACTTCCACTTTCAATTCTGAAACTGAGAAGATAAGTATCATCGCCCTTAAAACAGAACCCGGTGTCCTGGGCCCAAAGTATTTGCTGCCTTAGGCAACAGGACCGTGTCAGGGCACTGATACCAAATTGCAGATGTTCTGCAACTGGAGCTCCTTGAGGAAGGAGGATGGGATGGGCAGATGCTCCACAGGTGGTTGTTGAAAGAATGAATAATTCTACCTTGGGATCCCTTCCTAATGAAAGCCCACACAACCCCAATCCCTCAAGTCCGGCACTGAGAGTTCTGCCCCAGTGTGCCTGGCCTAGCAGCTGAGACGTTAGAACACAGATACTTAGAGAGAAAGAGCAGGGACAAGAGAAAAGGTAAATGTGGCAAAATGTTAACAGTTGGTGGAATAGGTGAAGAATAATCTAATGTTCGTTGACTTATTTTAACTTTTGTGTAGGTTGGGGTGGAAATCACCATGACATGCTTGGTGGCTGTAGTTTCCCACGTGGCCCCCCTCTCATAATCATTTATTACATTTTAGCTAATTCTCTCAATTGGAGTAACTTGAAGAGGGCCTGGATTTTAGATATTACAGAATTTTTCTTTTTTGTCTTTTTAGGGCCGCACCCATGGTATAAAGATGGTCCCAGACTAGAGGTGGAATCAGAGCTGTAGCCGCCGGCCTATAGCGCAACCACAGCAATGTGGGATCTGAGCCGCGTCTATGACCCACATCACAGCTCACGGCAACGCCGGATCCTTAACCCCCTGGGCGAGGTCAGAGATCGAACCCGCATTCTCACAGACACTGGTTGGGTTCATTACTGCTGAGCCACAAGAGGACCTCCGAGATAGTACAGAATTTTGTTTAAAAAGTTTTTTTTACGTGTGAGAATACTGGTTTTTCCTTTTTTTAGTCCTTATTTTCAAGACATATGCTAAAGTGGGCTCTCCTTAACACAGACCTAGTATAAGCCCTAGTATATTTCCCAGTTTTTCTTCCACCACTCCCTGTGCTCCAGCTCAGCCGCATTTGTAACTAGTCTGCCTAAAAGGATTTCCAGATTCCATGCCTTGCTCATGCTGGCATTCCTCAGCTGGAATGTTCTCTCGCAAGATGCCTGAGGAAATACTAATCAGCCATAATTCCTATCTTGCCTTCAGCCCAGACTACAAAACCTCCCTCTATTTTCCTCAATTCTTCAGTCCTCAGAATTCCCACAGAGGAGCAAATCATTGAGGTTACTTATTTTACCTTAAAAATTTTTTTTTCTTTTCTGTCTTTTTAGGGCTGCCCCCGTGGCATATGGAAGTTCCCAGGCTAGGGGTCAAATCTGAGCTACAGCTGCTGGCCTATCCCAAAGCTACAGCAATGCCAGATCTGAGCCACATCTGCGACCTACACCACAGCTCACAGCAACGCCAGATCCTCAACCCACAGAGTGAGGCCAGGGATCGAACCCTCATCCTCATGGATACTAGTCAGATTCGTTCCCGTTATGCCACAGCGGGAACGGCCTCTGTAAACACTGCTGACAGAACCCTCTGGGATATAAGTTGAGTAAAACTCAATAGAGGAAAAAACCAACAAAGGAGTGGTAAGCAATGAACGGCCTTTCTTGCGGGAGATCTGAGAGGACAGCTGCAAGAAAATCACTAACAGATGGTGAAAACAGTAGTTTGAAATGTGAGATGTATCATACTCTAAAAACACAACACAGCCAGACTCACCTTGAGTCTGAGTGGGAACAGGAAAAGAAAACGAGAAGAAAGCTTCGGGGTTCCTGTCGTGGCTCAGCGGTTAACGAACCTGACTAGCATCCATGAGGACAGGGGTTCAATCCCTGGCCTCGTTCAGCGGGTTGAGGATCCAGCGTTGCCATGAGCCCTGATGTGGGTCACAGACACAGCTCGGATCCCGCGTTGCTGTGGCTGTGGTGTAGACCAATGGCTACAGCTCTGATTTGATTCCTAGCCTGGGAACCTCCATATGCTGCGGGTGTGGATCTAAAAAAGGAAAATAAAAAATATATATATAATAAAAAGAAGAAGAGGAAGAAAGCTTCATTTCCACTGTGTTTAACAGTCACCAGCCCTTCACCCCTAGCTCTGCTCCTGAGAGAAGATGGACAGGAAGTGGGCAGGCACAGCAGGAAGTGGGGGGACGCAGATGTGGGAGCGAGTGGTTATCAGGAACCTTGTAGAGAGAGCGGCCTGAGATTGGGATCCTAAGGCGGGACACCTGGGTTTCAGTGATTAAATTCTGCCACTTGCCAATTTCTTTTGAGCCTTGTTTCCTCATTTCTAAAGTTGGGAGACTAACAGCATGCTTAAAGGGCTGAAAAGATGAAGTGAGACCGTATCATGAGAATGTGGGCTCCACAAAGGGAGTGATCAGGTCTTTTCCGTATTCCTGCGCTTTGTCCATAGCAGGCACTTGACTTTTTTTTTTTTCTATTTACAGCCCGCACCTGCAGCATATGGAAGTTCCTGGGCTAGCGGTCGAATTGCAGCTGCAGCTGCTGGCCTAAGCCACAGCCACAAGTACAGCCACGCTGGATCCGAGCCGCATCTGCGACCTACACTGCAGCTTGCGGCAACGCCAGCTCCTTAACCCACTGAGAGAGGCCAGGGATGGAAAGAGCCTCCTCACGGACAGTGTCAGCCTCCTCGCGGACACTGTGGCTGAGCCACAAAGGGAACTCTAGCACTGGATATCCTCCACGTGTCTTATTACATATTACTCAGAAGATTACAGTCAACTACTTACAGTAAAAATGCAAAGTACAGTTAGCTGCTTATAGTAAAAATGCAAAGGGTCTTTTGACTATAAATTTCTCTCTCTCTCTTTTTTTTTTTGGCCATGCCCACGGCACGTGGAAGTTCCCGGGCCAAGGACTGAACCTGTTTCACAGTAGCAACCCAAGCCGCTACAGTGACAACGCTGGGTCCTTAACCCACTGCACCACAAGAGGATTCCAACTTTCTCCCTCTTTATCTTGCCTTCGGTTAACTTCCCAAGACTCCAGAACTCTGGTAGGCTGAGCTGAGCTCTTCCTCCCAACCCCGGCCGTTGCCATTCTATTAGGCAACACCCACTACCTCTAGGTCACCAGCTGTACTGCCTGCCCTCGTGTCTAAGCCTGGGTTCAGAGCATCTTGTCTTCTGCAACAACCTGGGAGTTCCTTCAGGCAGATCTGAGCTGGCTCCCCTCTCTGCCTTCTCGGCGTTCAGACTGGGACGAACAGGGTGCACCGGCAAAGCGGGTTCTCTCTTTGGGAAGTATTCGACTCTGAGCCTGGAGGAGCCCCCTCCTCTCTTCACTCTGGTGTCCTTATCAAACTGAGTTTCCAAATCACTGAACATCAACTCTTGTTTTACAGACTCTGAAGCCCAGGACAGGAACGTTTTTTACCTGAGGCTTCAGAGTCCATGCTTAGGAAAAGAGAGTACTCCTAAAGTCAGGGCATCGTGTTTTTCATTTCTTTGTTTTTCATGGCCACACCCACAGCATATGGACGTCCTGAGGCCAGGGACAGAATCCAAGCTGCAGGTGGGAGCCACACCACCGCTGCAGAAATGCCTGGTTCTTTAACCCACTGAGCTGGGCTGGGGATTGAACCCACGCCTCCGCGGCAACTCAAGCAGGGATTAGTGCTGATAGGCTGGATGAGAGTAGAAGGTAAAAGAGTGTGGTAAAAATCATTGCTGTGTCTTCTAGAAATAACTATTATCCACAAGTTTTTGGTCACTGGGGATCTCTTTTTTTTGCCAAGTCACAGAGTAGCTGGCCTTCTCTCCTCTAGAACCTCCCCCTCCCTCTCCTCCTTTTTGTCTCTTGTCTTTCTAGGGCCACACCCGTGGCATATGGAGGTTCCCAGGCTAGGGGTCGAATCGGAGTTGTTGCTGCCGGCCTATCGAATTGGAGTTGTTACAGCCACAGCAACACTGGATCTGAGCCGATTCTGTGACCTACACCATAGCTCACAGCAACGCCAGATCCGAGCGGCCTCTGCCACCTACACCACAGCTCACGGCAGCACCGGATCCTTAACCCACTGAGCGAGGCCAGGGATCGAACCCGCAACCTCACGGTTCCTGTTTGGATTCATTTCCGCTGCGCCACGACAGGAACTCCCACAACGTCTTCTAACTAGACCTTCCCATAGGCTGTGACCTCTATCAGATTTGTAACTAGACAGCCATAGGAGAGGCTGAAACCTTGATCAAGGTGAAGTTACGGTAAGGTGGAAAAGTCTAGCCACACAGAAAACTTCTCCTTTTCCTCTGCTCTTTCACGTGACCCCAGCTTCCTCAGACAAAGACGGAAAAGAAAAATATATACACACACATATGCATTTATTCCTTGTTCCCCTTCCACTGTGAGCCTCATAAAGACAGGGATTACATCTATAGTCCATCAGTTCTCTGTTGCTAATCCCACTTGGGACAGCTGGTTGTCTTTAATCCTTCTCAGCACTGAAGTTAGTGCTCTGCTTTTAGAAGATGGTACAAATTTAATGTTTCAGCAGGAGTTATTCATCCAAATGCTTCTAAGACCACGAAGTCTTAGAAAATCATAATCCTCTTTCAGGTCCTTCTCATCTCTCTCTCTCTCCCTCCCCTTCTCCTTCTGGCCTCTTCATTTGCCCGTACCATCTCACCTACCAGTGTTGGTAAGTGGAGTGCAGGGGTTCAGGTTGGAAACAAAGAAAATTCTCTGGACAAGTAGAAACAAGAATGCCACTGCAGGAGTTCCCGTGGTGGCTCAGCAGTTAACGAAAACGACGAGTATCCATGAAGACGCAGGTTCCATACCTGGCCTCGCTCAGGGGGTTAAGGATCCAGATCTGCTGTGAGCTGTGGTGCAGGCTGAAGACGCGGCTTGGATCATGTATTGCTGTGGCTGTGGCGAAGGCCCGCAGCTGTAGCTCCGATTCAACCCCTGGCCTGGGAACCTCCATATGCCAAGGGTGCGGCCCTTAAAAAAAAAAAGAATGCCACTGCAATGTGTGCAGCAGGGTTTGCACCATCTATATAGGTAGGCAAGTAAGAGGTGGACAGACAGCCTACCTAGACGGAGCTGGGCCGGCCACGGCTAAACTAGGATGCAAGGCAGAAAGAGGCGTTCCTTCCCCACCTCGAGCCCGGGACTCTCCAATGCACAGGAAACAGACACTGCTTCTGCTTACATCAGTTTAAGCAACACCCGTGGTCGGCCCAGGTAGAGAGAAAATTATGCAGAATTAGTCTACTTGTGGACTCCCCGGCTCGGCTAACTAACGGGTAGAGCTCGCTGGCAGCCCGGCCGGCCGGCGCTGTCTCATGACTCTGGGAAATGACCCTCTTTGAACCTTCAATTTCATCATCTGTAAAAAACACCACCCTGGCTGGGCGGCTAGGTCAAAATCTGGCACCCAGCAGTGGCCAACGCTTGTCCCTTTCCTTCGCTTTTTGTAGGTGTAGTTTAAGGTTCCCGAGAGGGCGGCGGGGGTGGTCTCCTCCGCTCCCCATCCCCGCCCAAGACCCGGCGGCGGGAGGCTCTGCCTTCTCATGTATCTGGCTGTTTTCATGGACACCCACTCCCCGCTCGCGTTTCTCGGGGTGGGGAAGCCAGACACAAGCCTCCCGGGCTCCGGAGCATCCGCATGCTCTGTCGCCGAGTTGGGCCCAGGGTTTGGGGTCCGGTCGCCTACCTTCTCCTGGGCCCGGTTGAGCGTCTTCTGCACCTGCTTGGCGAAGAGGCCGGCGACACCGCCCGTCTTGCCCTCGGCCATCCTGCCGGCTCCCCGGGGGCGGCCCGCCCTGGCCCGGCGCCCTGTGGTTTTCTCGAGGCCCCGGAGGAGGAAGTGCGGTTCCCGGCATGCCTCGCATCCGGCCGCGCGGGCGGGCCTCGCGCCGCACCCCGCCCCGCCGCCCGAGGCTGCACCGAGGCCCGCGCGAGGCCCGCCCGAGGCCCGGCCCGGCTCCGGGGTGGGGGCGGCCCAGGGGGGCGGCCGGGGGGGCCAAGGGGGCGCTTCTGCGGCTGGAGCTGGGCTGCGGCCGCTCGCAGGCGACTGGAAACTCCGGCCTGCTCTCAGGCGGCGCTCACTCCAGGCCGGCCTCCGACCCTCCAGCCCTGAGGCAGGTGGAGGAACACCAGCCCCGTTGAAGAGTTTTCAAACAGTGGACCAAGACTCACTCGGAATTCCCTGGTGGCCCAGCGGGTTAAGGATCCCGCGTTGTCACTGTTGTGGCTCGGGTCGCGGATTCGATCCCTGTCCTGGGAACTTCCACATGCCGTGAAGGCGGCCAAAACAAATAAAAAGACCTATTTGTTCCCGAGAGCCAATTAGGTATAGGGATCAGCACGGGAAACTAACTGAAGCAATGAGACAGCAAATACTGTGATTTCTCCTCAGCAGGAGGGTTGAATGGGAAAATGTGTTTGATGTATATGGGTATGTGTACTGAGTCAGTACCCAAGTAAAATTGATTTCTTTACTCCAGGGTGCAGGTTTTAAAGCTGGAAAGCCTTTACCAGAGAGGGTGACTCTGAACAAAGAAATGGGAGGGGTGAGGTGAGCAAAGCAGACGGGACTCCAGATCTGGATTTGAAAAGGAGGAATAACTGAGCTGGAACCAGAAACAATGATGCTTAGGAAAGGGGATCTTATTGAAGAAAGCCTGAAGAGGAAGGTATATAAAAAAAGAAGTCTCGGGAGTTCCCTTCGTGGCTCAGTGGTTAACGAATCCGACTAAGAACCGTGAGGTTGCGGGTTCAATCCCTGGCCTTGCTCAGTGGGTTAAGGATCCGGCGTTGCCGTGAACTGTGGTGTAGGTTGCAGATGTGGCTCGGATCCCACATTGCTGTGGCTGTGGCGAAGGCCGGCGGCTACAGCTCCTGTTAGACTCCTAGCCTGGGAACCTCCATATGCTGCAAGTGCAGCTCTACATAAAAAAGGCAAAAAGACAAAAAAGAGAAGTCTCCAGATTTTGACCTAGCAGCTCAGCCAGGGTGGTGTTTTATTTTGTTTTTGTTTTTGTTTTTACAGATGATGAAATTGAAGGTTCAAAGAGGGTCATTTCCCAGAGTCATGAGACAGCGCTGAGAGCCAGGCTGCCAGGAAGCACCACCCATTAGCCGAGCCCAGGAGTCCATGAGTGCTGGGGATGGGGAGCAAATTTTTCTGGCTGGGACAGTTGACTAGATGGAGGCAGCACATCAGTTGTGTAGGTCGGGGTGAGATTGCTGAGACTACAATGGTTGCCTCTCTGGTAGGTCTCCAAGTGGAAATTATTCACTGACCTGTTTGAGGGGATAGCTAGAACACTAGGTTTGAAGGAAGCTTTTTTTTTCTTTTTTCTTTTTAGGGCCATACCCAAGGCATATGGAAGTTCCCAGGCTAGGGGTTGAATAGGAGCTACAGCTGCTGGCCTACACCACAGCCACGGCAACATCAGATCTGAGCTGCGTCTGTGACCTACACCACAGCTCACAGCAACACAGGATCATTAACCCACTGAGCAAGGCCAGGAATCGAACCCACAGCCTCACGGTTCCTAATCGGATTCGTTTCCCACGCGCCACGATGGGAACTCCTTGAAGGAACCGTTTACTCAAAGATTTTACAGTGCAGATAAAATTCCCTTAAGGAAGGGAAGCAGGTCAAGGACTAAAGACTGGAGAGGAAAGTCTCTGAGACAAAATCAGAGGGTCTTGTCTACTATTGTTTTCCAGGTCATTCCTCCAAACAGATGTACTGCACTCAAGGTCAACTCTGTGACACACATTGCTGGGTGTTGGGAAGCCAAGGAGGAATTTTAAAACTGTGATCCCTCAGGAGTTCCTGTCATGGCTCAGTGGTTAACAGATCTGACTAGCATCCGTGAGGATGCAGTTTTGATCCCTGGCCTCGCTCAGTGGGTTAAGGATCCAGTGTTGCTGTGAGCTGTGGGGTAGGTCGCAGATGCGGTACAGATCCTGCGTTGCTGTGGCTGTGGTGTAGGCCGGCAGCTACAGTTCGGATTTGACCCCTAGCCTGTGAACCTCCATATGCCTTGGATGTGGCCCTAAAAAGCAAAAAAAAAAAAAAAAAAAAAAAAGGATGTGATCCCTCAGAGTTCCCTAGTGGCTCAATGGTTAAGGATCTGGCATTATCACTGCAGCGGCTCAGGTCACTGCGGCTCAGGTTTGATCTCTGGCTTGGGAATGTCCACATGCTGTGGGTGTGCCCCTCCCCCTCTCCCCAAATGTGATCCCTGACTTCAAGATGCTTAAAGTCAGATGATTACAGTGCTCTGTGCTTGACTCATTTGTATTGATGGATACAAAAGTTTTAGGCAATAGGTCATTAGGCCTTTTTCTGTTATAATGTTAGCCATGGGGATGGCCTAGAAGGGGGCAAAGGGAAGAAAATGGTAGAGCTTGACACTGGATGGGAAGAAGGCGGGGGAAGTGGGAAGATGGTGGTGCTGTGGGAACACTGAGAGAAGAGGGTGACGACAGCAGGTGTGTCACTAGCAGAAGAAGGCCTGTATCTGGGTCACTCTCGGGAATCCACAGCAT
Organism: Catagonus wagneri; assembly: GCA_004024745.2. Taxonomy (NCBI): domain Eukaryota; kingdom Metazoa; phylum Chordata; class Mammalia; order Artiodactyla; family Tayassuidae; genus Catagonus; species Catagonus wagneri. The sequence continues at coordinate 1,628,108 of PVHT021183646.1, read as the reverse complement.
CCTCAGCCACGCAGCCCAGCCACTGTTTCCTAAGAAACCCTCTTCAGTGCCAATCCCTTGGGAACAGAAACTGATAGTCAGCAAATTATGTACTATTAGAGCAGGAAAAAAATCTTGGGATGTTAACTAGGCAGGGAAACTGAGTAACTGAAAGGGCTGGTGACTTGCCCCAGGTTACCCACTTCCAGTTCCTCAGTGATAGGACTTAGACAGGACTCCAGGTGCCCTGTCTGGCTCAGCTTCCTTTGGTGTATACACTGTTGTAGAGGCCTCTGCTGACAAAGCAGCCTAGATATTCCAGGACCGGTCTTGGCCAGTTTCTTCTGCTATAATGTCAGCTCTCCCAGTCCCTCTTATCTGGTCCTCAGTGATTGCTGTGAAAAGCTGCTTCTCATCCTCTTAGGCTTCTTTCACTTCCCTCTATTGTAGGCCACTCTAACAGGCCAGGCCTTGGCCAAATTAACAGCTTCCCAGTTCTCTGTGGTTTATAGAACCCGGATCCGGTTGCCTATTTTAGTCCCAGCTTTGAAGTGCTGACTCATACTTAGCCTGAGGCCCCAGAGTATTGATTCTTCTCCCTTTTGTTCTGCTTCTTCCTCTCAACCCTTTCCTTTCTTTGTTCTGTATCTTCTTTTCTCCATTTCCCCCCTACGCTTTCTTCTCTGTCGTCTTTCTAATTTGTCACTTTCCTTGTCTGCTGGCATCTGACCTACTACTTAATCCTCCACTCCTATCTTTAAGGTACCCTGGTAGTTGCCGTGACCCATAACCTTGGGGTGAGCACTGTTCTGGGCACTGAAGGGAGAAGCAAAAGAAGGACGAGCCCACAGTCCACCTAGGAGAGTCCGGAAACATTGCCTTGAATATAGAAAAGATGCGTGGGGGGAGAGGCGGTCGGGCAAATGGATGGATGGATAGATCCCAATATAATCTGAAAAGGATAACATCAAACCACTCCTACTCAGCTGAGTTCACAAACTGGTAGAGGTGACAGCAAATAGAAGAAACAGCCCAGAAATGTGAAATCCAACTTGGGGTGCTAGAACTGCATTTCCCCTAGAGAGATTAATTACCAATAAGAAGACACAGGGTGAGATGTATATTCGGTTTTATTTGCTTTTCTGTATCTGACTCAGTAGGCTCTTAGAATGTAATTTCCTTGATGGCCTCAAGTCCTGCTGAGCATCTAAGAATCACCTTGGGAAGGCCGTGGGACTCAGGAAAATGTTCAGTTGCTGGCAATGACCTGAAGGAAAAACCAGTTACATCGGGTCAGCAACTTCTGCCCACCCCCTTTCTTTTCTCTTGGGGGCTCTCAGTTGAGTATAGCCCTGGATTGGGGTTTATGGGGAGTTGAGAAGGAAGGGGCAGGGAGTAGTTCCCAGCTGTGTCGGGACAATTCAACATTACAGACGCATACTCAGGACTTAGTGGCAAGAGCAGAACTGGAAATGGTTGCGAGTCAAGGTTCATGCCACAAAACTCCAGAAAGTGTCTGAAGGCTGGAGGGCACAGGTGGGGTGGCTGTGAAGCTCTACCGCCAGGTCAGTGTAGGTGGCGTCTCATTTAACCCTCAAACATTGTTTAAGGTACTCAGACGTCTTTGAAAGGTAGAGCAGATGCTTCTGATGCCCTTAGAAAGAACCAGTAGGGGAGAATGGTCGTGCCTTTCTGTTGCCCAGGAACGTGCCGGCCTTTCTGAAGCTATGCTTCCCTTGGCTTTGACTTTAGACACCACTGATGTGTGCCTGCTTCAGATCTGCTCTTGCCACTATCCGTAAACAGTACGGTGAAGTCTGCTTAGTGGCTGTGAGGGGGCACTCAAGGTGACAGCCTCATTGCAGAAAGCACACTATGGAGAGGAGGGAAAGGAGTAAACATTTGAGCATGGTGAGCAAAAAATGGCTTTTGGACCAGCTTTTGCTTCCCACCCTAGCCAGTGCACGGGTCTCCAGATGACCCTATTTCAACCCATCGCTTGAGAGGACTCACGTTATTTATCCAAGAGATGTAAGCAGAGACCCTGGTGAAGACCGTGGGCTTCCTGGTGACATTACAGCCCAGGCTGGACACAAAGCTGGTTACACCGTGGACAACATACTGGCCATTCACCAAGCAATGAAGGGGGCCCCCAGAATCACCCTGCAGAGAGAAGAAGCAGAGTCCTAAAACTCTAGATCTTTTGTTCTTTGGGCATTTGCTTCTGCTTACGCCCTGCCCAGCCCGATCTCTCTTTGTAAAATTCTGAATTGTGTAAAAGCTGCAAGTCAAATCCCCACTTCCTTCATATCCCTACAATCAAAATGAATCTCTTCTTTTTTTTTTTTTTTTTTTTTTTTGCTTTTTAGGGCTGCACCCGCGACATAGGGAGGTTCCCAGGCTAGGGGTCGAATCGGAGCTACAGCTGCCGGCCTACACCACAGCCACTGCAACGCAAGATCTGAGCCGTGTCTGCAACCTACACCACAGCTCACGGCAACGCTGGATCCTTAACCCACTGAGCAAGGCCAGGGATTGAACCCGCAACCTCATGCTTCCTAGTCGGATTCAGTAACCACTGCACCATGACAGGAACTCCTCTTCTTGCTTTCTAAACATCCGTAATAATTCTTCTTTTCTTTTCTTTTTTGTTTTTTTTGGCCATGCCTGTGATATGTGGAAGTTCTGGGGCCAGGGATTGAATCTGTGCCACAGCAGAGACTTGAGCCACGGCAGTGACAATGTTGGATCCTTAACCCACTGCACCACCAGGGAACTCCTCTATGAGCTTCTTGGAACAGGACCTATGTCTTACTGATATTTTTCCTCTCCACAGTGCTAGTTTGAACATCTGAAGCTCAATAGCTCTTACTGACTTAAACGGAACCTGGAGTGGGGGTAGTAGGTTGCTCTAATGATTTCTTTATTCCTAGCATTTAGACTGAGCATTTAGACACAGGGTAGGTAGTCAACACATGTTAAACTAAACTGGAGTGAAGAGGAGAGAAAGTCATGTACTGGGTAGTGGTTATGTGCTCACAGGCTTAGAATCAGAGAAACCTAGGTTTACAGAATATGCTCTTGACATTCCTTTCCCTGCTCAGTTCCCAAAATGTCAATTCTTTTTCTTTTTTTAGGGTTCCACCCATGGTATATGGAAATTCCCAGGTTAGGGGTCAAAGCGGAGCTGTAGCAGGTGGTCTACACCGCAGCCACAGCAACTCGGGATCCAAGCCGCTTCTGTGACCTACAGCAGAGCCTACGGCAACACTGGATCCTTAACCCACAGAGAGAGGCCAGGGGTTGAAACTGCGTCCTTATGGATACTAGTTGAGTTTGTTACCGCTGAGCCGCAACAAGAACTCCCCAGAATGTCAGTTCTGATTCTAGACATGAAGGAAAATATTTCTCTGGACAATCTGAGCAGCATAAGAGGTAAGAGCGAAGACCTGGAGTTCCCGCTGTGGTTCAGTGGGAATCTGGTAAGTATCCATGAAAACGTGGGTTCAATCCCTGGCCCTGCTCAGTGGGTTAATGATCAGTAGGCTGCAAGCACAACTCAGATCCTGCATGGTAGTGGCTGTGGTGTAGGCTGCCAGCTGCAGCTCCAATTCTACCCCTAGCTTGGGAACTTCCATACGTTGCAGGTGCAGCCCTGAATCCGACTACAGTGACTTGGGTCGAAGCTGTGGCTCAGATTCCATCCCTGGCCCAGGAATTTCAATATGCTGCTGGTGAGGCCATAAAAAAACAAACAAACAAAACCCAAAAACACAAGAGGGAAGAACTGAAGGCACTGAAAGACAATGACAATGATCAAAACGACCTGCACCACAGCTCAGATCCTTAACCTGCTGAGCAAGGCGAGGGATCCAACACGAAACCTCATGGTTCCTAGTCAGATCTGTTTCTGCTGCACCACGACAGGAACTCCAGGAAAAGCAAGCTATTAAACAGAGCATTCACCAAACAAAAGGAGCCTTTGGAAATGATGAATATGATAGTAGAAACAAAAGGCTGAAGGGCTGGAAGATAAAGTAGAAAAAAATAGATAAAATAAGAGGGCCGGTTTAGGAGATAAATGTGTGACTAGCAGGGATCTAGAAAGAGAATAAAAATGGAGGGGAAGAAATCACCCACAAATAAACATTTTCGGAATCAAAGGTCTGGGAGTTCCCGCTGTGGTATGACAGGATTTGTGGCATCTCTGGAGCGCTGGGACACAGGTTCCATCCTGGCCCCAGAACAGTGGGTTAAGGATCCGGTGTTGCCACAGCTCTGAACTCTTTATGCCATGGAGTGGCAAAAAAAGAAAAAAAACTGAAAAACCAACGGTCTGGATTCTACAGAATAAAACAACCCACTAAGTGCCTTTCACAATTAATATAAATAGATCCATACCAAGACACGGAAGCTCAGGGTCAAGAGAAGATAAAATAGGTCACTTATAAATTAGTGGAGGGTTTGGAACTGAACTATGGATGAGTATATATTATGCAAATTAAAAAAAAATACAATTATTAACTCCAGGGAAAACAAAGTTATGCAGGGAGTGAAAAGTAATCCTAGAATACAACATGGTTTGGTTGTGAACAGCATTTCACATAAGCATAATAATTATTAAATGTTGATTTAATCAAAATGATTTGGGGAGGTTTGGTGGGGGGTCAGAAAAGTTCTTGCTGGTTGTAGGGGGGGACAAGTATATATATGTGTAAAAGGAAGAACGATTCCACACCTGAACTGAAAATTTAAGTGGTGATATAAGAGATACCAAAGGGAAGCAGCTGAAGAGAGCTGAAAGTGATTGCCTCTTGGGAGGGAGAACTCCAGGTGGTAGAAGGAATAGATGACTGTCCTTTTCCGCTATTAAGCCTCATAATTTTATTTGCTCCCTTAAGCAATTTAATACACATAGCCTCAATAAATATTAAAACTTGGAGCTCTCATCATGGGTCAGTGGTTAACGAATCCGACCAGGAACCATGAGGTTGCCGGTTCGATCCCTGGCCTTGCTCAGTGGGTTAAGGATCTGGCGTTGCCGTGAGCTGTGGTGTAAGCTGCAGACGTGGCTCAGATCCCGTGTTGCTGTGGCTGTGAGGTCAGCTAGTGGCTACAGCTCTGATTAGACCCCTAGCCTGGGAACCTCCACATGCCATTGGTGCTACCCTAAAAAAATGACAGAAAGACAAAAAAAATTTAAAAATTAAAAAAAAAACTTAAGAAAAAAGAAGAATTAGAGAAAGAGACCAAAAGTTCAAACTGGGGATAATTCATTTAAAAAGGAAACGGGAGTTCCCGTTGTGGCTCAGTGGAAAGGAATCAGACTAGAAACCATGAGGTTGCGGGTTCGATCCCTGGCCTCACTCAGTGGGTTAAGGGTCCAGCATTGCCGTGAGCTGTGGTGTAGGTCGCAGACGCAGCTAGGATCCTGCGTTGCTGTGGCTGCGGCGAAGGCTGGCAGCTGCAGCTCCTGTTAGACCCCTAGCCTGGGAACCTCCACATGCTGTGGGTGCGGCCCTAAAATGACAAAAGACAAAAAAAGAAAAAAAAAAAGAAATACCTGTACCCCACCCCAACCATGTTTAAGGAAAAGAAGATGTTTTCTTTAGATGATTATATTCATTATTTTTTTTTTCTCTTTAGATTGGAACCTGAGTACTGCTGAGCCACAACTGGAACTCCAGATTATTATAATCAATACAAAACAAATACTGCCTAAATATCTCCCACCCAAATTCTAATAGGATTTGAAAGTATTCCTGAGCTAAAGGAATGGAAGGTAATTGAATATAATACTATCTAAGGTCTTATGCTAATTGACCTGAAAAGAAACACAGGCTCTATAGAGATGGAGGGTGTGGCTAAGGGTTTAGGGTAGAAGGAGATCCTGGAAAAGAGCTCAGTGGGACTGGCTGAAGTGAGAGGGGATCAGTGAATCCACTATGAGAAGAAGGGTTGGGGACCCAGAAAGCTGAAAACCCAGAAAATAAAGACACAGTATTTGGGAAATTCCAGTGGGAAGAGACCTGAAGACACAATCTCCCCAGAGAATTGCCAATTTAGAATGGCAGCCAGAAGGAAAATAGTTTGGAGTTCCTGCTATGTCAAAGTAGGTTAAGGATCTGGCATTGCCACAGCTGTGGCATAGGTTGTAGCTGAGGCTCGTATTTGATCCGTGACCTGGGAACTTCCATATACCGCAGGTGCAGCCCTCAACAACAACAACAACCCCCCCCCCATAACTCTCAACTTTTAGTTGTGTGTTTCTGTTTTTGTTTTTCAGTCAGCATTGGGAAAGCCCTGGGAAAACTGGGGTGAGTGGGTCACCTCACTGCCGGAGTTCTACCATAAAAAACCCTTTAACATTTTACTATTCTATTTCAGCCAGCCCACCAGCCTTCTGCTGGCTTCTCTTCCTCCTCCACCTAGTTTTGAGCTTCCATTTGATCTGCAATCCTGTCTTTATGACCCAATAATGCATGAAAACCCAGCCCTGGATTAATCCATTCCCGCCAACCAGGTCTTTGAGTAAAATGGAGTGAATTATATATCCAAATGATTATTGCGTGGTCACTAACCTCAGCCTATCAGTACCATCTTGGAGGCCAATTCTTCTCCCATTCACCTTAATGAATCTAGACCCATGCAGCCCTTGCCCCTTCATTTCCAGCGGTCTGACTCCCAGTCCATGAGTAAATAGAAGTGACATTGCAGAACACCTACCAGCTTCCAGCTAATACAGCCTGTACTCTTTCATGTCCACACACAGTTTTGTGTCCCTCTTCTGTTCAAAGCCAGCTCCACTGTTCTCTTGGTGCATCTCTTCCTTCTCCTCTGGGATCATGTGTCAGCCATTAATTCCCCCTCTGCCTCTGCAGGATCCTTTCCTCTCTGCCTAGAAACACACTCAATTTTCTTCCCTCTTAAAAGATCTACCCCTCGGAGTTTCCCTGTGGCACAGTGGGTTAAAGAGCCAGTGTTGTCACTGCAGTGGCTCAGGTCACTGCTGTGGCATGGGTTCTAACCCTGATTTAGGAACTTCCATATGCCAGAGGTGTGGCCACACACACAAAAAAAAAAATCCACCCCCTCCTTGATTTTTACTCTCCTTAAGTTTACCAGACTTCTAAAATTCCTCTCTTTCATCAAAGACTCTTGAAAGAGTATTATACATTCCTTGCTATGTTATTTTATTTTACTTTACTTTCTTTTCTTTTATTGTCTTTTTAGGGCCGCATCTGCGGCATATGGAGTTTCCCAGGCTAGGGGTCCAATCGGAGCTGTAGCTGCTGGCCTCCACCACAGCCACAGCAACGCCAGATCCGAGCCACATCTGCAACCTACACCGCAGCTCACGGCAATGCTGGATCCTTAACCCACTGAGAGAGGCCAGGGATCAAACCCCAGTCCCCACGGATCCTAGTCTGGTTTGTCACCCCTGAGCCATGAAGGGAACTAACTCCCCTTGCTATGTTTCTTATTGCCTCTTCATTCCTTACCCTTCAACCAAGCTTCGGCCCTCATCACTCCACTGAAACTGATCTGGCCTTAGTTACAAGTGACCCACCAATTGCCAAAGTAGCCACTTTGCGTCATGTACTGTGTCTCCACTGTGGCTGCACTGCGTACGATGTGATGCCCTATCAGTATTTCTAGAGATTTTTGTAAAGCCCTTATTACCATGTTTTTCTCTTACCTCTTTTTCAGATCATTATGGGTCCTTTGACCTGCACCTCTCCCTGAAGCACTCAGATATTTATGTTATCACACTTCTTCCTCCAACTCACCTGGTTTTTCTCATTTTACCACTTTTCCCCGAGGGAAGTGGGGGTGTGGGGGGAGTTCTAGGGAATCTCATGTCCTGTTAAGATTATCTCTGACCCAGCTTTCTCCTCCAGGCTCCACTTTCTCTATATTTGGTTTCTTACCGGTTAACTAGAATTGAATATCCCGCTGCGATCTCAGGCTCCACTTGTCCAGAGCCAAACCGATCATCCTCTTCCTCCCTCCCCAAATCCTAGAAATCTTGTCTCGTTTGAGGCGGCAGACCCCGACCCCAAGTCACTTAAGTCAGATGCCTGGAAGTCATCCCTGGGCCTCCCCTTCCTTCTCTCCACAGACCTAATTCAGGTCCCTTTGGGAATTCCCATTGTGGCACGGTGGAAACGGATCCAATTGGTATCCTAATTCAGGTCCCCAAATTTCTTGCCTAGAAAACTGCAATAGTCTCCTAAGCAGTCTCTCTGCTAATTTTGTCATCTTCAAAAACATGCTTACCTTGTCACCAGAGGCTGCTTTTTTTTTTTCCTTTTTAGGGCCACACATGTAGCATATGGAAGTTCCCAGGCTAGGGGTCTAATCAGAGCTATAGCTGCCAGCCTACGCCACAGCCACAGCAACACGGGATCCGAGCCGTGTCTGCAACCTACACCACAGCTCACGGCAACACCAGATCCTTAACCCACTGAGCGAGGCCAGGGATCGAACCCACATCATCATGTATCCCAGTTGGGCTCATTAACCACTGAGCCAAGAAGGGAACTCCCAGAGGGTGCTTCTAATGAGCTGCTGTTTTCCTACTTAAGACTCTTCAATGGTTTCCCAGTGCCTAAGATAAAATTCTTGTCCCCAAGCGTGGCATCTGAAGGTTTAAGTTATGTGGCTCCTACCTGCTTCTGGTGTCATCTCCTGACATTTCCTAGTATGGTAATAGATTATGTTCTAAGCCAGAGGTTAGCAAACTTTTTCTATAATGGGCCAAAGAGCAAATATCTTGGGCTTGGTAGGCCATACAACCTGTCTTGGAGCTGTTCAACTCTGAGAAAGCAGCCATAAACTATACGTAATGAACAGTGTGGCTGTGTTCAAATAATACCTTTTTTTTTTGGCTGCCAGTGTGCAGCTGGTTGATATGGAATCTCAGTTTCCAGACCAGAGCCACAGAGGTGAAAGTGCCGTGTCCTAAAGGCTAGACTACCAGGGAACTCCCCTCAATGCCTTTTTTTTTTTGACCCCTCCATGGCCTATGGAGTTCCCGGGCCAGGGATCAGATCCAAGCCACAGTTGCGACCTAAGTTGCAGCTGTGGCAGCGCCAGATCCTTAACCCACTGGGCCAGCCGGGAACTGAACTGGGGTCCCAGCACTCCCAAGACACCGCCGATTCCATTGCGTCCCAGTAGGAACTCCAAGAATGCTTTTAAAATGAATATGGACAATTTATATTGTTCATGTATCATGACATATTATGATTTTCTTAATTTCTTTTCCCCCAACCATTAAAAAAAAACCCTAAAAACTATTGTGAGCTCTTGGGCCAAAAAAGAACAGGCAGCAAGCTGGGTTTAGAGGCTGTGACCCCTGACCCCTGCTCTAGCTAAAGGGAAGGCCTCTAATCCGCTATGTTTTCTAGGTTCTTGGCCCATCCCTTCATGTTCCTTTTCTCTGAATATCTTTTTCCCCCTTTTGCCTGGCTCTCTCCCATTTAAACATTGGGACTCTCTACAGACTTAGTTTCTCAGGGAAGACAAGTCTTTTCTGACACCAACAGGTAGGGCTAAGTGTCTGCCTTTTGAAATCTATCATCCTACGCGTGTCTTTATTATAATAGCCACATTGTATTACGATGTTTTGTGCACTGTCTGCGCTTCCCATTCCTCCACCAGAAACTGTGTTTACATTTATCTTTGCACCTTTATATCTTTGATACAAAGATAAACACAAACACAGTGCCTGGCATTTAGTCAATGATCAAGAATGGTTTGTCAGAACGTTTGCCCAACTGCAGTAAGAAATCTGTAAGATGGTGTATGGCTTCAAAAAAACTCTTTTTTTTTGCTTTTCTTTTTTGTCTTCTTGCCTTTTCTAGGGCCACACTCATAGCATATGGAGGTTCCCAGGCTAGGGGTCTAACTGGAGCTGCATCTGCCGGCCTATACCATAGCCACAGCAACGCCAGAGCGAGGCCAGGGATCGAATCCGCAACCTCATGCTTCCTAGTCAGATTGGTTAACCACTGAGCCACGATGGGAACTCCTAAAAAAACTCTTTTTATGGGATTTCCTGTTGTGGCACAGCGGCAACGAATCTGACTAGGAACCATGAGGTTGCGGATTTGATCCCTGGCCTTGCTCAGTGGGTTAACAATCCAGCGTTGCTGTGAGCTGTGGTGTAGGCTGGCAGCTGTAGCTCCGATTCGACCCCTAGCCTGGGAACCTCCATATGCTGCAGGCGCGGCCCTAAAAAGACAAAAGCCAAAAAAAAAAAAATCCTCTTTTTAGTTAAAAAAATTTTTTTTATGGCCACACTGGCGGCCTATGGAAGTTCCCAGGCCAGGGATTGAATCCAGGCAACTGTGGCCTATGCCCCAGCTGTAGCAACACAAGCTCCTTTAACCCGTTGTGCCGGCCAGGGATAGAACACACACTTCTGCAGTAACCCAAGCCTCTGCAGTCCGATTCTTAACCCACTGTGCCACAGCAGGAACTTCCAGAAGGTGTATTGCTGATCTTGTCTAAACGGAAGACGAGGAAGTTCCCTTGGTGCAGTGGTTTAAGGATCCAGCGTTGTCAGAGTTCCCTTTGTGGCTCAGCGGAAATGAATCTGACTAGTATCCATGAGGATGTGGATTTGATCCCTGGCCTTGCTCAGTGGGTTATTGTCACTGCCGCAGCTTGTGTTCGATCCCTGGCCCAGGAACTTCCACATGCAGGACAGGTGCAATCAAAAAAATAAATAAGTAAACAAGTAGAATCAACTTTTTGGCTTTTTGTCATTTTAGGGCCGCAGCCGTGGCATGTGAAGGTTCCCAGGCTAGAGGTCAAATCAGAGCTGTAGCTGCTGGCCTACGCCACAGCCACAGCAACGCCAGATCCGAGCTGCATCTGCAACCTACACTACAGCTCACAGCAACGCCAGATCCTTAACCCACTGAGCGAGGCCAGGGATCGAACCCGCAACCTCATGGTTCCTAGTTGAATTCGTTAACCGCTGTGCCATGACGGGAACTCCTAGAATCATCTGCTATATAGATTATATATTATTATTATTATTATTATTATTATTATAAAACTAGAGCACTTTCCCCTGCCATATTCACCTGTTTACATACCGCTATCAATACCACTGGATCAAAAGCGCCCTGGTGGAGGCGCTATGAGAAAAATTAGGGTTGATGGGAGGGGAGCTGCCTTATACACTCTTACAACCACCACAGCTAGGTCCCCTGTGGCTATAACGAATCTAGGTCACAACCAACTTCTAAAGAACACACACATATACCAACACCCCAATGTGAGGGCGTCCGGCAAGTTGAACTGTAAGGTCCAACTTTGAGATTCTGTAAACACAGACGTACTAGCACAGAATCATTATCATTCAGACACTAGCCTAGAAAGTTGAGTCTGTATGTAGAGGTGAGAGCAGGTGCAGGAGAGGAGGTGAGGAAAGGTTGGGGGGGGCAGAGGGGGGAGGGCCTGGGTGAGACCTCCGCCCACGTCCCGCCCGGGGTCACCTGGCATCCAGAGCGAACTCCGTCCCCTCCAGCGCACACCATGGTGTTCTTCACGGTGGAGCCCCAGTAGGAGGTGCTGGAGCAGGTGGCGTAGTCCACGGTGGGCAGGTAAGCCTGCTGCAGGGTCTGGGCCAGCTGCCCGTTGGCTGAACAGGACACACAACATTGGAGGTCATTCCCAGATGCCACCCAAACCTTCCCCGGCTCTGACGACAGCTGACGTCAGGGCAGGCCCCTTTGCTTGGCCTCTCTTTTCTCTCTTTACATGGAAGCTACAGGCTCCTTCCTTCAGGGGGTCACCCTTGACTACTGTTCCTGCAATCCAAACCACCCACTCCTGCTTTATTTTTTTAAACTCATGGATACTTAGTTAAGTATCTAGAATGGGTTTTTTTTTTTTTGCTTTTTAGGGCTGCACCCGAGTCACATGGAGGTTCCCAGGCTGGGGGTTGAATAGGAGCTACAGCTGCCAGCCTACACCACAGCCACAGCAATGCAGGATCCAAGCCACATCTGCGACCTACACCACAGCTCACGGCAACGAGGGATCCTTAACCCACTGAGCAAGGCCAGGGATCGAACCCACAATCTCATGGTTCCTAGTCAGATTCGTTTCTGCTGTGCCACGACGGGAACGCCTAGAATGGTCTTATTTATTGATAACTTATCTATCTGGACTGCTTCCTCCTCTTATACTGTAAACCCCCTGAAGCAGATATAGGACTGGGTACCCGTGTTTCATTTCTTTTTTCTTATTGATTGATTGATTGTCTTTTTAGGGCTGCACATGCAGCATATGGAAGTTCCCAGGCTAGGGGTCAAATCAGAGTTATGGCTGCTGGCCTACACCACAGCCCCAGCCACAGCAACATGTCTATGACCTATACCAGAGTTCACGGCCATGCCAGATCCTTAATCCACTGAGCAAGGCCAGGGATCCAACCTGTGTCCTCATGGATATTAGTCGGACTTGTTACCAATGAGCCACAATGGGAACTCCTTGTTTTGGTTTCTTGAGAGCTGGGTGCAGCGCTCTTTATCTGGCTTTTTTGACTCTTCAAAGGCTTCTCACATGAATTATTTCTTTGCGTCCTTCCAACAACCCTTTCATGTTATATAGATCAGGAAACTGAACCACAGTGACATTAAGTGAATCGAGAGCAGAGCTGGATTAGAAGCGCGTCTGTCTCTCAGCCCTGGGTTTTCCCAGGAGACCGGCTGCTCACAGCAAGGCCTCGCCTTCTCCGGAGCTCACATCCTGCTGTGTCAGGCCTGCTCTCACTGCCCCTGTGGACTGTCTCTGCTCATAGCCTCTCCCACATTTCCATGTCCTCTAATGACACTCCCTTCCAGAAATCTTCCCATGATTGACCAGAAGGGGGCTGAGGCCTCCTTGGCCTTGACTTCTCTGGACCTGCAGTCACCCCTGGCTCGCTCACTCCACTCCACAGACCAGTGAGTGTCTACGGAGGTAGCGTGATGCTGGAATGCCCAACAAAGTGGGAGCCAGGATGCCTGCATTCTGGTCCCAGCTAACTAGTCATTAACTGGTCCTGTGATCTTTTTCTTGTTTTGTTTTGTTTGCTTTTTAGGGCCACACCCGTAGCATATTGAAGTTCCCGGGCTAGGGGTCGAATCACAGCTGCAGCTGCTGGCCATCACAGCCACAGCAACGTGGGATCCGAGCCGCATCTGCGACCTACACCACAGCTCACGGCAACGCCATATCCTTAACCCACTGAGCGAGGCCAGGGATCGAACCTGAATCCTCACTGGATACTAGTCGGATTCGTTTCCGCTGCGCCACGACGGGAGCTCCCAAGGTCTTTAATTTCTTTGGGCCTCGGTTTCTTTATGTATAAAATGAGAGGCTGGTACAAAATACTCTTTAAGGTAAGTTTTTTCTTTTTAGTTAAAGAGTCTGCGGATGTCAGACTGGCTCTTCCCTGGCTTGCTCTTAGCTGGATTTCATGCACCAGTCATTTCATCTCTGACTCCTGACTTTGGCAATGAACACTTAGGACCACAGAAAAAGTGCCCCAGAAGCTCAGCTACCTCACCAGCATCCATGGGGTGGATGGGGCCAATGGAGGCGACTTACTCCTGGTCAGGCCCCAGCCTGTGATGTAGCAGGGACTGTTGTTAGCCAGGATGGTCCCCGCCTTTGGCAGAACACCCAGCTGGACGTAGCTGTTGAGGGTAACGCTCTTGGCCAGGCGCAGCAGGGCGATGTCATAGCTGTTGGGGGGAAAGGAGAGTGCTCACTCTGGGGTCAGGCCTTCCTCAGGTCAGGTCCCAGACAGGGCCTCCCTAAGCCTTGTGCCCAAGGAACTGGAAACCAACGACTTTGAAGACCCGGGGGATTGACTCGCTGCTAAGCCTCAAAACAAGGAATTACACATTTGGATTGTAGGACATTCTGCGTTTAACAGCAGCACCTGCTGGTAAGAGCTGGGCATTGTAGCTGAGCTCTGGTCTGCAACCCAGGGGAGTGGAGCAGAGAGCTGTGATCTAGGTAGCAGGGAGGAGCTCTCAAAGGAGATAGATGTGAAATGCTCCGTGGAAATAATCCAAATTACTTGAACTCATCCCCACCCCACCACCACCATATGGAATTGGCCACCATTTTATTTTAAATTTATTTTTTGCTTTTTGGGCCACAACCAAGGTTTATGGAAGTTTCTAGGCTAGGGGTAGAACTAGAGCTGCAGCTGCCAGTCACAGCCACAGCCACAGCCACAGCAATGCGGGATCCGAGCCGCATCTGTGACCTACACCACAGCTCACGGCAAAGCTGGATCCTTAACCCACTGAGCGAGGCCAGGGATCGAACCCAAATCCTCATGGATACTAGTCGGATTTGTTTCCCCAGTGCCACAACGGGAACTATTTTTTTTTTTATTAAAAAAAATTATTTTTTATGGCCGCATCTGTCACATATGGAAGTTCCTGGGCTAGGGTCTGAACTGTACCCGTAGCTGCCAGCCTAGCCACAGCCACAGCAACGTGGGATTGGAGCCCGGTCTGTGACCTATGCTGCAGCTTGCAGCCTGTGGGATCCTTGCAGCTTGAAGGATCCTTAACCCACTGACAAAGGCCAGAGAATGAACCTGCATCCTCATGGACAGTAGCAGGGTTCTTAATGCACTGAACCATAATAGGAACTCCTTGGCCACTATATTAACTCCTTTCCAAAAGTTTCCAGTTAATAAGTCTTGCAGGAGTTTTTTCACTGTAAGATTCACTTTAAGAAATCTACCTTTTTTTTTTTTTTTTTTTTTTTGTCTTTTTAGGGATGCACCCGCGACACATGGAGTTCCCAGGCTAGGGGTCAAATTGGAGCTGCAGCTGCCAGCCTACACCATAGCTCACGACAACACCGGATCCTTGACCCATTGAGCGAGGTCAGGCATCAAACCCGCATCCTTATAGATACTAGTTGTGTTCATTAACCACTGAGCCACGAAGGGAACTCCCAAGAAATCTACTTTTGATAAACAACAAGGTCCTACTGTGTAGCAAAGGTAACTATATGCAATATGCTGTAACAAACCATAATGGAAAAGAATTACAAAAGGAATATATGTGTACATATATATTTCCGTATATATATACCTATTCGTATATATATATACACACATACATATATATACATGTGTATATCTGAATGACTTTGCCACAAGTAAATTGACACAACATTGTATATCAACTACACTTCAATCAAATACATTTTTAAAAAAGAAATCTACTTTTGCCGATGGAATCTATTCCAACAAATGGATAGTGAATAACAATAAAACCAGGAACATTAAACTCTGCAGAGAAGGAGTTTCTGGGGGTCCAAGCATGCAGACCAGCCTAGATCAGACAAATCCCCCATATCTTCAAATATCCTCCAAGTGCCCCTATATCTTAATTCTCCAAGTCCTCCTAGACGGACGTGAGGGAAGCCCAGACCCCTTGGCTGGTGGGTCAGCCCTCGGCCTCCCAGCCCTAAGCCAGCCCTGCCTACCCTGCAGCCACGTTGTCTGAGTTCCATTTGGGGTGCACCACGATCTTCTGCACAGCCACGTACTGCTCGGTGCCATCGTTCTGACTCAGGCTGTGCTCTCCAACCACCACACGGAAGGTCAACTGTCTGGAGAGAGAGAAAGGGAAGCCCTGAGTCATCCTTCTCTTGCCCCTTTGAAGAAAAGTTGGGGAGGGGGTGTTCCTGCTGTGGCACAGTGGAAACAAATCCAACTAGTATCCATGAGGATGCAGGTTCGATCCCTAGTCTTGCTCAGTGGGTCAGGGATTTGGCGTTGCCATGAGCTGCGATGTAGGTCGAAGACATGACTTGGATCCTGTGTGGCTGTGGCTGTGGCTATGGCCAGCAGCTGTAGCTCCAATTGGACTCCTAGCCCAGGAACTTCTATATGCTGCTTGTGCGGCCCTAAAAAAAGGCAATAAAGGAATTCCCGTCATGGCTCAGTGGTTAACGAATCCGACTGGGAACCATGAGGTTGCGGGTTCGATCCCTCGCCTTGCTCAGTGGGTTAAGGATCCAGTGTTACGGTGAGCTGTGGTGTAGGTTGCAGACGTGGCTCGGATCCTGTGTTGCTGTGGCTGTGGCATTAGCTCCAATTAGACCCCTAGCCTGGGAACCTCCATATGCCACGAGTGTGGCCCTAGAAAAGGCAAAAAGACCAAAAAAAAAAAAAAAAACCAGGCAATTAAAAAACCAGCCATCTTACACCTTATCTTTAGGACAGAAACCCATCTTATCTGGCCCAGGCAGAAGAAGGATGGAAGACCCTGGAAGAGGAGGAGGAACGAGCCCTCTCATCTCCAACTGGCTAACATGTGGAAGTGACAAAAAATCCCTCAACTTCATTTCCCCAGTTACTAAGCTACACATCAGAGGCTGAATATCTCACAACCTGGGAGAGGTGTGGTGAGCTTAAACGAAATAATGGCTCTCAGCCCAGGGAGGGTCTGAAGGACATATGACTTCGAGACCAGTGGTTCTTTGTTTTTTCTTCGGCTGCCTGGTGGCATATGGAGTTCCTGGGCCAGGGATCAGATCTGAGCCACAGCTTAGATCTGAACCCACTATGCTGGTCAGGACTGAACCTGCATTCCAGCGCTGCAGAAGCATCACCGATCCTGTTATGCCACAGCGGGAACTCTTAAGCCAGAGGTGTTTTTGTTTGTTTTAGGGCTGCACCCGCCACATATGGAGGTTCCCAGGCTAGGGGTCGAATCGGAGCTGCATCTGCAACCTGCACCACAGCTCAGGGCAACGCTGGATCCTTAACCCACTGAGCGAGGCCAGGGTTAAGGATGCTAGTCAAATTCATTTCTGCTGAGCCATGACGGGAACTCCAAGCCAGAGGTTCTTAGAGCATGGTTCCTGGACCACCAGCAGCAGCATAACCTGGAAATGTGTTAGAAATGTAGATTATTGGGCCTCCACCTGGACCACTGTATCAGAAACTCTACTGGGTGGGGCAAACAATGTGCCCTCCATGTGATCCTGATACATGCTCAAATTTAAGAACCATTGCTCAAGATAAATACGAAAAAACGGTTACCAGCCAGATATTGATTAGCCACTTAAATATTTACCTACTTAATCCTCATAATAATGCTACAAAGTAGGTATTATTACCCCATTTTAGAGCTAAGAGAATGAGAGCTAAGTTATCCAAGTTCACATAGCTAGAAGGTGGAACAACATTTGAACCTGAGCTTGCCTGATGCCATAGTTTGTACTTTTTTTTTCCTCTTTCTTTCTTTTAGGGCTGCACCTGCAGGATATGGAAATTCCCAGGCTAGGGGTTGAATCGGAGCTGCAACTGCTGGCCTTCGCTACAGCCAAGGCAACACATGATCCAAGCCTCATCTGTGATCTACACTGCAGCTTGCATAGACCCCCTGAGCGATATTAGTCAGGTTTTGTTTTTGTTTGTTTGTTTGTTTGTTTTGCTTTTTAGGGCCGCACCCGTGGCATATGGAGGTTCCCAGGCTAGGGGTCGAATGGGAGCTGTAGCTGCCAGCCTTCGCCACAGCCACAGCAACGCGGGATCCGAGCCACGTCTGCGACCTACACCACAGCTCACGGCAACGCCGGATCCTTAACCCACTGAGCGAGGCCAGGGGTTGAATCTGCATCCTCATGGATGCTAGTCAGATGCGTTAACCACTGAGCCACAACTGGAACTCCGCTAGTCAGGTTTTGAACCTGCTGAGCCACAACGTGAACACCCATAGACTGTACTTTTCATTCTAGTCTGTTGCCCCCCCACGGGTCCCCAAACACCTCCTAAATGTCTTGCCATGAATGGTCAAAGGTACATATTCCAGACTCTTCCCCTCCCGGGTTCAGAAAAGCTGGTCTTTGTTTTTCTCACCTGTCCACGCAGTGAGCGGCTGTCATCACCCAGTTCTGCCTGATGAGGGTCCCTCCGCAGGTGTGAGACCAGGAACTTCCAGACCGGTACTGGAGGGAAATCTGGTTGGGGAAAGAAGCAAAGAAGAATAAGTTGGTGTTTCTTTTTTATTTTATTTCATTTTATTTTTTGCTTTTTAGGGCCACACCCGCAGCATGTGGAGGTTCCCAGGCTAGGGGTCGAATCAGAGCTACAGCCATCGGCCTATGCCAGAGCCATAGCCACGCCAGATCCAAGCTGTGTCTGCGACCTACACCACAGCTCACGGCAACGCCGGATCATTAACCCACTGAGCAAGGCCAAGGATCGAACCCGCAACCTCATGGTTCCCAGTCGGAGTCATTAACTGCTGAGCCACGAAGGGAACTCCAAGTTGGTGTTTCTTAAAAGGCTTTGCCCCAAAGCACATGTTACTTCCTGAAATTCTTGCCATCCCTCAGAACATCCTCCAATGGTCTGGGCTAGAGATGTGAATAGGATTCACGGGACATGTCAGTAGCTATTGATTGGTTGGTAGTGGCTACCTGGAGTGGTGACAAGGAGGGGCTTGTGGTCGCCTCTGGGAGCAGCAGGAGAGAGTGCTGTGTGGTTGGTGATGTTCGCTGGGTACAAGGATGGGGGTTAAGGGCATACATACACCGTGTGTGGCATCCTTACCCTAGGTTGTTACAAAGGGCCAAGAAACCACGTCCTTCTCCCTCCAATCCCTCTTGGGAAGGAAATGTAGCCATGGAATTGCTCCAGCAACTAAGCCACAAGCTGAGGCCCCCAGAGCTCCCCCTCTAATGTTTTCAGGATATACCCTGTCCCCTCACTTCAGCAGACACTTAGAAACACCACTGGAGTGTTCATTCTTATCAGTTCACGCCTTCTCCTTCAGCAACTCATGTCACACACTAGCTCTATCCCTGAAAACAGAAAAGCGGGGTGCACCCTTTTGCAAATGGAATTGATTTCTTTAATTTTGGCCATGCCCACAACAGGCAGAAGTCCCCAGGACAGGGATCAAACCCGCACCACAGCTGTGACAAAGCCAGATCCTTTAACTGCTAGACCACCAGGGAACTCCCTTGAATTCTAATTTCAAGGATTCCTCTCAAAGCGTGGCTATTCACCTTTAGTTTGCCAGTTTTACACGTTTCAAATTGCTTACATTGAAGCCTAGCTGACCTATTTTATTTTATTTTTTGCTTTTCAGGGCTGCACCCAAGGCATATGGAGGTTCCCAGGCTAGGGGTCTAATTAGAGCTACAGATACCAGCCTACGCCACAGCCACAGCAATGCCAGATCAGAGCCGTGTCTGTGATCTACACCACAGCTCATGGCAACGGCAGATCCTTAACACACTGAGCTAGGCCAGGGATCGAACTAGCAACCTCATGGTTCTTAGATTCGTTTCCGCTGAGTCACGATGGGAACTCCTACCTGCCCTATTTTAAAAGCAGAAATTCTTTTCTTTCTTCTTTTTTCTTTTTGTCTTTTCAGGGCTGCACCCAAGGCATATGGAGTTTCCCAGGCTAGGGGTCAAATCAGAGCTGCACCTGCCGGCCTACACCACAGCCCCAGCAACGCAGGATCCGAGCCGCGTCTGCAACCTACACCACAGCTCATGGCAATGCTGGATCCTTAACCCACTGAGCGATGCCTGGGATCGAATCCGCAACCTCATGGTTCCTGGTCGGATTCGTTAACCACTGAGCCACAACGGGAACTCCCTAAAAGCAGAAATTCTTTAAACAGCCAAATGAGCAATGTGGGGGCAGGACTATGTTCAAATGTGTAACACACACTGTGAAGTGCTGCATGTGTGTGTGTGTGTGTGTGTGTGCAAGCGTGTGTGTGTCTGTGTGTGTGGAAGCGTGCAGAGTCTGAGGTGTGGGTCTGGGAAACAACGCTGCTATCGTAGCCCAAGTGGTATCACTTGGAGTGTAAATGCGGTTTGTGTTCAAAGCCCCTCCTCCCAGCCTTTTGCATTTAGAAAAAAAAAAACGCCTAAGCCTGGTCCCATTCATCTTTAACATCTAGAATCCAGGCAGCTGGAGAGCTTCCTGTTGATAAGGACATATACAAACATACATTTCATTGTCTATCAGGGCACGGGCAGCGCTTATTTCATTGAAGTCTGGGGCTGTGAAGGAACACCCACCTGAGATGGCCAAGAATTCTTCTGGGCCGCAGTCCCTCCGACTACCCGGGTGTTGGTTTCTGGAAAGTCCTGGGTGCTGCGTCCTTTGTGGGACAGAAGAAAAGTGAGTGATGACTAAGCGTGGGGTCAGCTCAGGGTGGGAGGGCGGGTAGCAGTTGTGCTTTGTCTGCAAACTCCACAGTTCCTCCCTAGCAAACGAGGGGCCCAAGCTGTGAGTTCTCTGAGCACCTTTTGAAAGCAGGGAAGTTCAAGTGCCTTCTGCTTCCCCCATGTGGCCCCAGAGTTCTGGCTGCTGGGAAGACCCATCCCCCTCCCGCCCCCACCTCTATTCCCACCCCGAACCCCACCGGCCCCGCCAGCCACACAGCGTAGGGTTCTCCAGGGGGCAGGGACCACAGTGCCCAGGCCAGCCAGGCACCAGCTGAGGACGTCTTCCTGTCAGTGGTGGAGGTGGGGAAGCCCAGGGCCCCAAAAGAGGTTTCTCTCCTGTTGATCAGAGGTCCCTGACCTTTCCTATGATGGGCTCCAGGAGAGTACAGATTTTGCTAGACGCTCCGGCAGAGTCTCGCTCTTGCTCTCGGATGGTGGGCAGGCCTGGGCTCAGGGAGAGCTCTCCCACCCTCCGGCTTGGTCCCCTTCCCTTCGGAACTCGCCTGGATGGCCCACTTACCATAAAGGACCAGGGAGGCGAACACCAGCAAGTGCAGCATGTTGCTAGCTGAGGAGACTACTGCCCCGCCATGGACCGAGCCCGCTTTATACTCCTCTTATCAGCAGCTTTGCTGACCTTCTTCCTGCCAGCTGGCAGGGCTACGGGTGGAAGGCAGGGAAAATCACAGGTGACATGGAAACACAAATGAAAAGATTGCTTTTCAAGTAAACCAATTTATCTATGTTCAAAGACAGAACAGTGTTGGGCCTGAATTAATCAATCATCTGCTCTCAGTTGAAAAGCATCCAACAAACTCTTATTTGGAAATACGATGGAGAACCAAGACCGGCTTTTCCCTCCGGATCCTCCGCTCCTAGCCCTGATGGCCTCACTGTCCTCAGGGGCACCATAAGGACGGAGACCCAACCTGTGCATCAGGAGGTGGAGGCAAGGCAGGCTGGAGGGAAGAGGGGTCAACGGGAGGCAGGCAGAGGAGTTCCCACTGTGGCTCAGTGGGCTAAGAACCTGACTAGTAGCTATGAGGATGCGGGTTCGATCCCTGGCCTCGCCCAGTGGGTTCAAGGATCCAGGGTTGCTGCAAGCTGTGGTGTAGTTCGCAGATGCTGCTTGGATCCTGTGCTGCGGTGGCTGTGGTGTAGGCCGGCAGCTGCAGCTCCGATTTGATACCTACCCTGGAAACTTCCGTATGCCCTGGGTTCGGCCCTAAAAGACAAAAAACAAAACAAAACAAAGAAAAAAACCGCAACCCCCCCCCCAAAAAAACCTCAATGAAACAGACAAAGGTGTAAATGCAGGGAGACAAAAGCAGGTGCAGGGGAGAGAATTCTGATGGCTTCTGATGGCGAGGGGTACTAGGAAACAGGTTTGGGGAGACTCACATGGAGAGCACAAAAAAAGGAGACCTCCCAAAGAAGTTGTGTGGGGGCAAAAGAGGGGGCCCTAGGAGTTCCCGTGGTGGCGCAGTGGAAACGAATCCGACTAGGAAGCATGAGATTGCGGGTTCGATCCCTGGCCTTGCTCAGTGGGTTAACGATCCGGCGTTGCCGTGAGCTGCGGTGTAGGTCGCAGACACAGCTTGGATCTGGCGTTGCTGTGGCTGTGGTGTAGGCTCGTGGCTACAGCTCAGATTCGACCTCTAGTCTGGGAACCTCCATATGCCGCAAGTGCGGCCCTAAAAAGGCAAAAAGCCCCTCCCAAAAAAAAGAAGAGGGGGCCTCCGGATAGGGGGCCAGTCCGCCGCTCCGGGGCTGGAAGGCAGAGGGGGCGGGGCTTGAGGAGTGGGTGTGTCCTGCCCATCAGTCACGAAAGGAACTAGGAGGGAGGTGCGGTGGGCTTGGAGGTGAGCGGAGAACTCTGGGTTGGGAGGTCCCTGAGCGGAGGACTGTGGGTGCAGCTGTGATTTACGCCAATAGAAGCCAGGGAGCCGCGGGGCAGGCAGGACGGTCCCCCTGTCCACCTGGGGGCTCTTGTTGCTTAGACATTCCAGAGTTCAAGTTTCATTGCCTTCTGCTGTGGGAGAGGCCTCGAAAAGGCGGAGGAAGGATGTCTGCGTGCACGTTTTCAGGTCATTGAGCTGTTCAGGCGGAATTGCTCTAAGATGCTCCGGTAACCTGGGGTGGGGGGAGCGCTCCCTGTCCAGCCCAACCCCCCACGTTGCAACACCGAGGAGACCCGGGGAAGAGGCTGTGCTTCCTTTATCATTCTCCTCCCGCCTCCCTCCCGGCCTCCTCCGGAGCGTGGAGAGACAGCCCCAGGATGCACAGTCCAAGAGGAGGTTGAGGACCCCCTAAAGGTCACCTCTCCACATCACAGACTGCAGAGAGCCTTTGACGGGGGGGTCAGTGTCATATCCGTCTCTGTACCCTCCTGAGCCTAATCTGTACTTTCTTAATGCCCTCGTGCTGTAGCCTGGTCTACACGGCCAGCCTCATCTCCCAGCTGGTCAGAAGCTTTACATCCTGACTCTTGGGGCGAGGTGTAGAAGGGGGGCTTTGGCTCTCATTTTGAGGCACTGCAGTTTTTCTGACTGAGCAATGCTAGTTCTAGGAATTCATCTTTTTGAAGTAAACACAGGCACAAAAATAAACATATGAGGAATGCGGGTTTGTCACCCAACTTTGTCTTGTCACGAAACTGGGCAAAACCTATGTAGTCATCAAAAGGGGAAGGCTAGAAAAATTGGGTTTAATCATATTAAGGGGAGTTCCCGTCGTGGCACAGCGGAAACGAATCCGACTAGGAACCATGGTTTCGGGTTCGATCCCTGGCCTTGCTCAGTGGGTTACAGATCCAGCGTTGCCATGAGCTGTGGTGTAGGTCACAAATGCAGCTCGGATCCTGCATTGCTGTGGCTGTGATGTAGGCCAGCAGCTGTAGCTTGGATTTGACCCTTAGCCTGGGAAACTCCATATGCCGTGGGTGCGGCCCTAAAAGTTTGCAAAAATATATATATTAAGGAATACCATCCAGTTTTTTTTTTTGGTCTTTTTGGTCTTTTTGCCTTTTTCTAGGGCCACACCTGCAGCATATGGAGGTTCCCAAGCTAGGGGTCTAATCGGAGCTATAGCCGCTGGCCTACACACAGCAACACGGGATCTGAGCCACGTCTGTGACCTACACCACAGCTCACGGCAACGCCGGATCCTTAACCCACTGAGCAAGGCCAGGGATCGAACCTGCAACCTCATGGTTCCTAGTTGGATTCATTAACCACAGCCACGACGGGAACTCCACTATCCAGCTTTTAAAAAGAATGAGTTATAGGTGCTCCTGCTGTGGCACAACGGGACAGGCAGTGGCTCAGGAGTGCTGGACTGCAGGTTCCATCCCTGGCCTGGCACAGGGGGTTAAGCATCCATCGTTACCACAGCCGCGGCTTAGTTTGCGGCTGTGGCTGGAATCTGATCCTTGGTCCCGGAGCTCCATATGCCCTGGGGTGGCCAAAAATAAATAAATAAAATAATGAGTTAGACTTAACTGACCTGACATGAAAAGATGTCCTTGGTATTTTAAATGAAGAAGACAAAATTTCAAACAATATGGTACAGTGTGAATATACACGTATTTGCACATTCATAGAAAAAGGATATGGAAGGTTTATATCTAGAAGTTACGACTTTTAGAGAATGAAACAATAGGTTTGGAAGCATCATGAGGATGACTTTCACTTTTTATTGCTGTTATTTGACTTTTCTACAGCATTATTTTTGTAATTAAAAATAAGTGGAGGAGGAGTTCCCATCGTGGCTCAGCAGTTAGCGAACCTGACTAGCATCCATGAGGCTGCGGGTTCAATCCCTGACTTCGCTCAGTGGGTTAAGGATCTGGCGATGCCACAGGCTGTGTTGTAGTTTGCAGATGCAGCTCAGATTCCGTGTTGCTGTGGCTCTGGCGTAGGCCAGCGGCTACAGTTCCAGCTGGACCCTAGCCTGGGAACCTCCATATACTGTGGGTGCAGCCCTAAAAGAAAAAAAAAGGTGGAAGAGTTCCCTCGTTGCTTAGTGGATTAAGGACCTGGCATCACTGATGCAGCTCTGGTTACTGCTGTAGCGGGGGTTTGATCCCTGGCCTGGAAATTCTGCATGCCGAGGGTGCAGCCAAAAAAAAAAAAAAAAAAAAAAGAGAATCTATTCTGGGACATTTGTCTATTTTTAGCAATGACGCCAATACTCTTCAAGTGGGAAACAGCTCCCCAGATGGGACCAACCATTCAGTGCTAAGGTGAGAGGTCCCTGGAGCCAGGAGACATTAGCACAGGGCGAGCTACCATCAAGATTTTAAGGAGGATTTAAGGTTTTAGGTGAGCCCTGAGAATGGTCAGAAGAGTGGATTTTGTAGTGCAGATGCCAAGTGAAGCAAGGCCAGCATTTGCTAAGGGGATCCCATGAAGTTGGTTCTTGAGCCCACCCACCGCCCCATCAGTGCCTTCTTCCTCTTCTTGAGCACCCCTCTTTCCCAGTTCCTCCTTCACCTCCAGACCTGGCCTCCTCACTAGGCGTGCATGACATAGGGTCTTCTCTGTCTTCTGCTGCATCTCTCACTCCCTGTGGGTCACCCTTAGCTGACTGCCCCCCCGGGACAGGCCACGCTCTTGTGGGGTTGGGGTGAGGAAACTCAGTACTGCGACAGGGCACCTCGGTTGAGGATACATCCTAAGACTGGGCTGGAGAGCTGTTGGGTGATGCTACAGAGAATGTGAGGGACATTAGGAAAAAGAGCAAACAATCAGTGCCTGATAGATGTTTGGATGGTTCATGCAGCCAAGAGTAGGACTAAGATTGGAGTTAAGGAGTATGGCTCCCTAGAGCTTACTGGACTTCCTAGCCTGGCATCTAAGCCTTCTCAGTCAGGCCCCAAGCCCTGCTCTACAGGGCCGACTAACTCAGTAAGCACAGTAGCTACAGTGCCTGAGGCCCACAAAAATGTTTGTTTCTTTTAAAACACAAACATCCTGGGATTATATTCATCTTCATACCATGCAGCTGTGAACCATACTACTTAACATTATTTTATTTTATGTCTATTTTTTTGCTTTTTAGGGCTGCACCTGCAGCCAATGGAAGATCCCAGGCTAGGGGTTGAATTAAAGCTACAGCTGCCAGCCTACACCATGGCCACAGCAACACGGGATCCAAGCCACGTCTGCGACCTACACTACAGCTCAGGGCAACGCTAGATCCTTAACCCACTGAGCAAGACCAGGGACTGAACCTGCGTCCTCACGGATACTTGTCAGGTTCTTAGCCTGCTGAGCCACAGTGGGAACTCCTACTTAAAATTATTTTAATGAAGGCACAAGGGCCTAAGGCCCATGACAGCCAGTGTGGTTCTGATCATGCAGTTTCTACAACCACTGCTCCCTCACGCTGAGGTCCTCCTGGCTCCCTGCCTCCACTTGTACCTTTGTCCCCAGTGTCTTTTCTTCCCAAATCTTTGCTTCCTGAGCTCTTCCCCTCTGAGGACCCACCCTTTGAGGACCCGGGTGGAATGCCGCCATCTTTGTGAGGCCCTAGTTTTCTAAATAGAAGGAACTGTTCTCATTCACCGAGCGCATCTCTGAACATATCCGGGCTTGGCATGACTTGCTAACACCTCTGTCTTCCCAGCTAAAGTGTGCGTTCCATGGGGTTAGAGGCGTCTATCGCCTCGGGTCTACTCCTGCTTGACACGACCTGTTGGCCAGATCGGAGACCAGAAGATGTCAGGAGACCAGACACAGTGGCTGTGACAGAACTTTTCAGATGTATATGCGATTCTCCACAGGTTGAATCAACTGATTAGCTAAGGGATAACCCAGGGGAGGAGGAAGCCCACGCGGACGTCCTTCACCAAATCCGTAACACCTTTATTTCCACCAGGATCTCACATCCAATTCTTTTCTTAACTGCGAAAGAACTCCCCCACCCCCACCCCCTGGGACACATCCTGGCCACTGTCTCCTCCCTCTGGCTGGGCTACCCCTTGGGACCAAGGAGACCTCCTGCCGCGTGGAGTTGCGTGGGAAGGAGAGGCGGCTGCGGTCCCACGGCACCCTCACGTGGTGATGCCCAAGATGACAGCCTGCCACTCAAAGAAGGAACCCCCCCCCTTGAAAGGAAGGAGTCCTCCTCCTGGCAGCTGGGCTCTCTGACTCAGGCAAGGCAGCCACGCGTGGCGGGGTCCAACTTGCTTGGAGAGGAGCAGACACGCGCCTCAGGTCTGCTCCACGTGGCGACTTCAGAACAGCCCACAAGGCCGGTCAGGGCCAGCCAGGCAATCAGGCTCCCTGCCACACGCTGTCCCTGCTTCCTCAGATTTCCCAGGGCTCTTGTTAGCTTAATCTGGCTCTTGGCCTCAGGACTGCCAAAACCTGGTTGTGTGGTCTTGGGCAAACTACTTCACTTATCTGGCCTTGGTTTCAGAATGTGAAAATGACAGGGCTGGACTGAAACAACGGTTTTCAAATTGTTCAAAGACTGACAGACCTTTGGAAGTTCAGGGGCAGGTGGGCACTGCCTCAGCCATCCCCCTTCTCATCCGTGGCTGCTTTGCCTTCAAACTACAATAGACACGGAGCACTGGGACTTAAACCTAGAATCACTGGTTCCACTAGCTTTCTTTCAAGATCCCAGGATTCCCAAAGGTGGTTTCCCCCATGGCTACCTGGCTCCACTGTTGTAGGCTTTATGGAGACCAGCCAGCCAGGAACGATCAGATTGGAGGGAAGAGAGCGGGGAGCTGATGGCTGGTTGCCTAGTGTTCTCGTGGTGTGCTGGGGGGCGTCCTGGCTCAGAGTTCAAGGCTGAGCCTCAGTCTGGGCTCCAGCCGCCCGTAGCTGTGGGATACAGACAAGCTGCTTTACTTCTGCCTCAGCTGTTCCGTCTCTGAAATGGGCATGGTGGTACCTGTCTTTCTCACAGGACACCTGCGCAGATGAAGTCAGAGAAGGGATTCCTGTTAAGGTGCTTCAAGTAACACGAGCAAGGGCAACTCTTAGAGCTCCAGTCCTTCTGATAGAATATACTGTTTTCACCGGATTCTGCAGGTGTTCTAGATGTCCGGGGATGCAGGATGTGGCTGCAGAGGTACTTTTCTGGAACTCCAGCATCGCTGCCCTGGGCCCTATCCCAGCTGCCTCCTCGGCTTTGGAAGTCTGCTTCTAGGACAGAAGGAGTGCTCTAGGCCACGTACTATGTGTCCTAACGCTCTCGTCCACCAAGGTGGAGGAAAGAAAACGGACCCAATGTGGTTGCAAGGAGCGGGAACCCCCCCCTCGACTTCCATTGGGTTCGAAATCCATTTTTAAGGCCGACAGGGAAGCCGATGACCAGGTTCTCAAACAACAGGTTCCCTCAAATCCTGTTTCCTGAGATGCTTGTGGGAATTCCCACGGGGGACAGGTGGTGATCTGGGGTCTAGACGAAGAGCCAGTGCTGGTGGGGATCACTGGGGTCACAGGCGGCCATGACTGGCTTTTTGTCCTTGGACGCCAGGCAGGTCCCAGATCCTGAGTTCCTGATGAGTCGATCCTAAGAGATGACACAGCAAAGGGTCAGCCTTGGCCTCAGACCTCTGACAAGGCTACAGGGGGCAATGCGATGGGGACAGTGGACAAAAGGCAAAGGAAACCCAACGAGGCACAAAAAAGGCACTTCCAAATCCCTGTCCTTGGCCGCCAGTTACTGTGATGAGATGCATTCCTGAGTTTCTGCCTCTGCCCAGGGCCAGTTCCTCACCCCTGGCTTTAGCCCGAATGGCTGGAGCAGAGGAAAGCCGGACCACAGGCAGGCTAACTGAAAAATGCTTTCAGGACCCCTCCCTCCAGATGGTGGCCAGTCTCAAAGACCTAGGTCATCACTGGCCATGCCCCCCTTCCGCCTCTGACTGTATTTAGGTCCGTCCCTTCCCTGTTGACCCCAGGTTAGGCTCCTCTGTCCCCAAGCCAAGGACTGGGGGTTGGGATGGAGTGGGGTGTGGAGGCTCACCGGCGGATGCTCGTTTGGGCCCAGTGCTGTAGAAGTTACATCAAATGTCCCAAGACGGTGTGGTATAAACCTGTGCTTTCAAGTCAGACTTCTCTAGATCTGAAACCAGGCCTGCCATTTACTAGTGAAGGGTCTTGGGCCAGTCACGAACTTGCTGAGCTTCAGCTGGTCTGTCTATAGTAATGCGGACACCATCTACTTGGTTTTGTTTTTTGGTTTTGGGGTTGTTTTTTTTTTTGGCTGCACCCATGGCATATGGAAGTTCCCAGGCCAGGGATCAAATCTGAGCCTTATTGGCGACCTATGCCATAGCTGTGGCAATGTCAGACCCTCAACCGACTGTACTGGGCCAGGGATAGAACCCGTACCACCACAGAGATAATGCCCGCTCCGTGACCTGCTGTGCCACAGCAGGAACTCTGACACCACCTACTTGGGCACAGCCTCTGAAAGTATTAACCAAACCAATGTATGTGGGCACGCAGCTTTGTGCCTGGCATCCAAAAGCCAGTCTGGAGGCACAAGTGACTCTTTACTTTCACCTACTTGAGTTCAGCCTAAAAATACTTGGGCCATGGAGTTCCATAAGGATGTGGGTTAAGAACCTGACTAGTATCCATAAGGATGCAGGTTTGATCCCTGGCCTTGCTCAGTGGGTTAAGGATCCAGCGTTGCTGTGAGCTGTGGTGTAGGTCACAGGTGCGGCTTGGATCTTGTGTTGTTGTGGCTTGGCATAGGCCAGCAGCTGCAGCTTTGATTTGATCCCTAGCCTGGGAACTTCCCCATGCTGCAGGGGCAGCCCTAAAAAGAAAGAAAAACAAAACCAGAAAACCTTGACCCATGGTGGAGCTGGCCACAGACCATAACCCCCGGGCCCATCTTTCTATCAACCAGAACCAGCCATCCCCAAATACTGCTTAAGCTCCGAGAACCCTGCCTGTGACCAAGCCCACATTCTCCACACTTTCTGCCTTGTCCAGATCCAGCCCGTAGGATCTCAGGCAGAAGATGCAGAAGGAAAGGAGGGGGCAGTTGTGGCTTCAGGTTCCTAACTCTGAGCTCTCCGGGCAGCTTACTCACCTGGGTCAATTCCCATTCCTCATCCTTGGGCACTTGGCTATTCTTGCCCGTGAAGTGGCAGCTCCTGAGGCCTAGGGTGCCAGCACTGGCATGTAGACACAGCTGCTTTGCGATGTTGTGACGAAGGTCCCTCTGGGTTGTGTACTCAAAGTACTAGAACACAAGACAAGAGGAGGTCTTGAGGACCAGTTGGAGAGTTTGCCCAACTTCTAAAGCCACCTGCCCTAAGATGCCAACCACAGGTGGCTTCCTGGGGAGGACAGGAAGTGAGGGCCACCTTCTAAAGCCACCTGCCCTATGCCAACCACAGGTGGCTTCCTGGGGAGGAAAGGAAGTGGGGGCCAAGATTTTAATAAATCCTGTGCCACTTTCAGGATTTTTTTTTTTAAATCATATCTAGGTTAGATTGGAATAATGGTTACTTAATATTTTTTTCTTGAGTTAAACATTTACCTGAGCCTCATTTTGAGCATAATCTGTGAAATCATGGGTTTGCTATGTCAGTTCCTTTTTTTGTCAATAGATTACTATTAAAATAATGTTCACCAGTGTACCACCTAAAATCACTCTGCAGGCCAGTAGCAATTTCTACAGGAAATTGCTTTAAAATGACTTTGTCTTCATTTGCCTGCGTTGGCATCCTGTTCAGTGTCCCACGCCACTCCTTTCCTTGCTTCAGCTCTATTTTAAGTGCCTCTTTTTGGGGGAGGGCGGGGGGGGTGGCATGCCCGCAGCATGCAGAAGTTCCCAGGCCAGGGATCTAACCTGTGCCATAGCAGTGACAACAGCAGGTCCTTAACTGCTAGGCCACCAGGGAACTCCTTAAGTGCCTCTTACATATCGAACGCTGGGCTGGGGGCCAGGGAGGTTACTAGGTATTCCTCAGGGAAGAGCTGGGTACTTCAGGGCGTGGGGTAAATTCCCAAAATGCCAGGTAAACTGTGAGGTGTCAACAGGTGGCTGTTTTGAGGTCACTGATCAGTGGTAGGACCAGAGTGGTAGCCTCTGGGCAGGGGAGGCATTAAAGATACAGGTGCAGTGCAGGTGAGGGAAAGTGCTCCAGAATTTTCTGCTATCAGGAGTTCCCATTGTGGCTCAGTGGTTAATGAATCCAACTAGGAACCATGAGGTTGCGGGTTCGATCCCTGGCCTTGCTCAGTGGGTTAAGGATCCGGCGTTGCTGTGAGCTGTGGTGTAGGTTGCAGACACGGCTCGGGTCCCGTATTGCTGTGGCTCTGGCGTAGGTTGGCGGCTACAGCTCCTGTTAGACCCCTAGCCTGGGAACCTCCATATGCTGCGGGTGTGGCCCTGGATAAGGCAAAAAGACAAAAAAAAAAATGCAGTCACCCAAAAGCATCACTCAGCAGCCAGCATCCTCCAGCAAACCTTCTCTAGTGAACAATCCTCCCCTCCCAGCCCCTCTCCAGCAGCCAGCACTGATGCCCACTCCTGCCTGGGGGCTCCTGGTCCATACTTAGGGCTTTGTCTGCATCATGCATCCCCCTCAGACGGGAAGATTCCTGAGAGCAGTGCTGGTAACTCCGCCTCGCTCTAGATCTCCCCCACTCTTGTCCTCAGAAGAGAACTATTCCTTTTTTTGGGAGGGGGGAGCCGCATCCATGGCATATGGCAGTTCCCAGGCCAGGGGTTGAATCAGAGCTGCAGCTGCCAGCCCACGTCACAGAAACAGAAATGTCAGATCCGAGCTGCATCTGTGATCTACACCGGATCCTTAATCCACTGATTGAGGCCACGGATCAAACCCGCATCCTCATGGACACCAGTTGAGCCCCTAACCCACTGAGCTACAATGGGAACTCCAGGAAAGGACTATGCTGAGTGGAGAAAAGGGGGCCTGTGGAGAGAGGAGATGCCCCAGAGACAGGCTTCTCTGGGGCCAGGCTGGTACCTGGTTGCCACCAAGGCCGTGACAGGTGTACATGATGACGGGCTTCCCTCCGTTGTTGTTCTCTCCCACATCCAGGCAGTCACCCATGCCCAGGTTCTTGATCTACAGGATGCAGGGCAGAGAGGGGGCCGGGAGAGCGCCGTTAGGATCTTTTCGGTTTGTGGTGCGGGGTCCATCTGGAATACACCTGCATGGCTGGATTTCTCCTCTGGTTTTTCTCCTCTGCTCTTTAATCCAGACGTCTGGAGTTAACAGCAAAGCGAGGAGCGGAGCCGGGGGGCTGGCCAAGGGCAGGGTAGGCAACCTGCTGGGGTCCTGGGAGAAGCCCTCAGCGCAGGGGAACTGCCTTATGAGCAGTGGTTCTTCTTTTTTAGTAAAAAAAAAAGGCTGCACCTCCAGCATATGAATGTTCCCAGGGAATTCCTGTTGTGACTCAGCGGAAACGTATCCGACTGATATCCATGAGGATGTGGGCTCAATCCCTGGCCTCACTGAGTGGGTTGGGGATCCGGCATTGCCATGAGCTGGGGTATAGGTCTCAGACGTAGCTCAGGTTCCATGTTGCTGTGGCTGTGGTGTAGGCCAGCGGCTGCAACACCGATTCAACCCCTAGCCTGGGAATTTCCATATGCCGTGAGTGTGGCCCTAAAAAGCAAAAAAAAAAAAAAAAAAAAAAAAAAAAAAGGAAAGTTCCCAGGCTGGAGTTCCCCTTGTGGCACAGCAAAAACGAATCCGACTAGTAACCATTAGGTTGCGGGTTCATTGCCTGGCCTCACTCGGTGGGTTAAGGATCCAGCGTTGCCGTGAGCTGTGTAGGTTGCAGGCGTGGCTTGGTTCCTGCGTTGCTGTGGCTGTGGTGTAGGCCGGCAGTTGTAGTCCCAATTCGATCCCTAGCCTGGGAAACTCCATATGCCATGGGTGTGGCCCTAAAAAAAAATGAAGTTTCCGGGTTATGGGCTGAATCAGAGCTGCAGCTGAGGCCTACGCCACAGCCATGGCCACACTGGATCCAAGCTGCATCTGTGACCTATGTCATGGCAACAGCGGATCCTTAACACCCTGAGCCAGGGATCGAACCCACATCCACACAGAGACAACTTCAGGTCCTTAAACCTCCCAACCCCAACCCCAACCCCAATGAGGGATCACCTGAGCAGTAGTTCCTAAAGTGTGATTCCCTAGACCATCAGCATCATCTGAGGGCTTGATAGAAATGCAAATTTCAGGGAGTTACCACTGCGGCACAGTGAAAATGTAGTAATCATGAGGATGCGGGTTTGATCCCTGACCTTGCTCAGTGGGTTAAGGATCCGGCGTTGCCATGAGCTGTAGTGTAGGTTGCAGACGTGGCTCATATCTGGCATTGCTGTGGCTGTGGCCAGCAGCTGTGACTTGGATTCAACCCGTATCCTGGGGACTTCCACATGCTGAGGGTGCGGGCCTAACAAAGGAAAAAAAAAGGGAAATGCAAATTTCAGGCCCTATTCCAGTCCTATTAAATCAATAATCTGTGTCTTA
Organism: Catagonus wagneri; assembly: GCA_004024745.2. Taxonomy (NCBI): domain Eukaryota; kingdom Metazoa; phylum Chordata; class Mammalia; order Artiodactyla; family Tayassuidae; genus Catagonus; species Catagonus wagneri. The sequence continues at coordinate 1,595,392 of PVHT021183646.1, read as the reverse complement.
ACAAACCTTTCTGGGGATTCTGATGCATGCGAATGTCTGAAAACCACTGCTTAGTGGCTGTTTACTCCTTAAAAGTTTCTTTTTTTGTCTTTTTTTAGGGCCACACCAGTGACATATGGAGATTCCCAGGCTAGGGGTCGAATCAGAGCTGTAGCCGCTTGTCTATGCCACAGCCACAGCAATGCCAGATCCGAGCCACATCTTCAACCTACACCACAACTCATGGCATGCTGGATCCTTAACCCACTGAGCGAGGCCAGGGATCCAACCTGCGTCCTCATGGATACTAGTCAGGTTTGTTTCTGCTGAGCCACGATGGGAACTCCTCCTTATAAGGTTTTGAGCTAGCTCCAGAAGCCCAGCATGGCCTCTCGGTCATCCTCCTAGATAAAGGAGTGTGGAGAGTAAAAATCAATTGTTTGTCATCCAGCATGGGCTGAGTGGCCCTGAACTTCTCCTGGGGCTTCTGTGCTGACGGGCAGGCAAGCTGGGTCTCATGACTTACAGTTCCGTAGAAGGTGGGCTTCAGGTCGGGGACGAACATCTCTGGGTAAATGTTGTGCAGGAACCAGGAAAAGTTGTGACAGTGGAGTCGTTCCCTCAGCTGCAGTCGTTCCGAAATGTCACCGAAGGACTTCTGTCAACCAAGCCAGCCCCCTAAGAGTCAGTTCCACCAGCCTTAACCTCATTGGGGTGGAAGTAGCCCAGAGTTTCTGGGACCACTTTCTCCCAGAATGGGGCTCATGCTCGTTCCTGCTCAGGACCCATTGGGGCTACCGGCTCAAGCCCCACATCCAGTCTCAACCCCCCTGCCTGCCTCGGCTTTGGGACCCGGCACACCACCCCCGTCCCTCATCCACTCATCTCCTATGACCTCCCAGTCCTCAATGCTGAGCTTCTTAGAGCAAAGCTGTCCTTCCTGTAAGAGGTTCTTCCTCCAAATCTCTTCTCTCTCGCCTCCTAAAAGATGCTGGGCCTCTCCATGCAGGGACAGCACAGACTCCTCACCTCCTCTACCAGCCTTCAGAATAGAGCCTGGGCTCTAGCTCACAAGGTCTGAGGGGTACCTGTACCAGGTGGTGGAGATGGGTGGGCCTCTGTCACAATGAAGCCCTTGACCGGGGTCTATATCCTGCACTTCCCTTCATCCACACATCTCCCGAGCTTCTCCCCTCTCACCTCCTGGGCCATCTTTGCTGCCTGCAGATTCCGCCTGTAGAAAATCTCCTTGTAGCTGTCCATCCAGACCTCGGCCAGGCGCACTTGGTTACGAGCGATGACATTGATGCCCTTGGGGAAGGTGTGGGGACTCTTGGTGCGGAACACGTGGCCCACCACTGAGCAGGGGATGATCTCCAGCTGGCCCCCGCACTGCCACACCTGCCATTAGAGGGCGTGGGATGGGGTGTTCAGGGGGCGGGGAGGCACAGCCTCTCCCCAAGGAGCTCTGCTCCATTCCCAGGGTGCCAGACCCCTGGTCCACGGACTCAGGGAAATGCTGCTCTCTCCCCCTAGAAAAGAAAAGACACTGCCGGGGCTTCTTCCTAGGCCGTAACTACATATCCCCTGGCACTCTGATGTTGGGTCCTCGGATAGAAACAAGCAGAGCCCACTTCGGAGAAAAGACAGCTGGCTAATTTTGTGCGTACGCCTACTCTGAGCTCTGGCCACTTGGCTTTATTATTATTATTATTATTATTATTTATTTATTTATTTATTTATTTTCTCTATAGGGCTGCATCTTCGGCATATGGAGCTTCCCTGGCTAGGGGTGGAATTGGAGCCACAGCTGCCGGCCTACACCACAGCCACAGCAGCACCAGATCTGAGCCATGTCTGAGACCTACACCACAGCTCACAGCAACTCAGGATCCTTAACCCATTGAGCGAGACCAGGGATCAAACCCGCATCCTCATGGATGCTAGTGGGGTTCTCAACCTGCTGAGCCACAATGGGAACTTCCTGGCCACTTGGCTTTTTGACCTGGAAACATGACTTTATCAGGTCACCCAGCTGTCACTGGAAACTCAAATTCCTCCAAATCGAGATGGACTTGTGAGCCGGAGCATCAGTTCATTAATTAACAGCAAGGACAGTCAACCGCTGGGTGGCTTGGGGTGATCGCCTGGATCTTTAGCACACTAGCCACCTTTCGGGTCAGATGCTCATTGATGAGCCTAGGATCTGAACCCGGGGATTTAAGGTGACTGAGCTGGTGACCCTTCTCTGTCAGAGGGCTGGCTCATGACATCCCTTCCACCTGCATCTTCTCTTTTTTTAGATTTTTGACTGGGAGGTGGGCTGTCATTCATTTCAGTACAGCAGCAACAGCAATACACAACCACAGCCATAGGGCTAGCCGGTATCAATGATGTGTTTCTATGTGCCAGGCACTGTGCGAGGTGACTTCATGAACAAGCTCAGGGCCTTGTCGATTATTCTCCACTGGCTGGGGATCTGCATAGATTTTATGGAGAGGCAATCCTTTCTTCCTAACCTAACTCCGATGTGCCTTATTTCTGGAATCCCGCAGAGTTCTGGGGTCCAGCAGAATTTGGGCCATCATCTCCTCCCACAGTTATGAAGAGCTCGCTGAACACAGGGTAGGCCAACTCCAAAGGCCACCAAGACGTGTCCTCTGACCTGGAGAGTAGAGCCCGATTTTTCCAGAGAAAGGGTAGTTGCTGCTTACTGATCTGTTCCACCTTCACCCTAACCCCTTTCCCACAGACGGCATGAAAGATGTCACCAGTCCCAGGATGTCCAGTCCTTATTGTCCCTTCCCTCTGACAAGTTCTGCCCAGTAATTTGTCCCTGGTCGTCCGATCTGATCCCCAAAGCCCTACTGCCACGGACAGGGAGGGGGCAGAGCAAAGGTGGAGCCATGGCAGGAAACAGCCACCCTTTCAAGTTCAGTTCCAGCTGCTGTGACATCCCTGCCGCTGCCTTAGAGAGAGGGTCTCAGGCTGTCCCCCGGGATGTCATGGTTCCCCCGCGAAGCCCTCTTCTCTCTCACCCGGAAGGACATTTCCACGTTCTCCCCTCCCCAGATCTCCATCTGATTATCATAGGTACCGATGTGCTCAAAGTAGGACTTGGAGATGGAGAAGAGGCCACCAGCAAACGTCGGGGATCTGGAGAGACAGAGGGAGAAGCAGGTGTATCTTCTGGGGGGAAGAAGGGCCGGAACCGGGCGTGGAAAGCTGTGGACTCGCTGCTAACACCTCCTAACCTCCCTCCCTCCGCCTCTCCTCTCTCTTCCACTAACTTAATCATTTAGCGGATGTTTATTGAGCCTTTTATTTATTTACATTTTTTTGCCACACCCACGACATGCTGAAGTTCCAGGCCAGGATTCGAACCTGCGCCACAGCAGTGACAATGCCAGATCCTTGACCTGCTGTGCCACAAGGGAACTCCCGACTGAGCTTTTATTATGTTCTCATGGCCTTCTAGGACGGTGGAGGAGAGATGTAATTATCATAACTCTCCCCAGAAAGGCACTCATTCAGGGAGTTCCCATTGTGGTTCACTGGAAATGAATCTGACTGGTATCCATGAGGTTTGATCCCTGGCCTTGCTCAGTGGGTTAAGGATCTGGCCTTGTTGTGAGCTGTGGTGTAGGTCGCAGATGCAACTGGGATCTGGCATTGCTGTGGCTGTGACATTGGTCGGCAGCTGCAGCTCCGATTCAACCCCTAGCCCGGGAACATCTATAAATCCCAAGCAAGGCTTTAGAAAGCAAAAAAAAAAAAAAAAAAAAAAAAAAGCTACCTTGTGGCCCAGCAGGCTAAGGATCCAGCCCTGTTGCTATTGTCACTGCTGTGGCTCTGGTTACAGCTGCGGCACAGGTTTGATCCCTGGCCCAGCGACTCATGCATGCCATGGGCTTGGCCAAAAAAAAAAAAAAAAAAAAATGGAGTTCCCGTAGTGGCTCAGTGGTAATGAACCCAGCTGGGATCCATGAGGACTTAGGTCTGATCCCTGGCCTCGCTCAGTGGGTTAAGGAGCTGAGGTGTAGGTCGAAGACAACAGCTCAGATCTGGCATTGCTGTGGCTGTGGTGTAGGCAGGAGGTTGCAGCTGATTTGATCCCTGGCCTGGGAACTTCCATATGCCTAAAAAGACAAAAACAAAACGAAACAAAAAAGGGCACTCCTTCATTCATTCAACCAAGGACGTATTATACATGGGTTACCAGGGGCTTGCCTCACATTAGCTGTGCGGAATTAAGACACAGATCTCGTCCTCTGAGAGCTCAGTGTGATAGCAGAGGGTAAAGCCACCACCTTTGCTTTTTGGCAGCAGAGTTCTTAAAGCATAGTAGATACATAGTAGCTATCAGATTCCTTTTGGAAATAGGCTCTCCTAGAAACACAGTAGAAGAAAGGTGAAATGAAGCGCACTCTGGACTAAAGGGAGCATGGGGAGGTTACAAAAGGATTCTGGCTTTCAAAGGCAGGGAGGCACAGACCCACTTCTAGATAAATTGACAAAAACTCCTAGAACTTAGATACACGTTGCTCATGAGAGGGGCTGAGCTGAGGGCTGAAGGCTGGGTTGGGCGCTATGGAGACAGAGCCAGAGGGCACACATACTCACTAGCTGTTGGCCTCTGGGCTGGGCCAGGCTGGCTTGGATAGGGCTTTGCTGCCCTCAGCGGGTGGCTCCATGTGGTACAACCCAGCAGAAACCTCTTTCTAAGCCCAGAGCCCATCAAGGTGCTTCACTCAAAGCAGTGGATCAGTCAGTGTTTGCTGGACTGACTGGTCAAGGTGATTACATAGGAACCTGACCTTGGTGTTACCCGGTGGCTGCTTTCGTCCAGGAAGTTGGCTCCTGCAGCCACTTCCTGGAAAGGACTTAGGTGGAAACCCTTGAGCTCAGGCAGGCTTTCTCTCACTGGTTCAGCCTCTCCCAGAGATTCTAGGCCAGCTCGGGGAAGGCCAGGAAAGGCTGTGTCCTGGGACTCGAGATAAACATTTTGGAGCTAACTGGCTTCTTCTTCTTTTTTTTTTTTTTTTGGCCTTTTTAGGGCCGCACCCATGGCACATGGAGGTTCCCAGGCTAAGGGTCGAATTGGAGCTGCAGATGCAGGCCTATGCTGCAGCCACAGCAACGTGGGATCCGAGCCGCGTCTGTGACCTACACCACAGCTCACGGCAACGCCGGGTCATTAACTCACTGAGCGAGGCCAGGATTGAACCTACCTCCTCATGGATATTGGGTGGATTTGTTTCCGCTGTGCCACAACGGGAACTCCCTGATTTTTATATTTTTAAAGGATTATTTTTTGTAGCTGGTGAAACCTACAATAGCTGCTATCCAGCCCTTTGAGCAACTGCAACACACTGCAAACTGCAGAATGTTTGTCTATTTTCCTTTAACACGTTCTGGTCTTTTCAAAGATCGCGACCTTGGTGCACATACCACACCCTGTTATTACGATGGCTACTTAATAATGGCCTCTAGCCACCATCTCTCTGCAAGCAGCAGTCACCGCCTCCTCCACGTAGGGAGGAATAAATGAGACAAAGTACGAAAGCCCTCAGCCCAGGGCCTGGCACAGGGGAGTGGTAGAAGCCAGCTATTACACTGTAAGGCAGGACAGTGCCGTGGTGGGGAGCACGGGCTTGGGCTGGGCTGGCGGATGGGTGTGCCTGTCCCACCATTCGCCAGCGCGCAGGCTGAGGCCAGCTGTTCCTCCCCAGAAGCCTCAATGTTCTCGCCTGCAAAACGGGCTCATCCCAGTGCCTGCCTCACGGGGGATGAGGATTAGACATGTCGAGCGCTTCCCAGAGCACCTAATAAATGCTGACCCGAGATGGTCCGGGTCCCTGGGGCCACCGTGGCCAGGTCCTTACTTGATGGGGTAGGTCTCATCCTTGCGCCTCTGCTTCTCATGCGGAGGGAGCGTCTCCCAGCCGAAGGTCAGGCTCCAGTCGAAGTTGCCTCGACTGTGGACTCTGCCCCTCCGGACGGGCTTGGAGAACTCAAAAGTGTTCAGGTCGATGGTGACAATGTCGGGGCTCACCACCACTGTCTGGTCCTCCGCGATGCGAGCCAGGAGGGGCTCCAGCCAGCCATGGAAGCACTCGCCTGCAGAGCGGGCAACAGCGGTCAGGGTCCTGCCCAGAGCTGAGCCCAGGGCCCGCATGCCAGTGAGGAGACCCAGGGGGACAAGCGAATCCTGAGACCCCTCCCCAGTTAGAGGCAGGGGAACAGGCAAGCTCCACAGCCACAGAGAGATTGCCCAAGACCCTCCGCCAGCTGCCCCCTGCCCCCCAAAAGGTGGAGGTGGCTTTGGAGGGGGTGGAGAATGCAGGTCTCGGGGGAGTAACATGGTCAATTCAAATGACCCCAAGGCACCAGGAAGGCCCTGGAGGGGTGTCTTCAGGGTCTGGAGCCTGTCCTCTCGGTCAGCCTTCCCCAACCAGGCGTGGGTTTCACAAGTGGGTGTCCCCACTCCCAGGGGGCTCTGCACCTCTGAGCTTCAGCTCCAGGCATAGAATGATCACCCATTTTCTTGGTCCAGCCCTTTGGGATTTTCATATGAACTGCTCGTATGACTTTACCTGGCCCTCAGAGTTTAATTCTGTCAGTAAGGCTGTTGTCCTCATTCCGCTTTGCAAATGAAAAGGGACACTGAGGCTCAGTTAGTCTCAGGGTCAGAATGCAAACCGGGTCTTCTGACTCTACAGCTTTCCATAACACATGTCACTCTTTCAGGGAACAACCCCCCTCCCAACAGTGATGAAATGCTTTGCTTTTAGGGCAAGAGGCAGGCCTTCCTGGCTCCTTGTGGCCCTGCAGGACAGCACCACACAAACCAGTTCCCAGTGGTAACAGGAGGCCTCTCTGAGGGGCTGAGGTCAGAACGAGGTGTAGATTAGGGGTGGGGGGAGGGAAAGAAGAGTGTCTGGGGCTCCAGAGCACCATCCTGGCCAACTGTGGGGTCACCAGTTTTTGTTTTTTGTCTTTTTAGGGCTGCACCCGTGGCATTTGGAGGTTCACAGGCTAGCAGTTGAATTGGAGCTGTAGCCACCGGCCTACGCCACAGCCACATGAGATCTGAGCCATGTCTGCAACCTACACCACAGCTCACGGCAACACAGGATCCTTAACCCACTGAGTGAGGCCAGGGATCAAACCCACGTCCTTGTGGATACTAGTCAGGTTACTTAACCGCTGAGCCACAACGGGAACTTCCTCACCAATTGTTTTAGGGCTGTGTGCACCTCCTGAGAAACATCACTGGGGCTGGAACGAGAAAGGGGCAAAAGAAGCCGGGGGAGTCCCAAGCCGGCTTTGCTCCTGGGACAGGAGGGCAGAAAGGGGCCTCGGTGACACCGTGGTCCCAGCTCTTCATCCTGCCAGGGAGGGAAGGGGGCAGGCCCACCCGGCCTCCGGGAGCCGGCCAGCCTCTTCTACTCACAGTGGGCATCCAGGAAGGTGAGCACCTCCGCCTGGGCCACGCGGGCCCCCAGCAGCCGGGCCGTGATCAGCCCCTTCCGCTCCTCCTGCCGCACCACCTTCACCACCTGCAGCTGCCTCACGTACTGCTCCAGCGGCTCCTTCAGGTACTCTGGAAGGGATGGGGTCATTGCTGCTGGCTCACTGCTTTGCGGCAGACCTAATCCCCCGTGGGCTCCAAGCCCGGTGCTATCAGGCTGCTGGCAGGTCTGCCTGCATTTTAATTAATTAATTAATTAATCAATTGTCTTTTTAGGGCTGCGCCTGTACCATTTGCAAGTTCCCAGGTTAGGGGTTCGAATGGGAGCTGCAGCTGCCGGTCTAAGCCACAGCCACAGCCACGCCAGATCCTGATACCACTGAGTCAGGCCAGGCCAGGGACTGAACCTACATCCTCATGGATACTAGTCGGGTTTGTAACCTGCTGAGCCACAACAGGAACTCCTCTTTTTTTTTTCTTTTTGCTTTTTAGGGCTGCACCCGCAGCATATGGAAGTTCCCAGGCTAGGGGTCGAATTGGAGCTACAGCTGGCCAACACCACAGCCACAGCCACGCCAGATCCAAGCCGGCGTCTGAAACCTTCACCACAGCTCATGGCAATGCCGGATCCTTAACTCACTGAGCAAGGCCAGGGAGCGAACCCGCAACCTCATGGTTCCTAGTCGGATTCGTTAACTGCTGCGCCAGGACAGGAACTCCCAACTCTTTTTTTGTTAAAATATTTAAAATTATAGTTGATTTACAATGTGCTGTCAATTCCCGCTGTACAGTAAAGTGACCCAGTCATACATATATATACATTTTTTTTCCCCATACTATCTTCTCTCATGTTGTATCACAAGTGATTGGATACAGTTCCCTGTGCTGTACAGCAGGACCTCACTGCTTATCCATTCTAAATGTAATTTGCATCTACCAGCCCCAAACTCCCCGTCCATCCCACTTCCTTCCCCTCCCCCTTGGCAACCACAAGTCTGCTCTCCATGTCTGAGAGTCTGTTTCTGTTCCGTAGATTGGTTCATTTGTGCCATACTTCAGATTTGCATGTGGACTTCTTCAGGAAGATAAAATGATGGAGAGTGGCTTTTTAATTAAATTGGAAAAAAAAAAGTGCACCCACTAGAGGTGGCACAGGGCTGCAGGAGACTGCAGGAGGGGCAGGCATCCTGAGTTGGGGTGGGGGGTGGGAAAGCTCTTTGAAGGTGAGGTGGAGGGGCGGGGCTTATCTGCTGAGATTCCCCAGCTCCTTCTGAGAGGGGTTTACTTCATGACCCTGTTATTCATTCGGAAATCCGCGGAGCATTAAAAATAGCCCTATTCTGAAGCAACTCGTCTTGGAACACAGTCCAAATCCTACCGATGTTTCATGAACTGTTAATCTTGGTTTATCTGTGCCACTGTTTCGTTCTCCGCTGTGCAGAATGGCGTTGCCTGTGGTTTTGGGAGAGGCGGGGCAGGTGGACGCTTAAGAGTGTCCCCGCTCTCAAGGGCTGTGGGATCGGCCCAGCGCTTAGGACTGGCTCCCAGCGCAGTGTTAGACAAACTGATCTAAGGTCCATTTTGTGGGGATGTGACAGATCTCTCTCTCTGACACATTCTCACTGCCAAGACACTTGAGAACCTATTTCGTGCCAGTCATTAAACTAGGTGCTTTCAAGGCCGCCCCCAAGGCATATGGAAGTTCCTGGGCCAGGGACTGAATAGGCATTTCCACAGAGACAAGCCAGATCATTAACCCACTGTGCCACAGCCGGAACTCCATCCTGTATTTAATCTCCTCTGTGAAGATGAAAATAGTATGAAGTGGGGAGTATTGTCCCCGATATTTCTGAGTCAAAATTAGCCTCGCTTGGCAGCTTCGGCTCAGCACTCACTTAGCAAACACCTGTTAACACACTGCTGGGTACCAGCCCCTATTCTGGGCCGTGGGGGGGTGGGGGGCAGGGAGGGGGGGGCAGGGAGTGTGTGGGGGGGGCCCAGTCTGGGTCCTGCCCTCACGGAGCTCCTAGGTTCCTCCTCCAAGCACAGCCCCCAGCGCTGGCTCTAATAGGAAGGAGGGGAGAACCCCACACGGGAGACTTACTTTCTCAGCGTGGCTGATGCTTCCCCCTGAACCTGACTGTGCTCACAGGAAGTTCATGGTGGTGGAGATAAACCAGGGACCAAACATCGCAGGAAGTGGGTTTTGTGGTGAGCGCCTGCCAAGCACTGAGCTGTGAACGTCAGGGGAGCCTGTGCTCTTCAGAGTCCTTCTCCCCAGGCCTTCCCTGCAGTGCCCGGGCGGGGCTGGACCGGGAGATTCTGAGTGGGAACACCACGCCCTTGGAGGGGGGGTGAGACAGCTCCCCTAGGTATTCCCCTCCCTGGGCCCACTGGAGCACGCCCCAGAGCTGACGTGGAGACACAGAGGGGCCCAGCCACACCTCCTCAGGTCCCCTCGACGAGAACCTTCTCATTTAGGTTCAACACCCCACCACGCCAGCGCAGCTTCATTCCTCACAACTGGAGTCTGGGAGACTCCTGTGACTTGTCACACACATGCCTTACTCAGTCCCATGTCTGCAATACCATCTACGTGCAGAAGCTCCCGGGCCTTTTTTCCTGGCCTGGCCATCCTCTAACAAAACCACAAACCCAACGCGCCTGCAACGGAACTCCAGATTTCTTCCCAGCCTGCCCTCCTAGCCTCCTTCGACGGCAGTGTATGGACCAGAATCCTTCCAGCTGCTCTAACATAGGGTCACCCTAGACTGTCCCCTTCCCTCCTTTTCCACAATCAGTCCTTCATCGAGGAAGGCTGGTTCTCTTCATCCCGCCTGCCACGCCAGCAATCTTATGTCTTAACTCGTCTCCCGGTCTGTACACCCTTCTTCCATATATATATGTGTGTATGTATGTATGTATATATATATACACACTTTTTTCTATTTATGGCTGCACCTGCAACATATGGAAGTTCCCGGGCTAGGTGTCCAACTGGAGCTACAGCTGCTGGCCTTCACCACAGCCACAGCAGCGCCAGATCTGAGTCGTATCTGTGACCTATGCCGCAGCTTGTGGCAAGGCCAGATCCTTAACCCACTGACTGAGGCCAGGGATCGAACCCAGTGAGCCACAACAGGAACTCCTTCCCAATCTATTCTTGACACTGCAGCGATGGTGAGTAGCAGAGTTGTCTTAAAACTATAAATCTGGAGTTCCTGTTGTGCCTCAGCATTAACCCTAGAAACACACACACACACACACACACACAACTATAAATCTGATCATAACACTTGGGTGGTTTAAAACCACACTTAAAAAAACCAAACAGGATGATGGTTCCTCCAAAAATTAAACAAAGAATTGGCATATGATCTAGCAATTCCATTTCTGTGTGTGTACCCTAGAGAATTTAAGGCAGGGACTAAAACAAATATTTGTACACCCATGTCAAGGACAACATTATTCACAATAGCCAAAAATGTGGAAACAATCCAAATGTCCACGGGTGGATGAATGGATGAACAAATGGGGTATATACAAACAATGACACGTTCAGCCTCGCAAAGGAAACTGACATGTTACAATATGGATGACTCTTGAGGACATTATGCTAAACCAGACACAAAAGGTCACATGCTGAAATGATTCCACTTATACAAGGTACCTAGAATAGCCAAATTCATAGACACAGAAAGTAGGATGGGGGTTGCCAGGGGCTGGACTGGTGACGTAAGAGTTTCAATTTGGGAGGATGAAAGAGTTCAGGTGATTGACGGTGGGGATGGTTTCACAACAATGAAAATATGTTTAATGCCACTGAATGGCACACTTGAAAATGGTTAAGATGAGAGTTCCCGTCGTGGCTCAGCGGAAACGAATTTGACTAGTATCCATGAGGATGCAGGTTCGATCCTTGGCCTTGCGCAGTGGGTTAAGAATGTGGTGTTGCCATGAGCTGGGGTGTAGGTTGCAGATGAGGCTCGGATCTGGCGTTGCTGTGGCTGTGGTGTACGCTTAATGGCTACAGCTCTGATTCGACCCCTAGCCTGGGAACCACCATATGCCTCGGGTGTGGACCTAGAAAAGACCGGAAAAAAAAAAAAAGGTTAAGATGGTACCTTTTATGCATATTTTACCACACACATCTGAAAAATCCAAACACTTAACTATGGCTTACAAAGGTCCTCATCTTTGTAATTCACCTCCTGTGTAAACTCACTTTGTGCTAGAGCTGTTTCTGCTTCCTTGCTTGCTTCAGCCACCTTGACCTTATTTCTGCCCCAGGGCCTTTGCACTGGCTGTTCCCTTTCCTGGCTCCTCTGACTGTAAGTGCTGCCTAATTACTCATTAGCCCATCATCTGCATTCTTATTTTTCCTCTTATATAATTTCTTCATAGAACTTATTATTATCTGAAATGACTTATTTTCTGTCTTTCCATTTTTTTAAAAAAAGCAATCTCTAAAAAGACAGACACCTTGCTCTACCGTTCCCTGCTATACTACACAGGGTCTGGTGCTCAGTAGGTAACTGAGCAATACTTATTAAGCACACCAGTGACCTGTCTTTATTTTCTCTTGTGGACTCTCCCCCTCTTCTTTGGCTTCTGAAAAATCTAGAAAAGAAAAAACAGAAAGCCTTCCTTGAGGGAGGACTTCCTAATGTTTCCTGTTTCGTTTGTTTCGATTCTACTTCCATGCCCAACTCTATTCTATTCAGCCTCAAATCTAACAGCCAAGGGGACATTTTTCTTAATCCCTTTGGAAGAAGAAAAGGGGAAATGAACAAGTGTAACACCCCGTGGGTGTATTCTACAATCCTCCTGCCCAGATACAACATTTAGACACTGGGCCATATTTTTGAATCTAAATCAAGACTCGGCAGGTTTCTATCTCCAGGTGTGAAGAGTAAAACTGGCAGGTGAAACTGACACATGGTTAGAGTAGAATTTCTTTATGGGGAAGAAGATACTGAAATGGAAACTTTTCCAGAAAATCCAGGACAACGCCCCCCCCCCCGGAAAGAAACAACAGAAAATCCAGGACATAGATGTCTTCCTATATTATATAACAAGGACAGAGGTAAAAGCAGTAGTAAAGCAACTTGATGGTAATAAAGCAATGTAACCTCTGGCAACAGACAGTGGAAGCTGGAATTCAACTAAAATCGGAGCCTTTGTATAATTCCTGACTTGCATGACTGGTGTCTCTTAGGAGTTGAGGAGGCCACGAGAGGAACTGCCACTCACTTCAGTTCTGATGAGCAAGGAGAGATGGAAGTGGGAGAAACTGTGGGCGAATCCAAAGTGTTCCCAGTTTCTTTCCCTTTTTTACAGCTGCCCCTGCAGCATGTGGAAGTTCCTACGCTAGGGGGCCCAATCAGAGCTGCGGTTGCAGCCCACGTCACAGCCACCAGATCCGAGCCGCATCCGTGACCTTCATCACAGCTCTCGGCAACCTCGGATCCTTAACCCACTGAGCAAGGCCAGGGATCGAACCCGCAACCTCATGGATATTAGGTTTTTAACCCACTGAGCCACAATGGGAAGTCCCCCCAGTCTCTTTCCTTGTGCTTCTCACAGTGCATTTCCTAACTTTAGGGCTGCCCCTTCTCGCCTTTCCTTTCCCTGCTGACCCCTCTGCCTTTCTCCCTACAGCCTCGGGCGCCCCCGGAACAACCCCACCCCTGCCCCCCTCTCTCCTTGAAAAACTTGCTCTTGAGGGTCCTGGTCACATCTCGGCTCCCTGGGTCCTTGATGTGTCTGATTTCCTCCCAACCATCCAGCAAATTCCCACAGGAAGGAGGCCTGTGTTCTCCTCGGCCTCCCCCAGAGGCAGGGCAGGGCTTGGACAAGGGGATGCCCTGTTTGGGGCACGGCAGATAGACAGGCTCGGGGTTTCAGAAGGTTGTGGAATGTGCTGGACCAAGAGTGGACCCCCGGCTGCTGACCTGGCTGCGAAGGAGGAAGTCTGTGCCTGGGGAGGGACAGTGAGGCGGGAAAGACAAAGTTCCCCAGACTGGCACGGGGCCTCTTTTTGATACCCACTCACCTCCCAGGATCAAATGCCCCACACTTGTGGTCCTAGCGTGCTGCCGGGTGCCTGGATGGGAGGACAGGGAGCACGGACCTTGAATTTCAGCAGAGACACAGCCCTGGTTTGTGTGTGTGTGCAAGGAGAGCCAGTTAATCTGATCAAACGGTAAAACGTGTGGGAAATTCTATCCCGCCATGGACTGCAGAGATTTCTGACCATGGATCTGAGGGTATTTTTCTTTCCTCACTGAACTGAATGCTGCTGAAAGTTTCTCCAGAGTCCAAAAGCCCTCAAGGTAGGGTGGTTTATCCTGAGGTCCCAAATTCCCTGGAATTACATGCACACTTGTGGCAGTTTTGCACTATTCTAAGCAGAAGGGCATAGTTCTTCCTTTTTTTGCTTTTTAGGGCCACACCTGCAGCATATGGAGGTTCCCAGGCGAGGGATCAAATCCGAGCTGCAGCTACCGGCCTACATCACAGCCATAGCCAACACCAGATCTGAGCCGCATCTGTGACCTGTGCCACAGCTTATGGCAATGAGCATAGTCCCACTGAGCGAGGTCAGGGATCAAAGCCGAGTCCTCAGAACACTAGTTGGGTTCTTAATGCAATGAGACACAATGGGAACCCCAAGAAGAGCACAGCTTTGAACAGACTGTCAAAGGAGGTCAAGACACAGTAAAATAAGAACGGCCGGTTTGGGTTTTTCAGGCAGGTGATTCTGAGATGTTGGAACTGGCTCTATGAGAGTCTGGAGGGCCAAGGGAGAGGTCGCCAGAAGGAATGGGAACACATCTGGTGGCCGGTGAGGGGCAGGCCCTTTGGAGGGGTTACTGCCAAGCCCACCCTACTGGGCAGAGGACATTCTGCCCTTTTGAAGCTGCTCGTGCCAGCCTGGCACTATGTCACTTGGCTGGCCTGGTCAGAGGAGTTCCCAACTGGGCAGTCTGCCTTATGGACTTTGACAATTCCGAGCGACAAGTTATGATAGTTTAGAACTTACCCCACATGTGATTCAAGGGAAGAAGGTTCTGAGGGATGGCCAGGGGGACAAGAGCCCAGTTTTGTTTTGTTTTTTTTTCCTTTTGGGGGAGCTGTACCTATGGCATATGGAAGTTCCCAGGCTAGGAGTCGAATTGAAGCTGCAGCTGCCAGCCTGTGCCACAGCCACAGCAACGCCGGACCCAAGCTGCATCTGCAACCTACACCAGAGCTTGTGGCAACGCTGAATCCTTAACGCACTGAGTGGGACCAGGGATCAAACCCAAATTCTCATGGATACAAGTCAGGTTCCTAACCCACTGAGCTACAATGGGAACTCCAAGAGCCCAGTTTGAGGAAGGGCATCTGATAACTGGCTCCCGTTCCTGACAACAATTCTGCTTGATACTAAGATTCCCTGGAGGCCACTTCCAAGCCCCCAACACCACCTCCTCCCCTTCCAGAGGGCATCTCTGCTGATCCAGGTCCACCCCCCTCCAGACCCTTCCCCCCCTGGCTGATACTCATCTGCCTTTGCTTTGTAAGCGGCCGCTAGGGGGTCTGCTCTCCCTGAAGAAATGGACTCATTCTCAGCTCCTCTCTCCACTGCCCTCTTAGGCCCTGGTCCCCTTACCCAGAGGGCAGGAGGGGGCTGGGGAAGGGGGGTGGGAGCAGCCCCACAGCTCCTGCCCTCAAGGTGGGAGCACGGCCACAGGAAGCCAAACTGGGAGAGCTCCAAACCGCAACATGTCACCTGGGAGGAGGGCTAAGCTCCTGGAGGTGGGTGGGGGGAAACCCAGTCTCCTGATGCATCGGACCCACGGTCCCTTTCCTGGCTCTGGCCCCCGCATCCTGTGCTCAAGTGTGAGAACTTTCCTCCGTCTCGCTTCCCGACAATTACTCCCCGCAAAGCTGCCATCCTCCTGCGACAAGGTCACTCTCCAGCTTAAGCGCCTTCAAGGACCCTTCAATTTTCCCCGACAGAAATACTTGTATGTAGCACGGCGTGGATCTCAATTCAGCATCTCTGTAGTGCCACTTCCCGCGGCACAGACACCTCAATGTCTCCGGGGTTCTGCTGATGCTATTCTCTCTGCCGGGACTGGCCTCCAGCTCCCCTTCTCTCCGGCACCTCCCTTCTCTCAGGCTTTTAGGCACAGCTGTAATCTGGCCTCCACCGTGGACCGTCCAGCCGGGCCGCACAGAAACAACACCTCCCAGAGCGCACTGCTCCCATACAAAGAATAAAACGAAGCAACTGCTTATGGAGCTCTTACTCGAGGCCACGTCAGAACTCTGCAGCACATGAACTGTCTCACTCACGGCCCATCTCCGATCCCTCACCCACCACGTGAGGGAGTCGCTTGTCTTCATTTTTAGAGGAGGAGACTGAGGTTCAGAGAGGCCTAGTGTCTTGCCCAAGGTCAGGGAGAGAGGAAGAGTCAGCTTTGATTTGAATTTGGGATTTGAATCCCTGGGTGTCGGCCTCTCAAGCCACACCCTTGCATGGCCGTTGGGGTGTGTTCTGGCCACACCACTGTGGTTGGTGGTGTAAGCAGTCAAGTGACCTAGGCAGGTTGTTAGCATACTCAGGGCATGCTCTGTCTCATCTGTCATTTGTCATGCTATCCCCTAGGCCCAAGTCAGTGCCAGGCACAGAGCACGCAGTCGATGTGGAGTTGCTTTGAACAGATAGCGACCTTGCCCACCCGTTACCAACTAGAGCAAACGGGCTTCTGAGGTGGAACCTTCAAGAGCTCAAGAGTGGTCCATCAGGTAGGAAACAGAGCGAAGGCCTGCTTGCTCCCACCCTCTGCCCTGACCTCTCCTGGCATTTATTTGTTTTTTAGAGCTGCACCCTTGGCATATGGAAATTCCTGGGCTAGGGCTCGAATCGGAGTTCCAGCTGCCAGCCCATGCCACAGGCATGGCAACACCAGATCCGAGCTGCGTCTGCGACCTACACCACAGCTCACAGAAACACCGGGTCCTGCTCGAGGCCAGCGATCGAACCTGCATCTTCATGGATACTAGTCGGGTTCGTTTCTGCTGAGCCACAGCGGGAACTCCTCTCCCGGCATTTCTGACTTGGGGCTGGGCCTGGCAGCACTGAAGGGGTCCTTGAAGCCAGAACCGCTAAGCTTTTGGAGCTCTTGGGGTGAAAAGTGAATAAAGCTCAGGTCCTAGGAATGTGGTCTACCTACCCCCTTGTCCCACCTGCCCTCTTCCTGCTCCTGGCCTTTATGATGAGCTGCGATGCCAGGCAACAAGCCATGAAGTGGTGCCCGCTCCCTCGAGAATCCCTGCCCTCCTTCCCAATATACCAGGGGGGGACCCCAGGCCCGTCCTTGGGGGTGCCCTAGCCTCACCCTCCGTGCTGGCATCATCCACCAGTATGATCTCCTTCAGCAGGATGGCAGGGGTGGTGTGCAGGACACTGTACACTGTTCGTAGCAGCGTGGACCAGGCCTCATTGTGGAACACGATGATGACGCTGGTGGCGGGCAGTGGAGGGCAGCGCCGGAACTTCTGGTCGACACACCTACAAGGATAACAGTATGGATACAGCTCTCCAGGTCCCTAGGAGTTCCAGGGGCAGGGAGGGCGAGGTCCACAGAGTCCCAGAACCATCCTCAGCTCCTCGGAACTCCCAGCCTCCATTTCCCATTGGAGTTGGGAACAGCTGCTCCCTGCTTCTAGATTTCCTTCTCTTTGCCACCTACTCTGAGCCTCTGCACAAGTCCTAACTAACCACCCCAAAACCCGCCTCCCCCAGAGCTGGCTGGGGGCCCCAGCTGTGGTGCTGAGGGCACCCCCCTTCACTTCTCTCAGCTGCTCTAGGAGTTCCCTGGGCTGACTCTCTCTTCCTGAGTAATATGTGTGCTGCAGAAAGTGTAATCCAATCCAGAGGTCCCCGAGGGGACAAAATCATGGGCAAATCTGACAGCTGAGAAAAGTGACTACACTTCCATACTCAGTGAGAGGAAAAGCCTTCTCTCTCTTTCTTTTTTTTTTTTTTTTTTGCCTTTTAGGGCTGCTCCCATGGCATATGGAGGTTCCCAGGCTAGGGGTCAAATAGGAGCTACAGATGCTGTCCTGCACCACAGCCACAGCAACACGGGAAATGAGCCGCGTTTGTGACCTACACCACAGCTCATGGCAACGCTGGATACCCAATCCACTGATCAAGGCCATGGATACTAGTTGGATTCGTTTCTGCTACACCACAGTGGAACTCCCAAAAGGCTTTTCTTTCTTTTTTTTTTTTTTGTCTTTTTGCCTTTTCTAGGGCCGCACCCGTGGCATATGGAGGTTCCCAGGCTAGGGGTCTAACAGGAGCTGTAGCTGCCGGCCTACGCCACAGCCACAGCAACGTGGGATCTGAGCTGCGTCTGCGACCTACACCACAGCTCACAGCAACGCTGAATCCTTAACCTGCCGAGCAAGGCCAGGGATTGAACCTGCAACCGCATGGTTCCTAGTCAGATTCGTTAACCACTGAGCTATGACAGGAACTCTTCTCTCTGTCTCTCTGTCTCTCTCTTTTTTTTTTTTTTGTTTTGTAGGGCCACACCCACAGCATATGGAAGTTCCCAGGCTAGGGGTGGAATCGGAGCTGTAGCTGCCAGCCTACGCCACAGCTCAGCAAGGGGCTTTTCTCTTTAAAACTGATAGTTCCTCTCAAATCCATTTCCTCATGAATTTCCCTGAAATCTGAAACTACCATCACCAACAATTTCCCGTGACCTACTGGCCTGACCATATTATTCTTGAGTCCCAAGCCCTGGGATAAGGGCGACTGATCAGGAAAAGGAGTGAGGGCTAGAGGAAATCCCCTCTAGCTCTTTACCTGGCCCTCGGCCCGTGGCCATGGCCATACCAGCCAAGCCTTTGGCAGAGCCCTGGCCTCACCCCAGGCCTTAGGGCTACTTACTCAGGGGGTCGGGTGTCTGGCCCCAGGGCCCTCTGCAGGGAGATGCGGTCACTGGCAAAGGCATTGAAGCAGTGCTTCTTATAGCCCTTTTCCTTTTCTTGGGTCTCCAGGATCGTCCACTCTTTCTTCTGAAATGCCTTCCCATCTGCCCCAGGGCTGTTGGGGTCCTGCGGTGGCCGTTCCCAGAAGGGCTTCAGCTCAGCTGGGGTATAGAACCCAGGGAGGCAGGTCCGGTTTGTGGAGACCAGTGTCTGTTGGGGCTCCGGAGCCCTGATTTGGAGTTTGGGCATCGAATCCCTAAGGTTATTCACCGCCCCCAGCATGAAGTCCAGGACGTGATCCTTCTGGCTCACCAAGGACCTCAGCCACGGTTTCTCCGTGGCCTGCTCCCTGTGGCTTACATCCCGCTGCAGGATGAAGAGGAAGAGCACGAAGGCGCTGCCCACCACGGCCAGGCGCACGGCCAAGTGGCGTCTGCGGAGGAGCCGCATCCTCTGGAACCAGTGGGGCCCCTGCCCGGGTCAGCTCTGAGGGCTGGGCCCAACCCTGGAAACTGCTCGATGTGTCGTGGTGGCCACACCCTGGGGCCTCCACCTGAGAAGGGAGGGTTGAGAGAGAGAGAGAGATGAGCTGAGGCAGGGGAAGGGTGAGTCAAGGGGGCTTGGGGTTCATGTCCAGGCACTGCCGATGAATGCCGACATCACCTTAGCTCCATTAGGTGTTAAGGTGATGTTGCCATTAGTCACTTTACTTTCCCAGACCTAAACTTCCTCCATCCAGAAATTGAGTAAAATGGACTGTTTCTTTCTTTCCTTTTTTTTTTTTTGTTTTTTAGGGCCGCACCTGTGGCATATGGAGATTCCCAGGCTAGGGGTCCAATCAGAGCTGTAGCCGCTGGCCTATGCCACAGCCACAGCCACGCCAGATCCGAGCCATGTCTGCAACCCACACCACAGCTCACGGTAACGCTGGATCCTTAACCCACTGAGCAAGGCCAGGGATCGAACCTGCAACCTCATGGTTCCTAGTCGGATTTGTTTCCACTGTGCCACATTGGGAACTCCGAAGCCTTTTTTTTTTAAAGCAGATGGTGGCTGCTGGTGGTTCTGCTATTCTTTTTTTTTTTTTTTTTTTTTTTTTTGTCTTTTTAGGGCTGCACTTGTGGCATATGGAGGTTCCCAGGCTAGGGGTCGAATCGGAGCAGTAGCCGCCGGCCTATACCACAGCTACAGCAACGCGGGATCCAAGCTGCATCTGCAACCTATACCACAGCTCATGACAATGCTGAATCTTTAACCCACTGAGCGAGGCCAGGGATTGAAACTGCGTCCTCATGGATACTAGTCAGA